>JAWWNH010000066.1:23872500-24462500 GCA_034641385.1 Darevskia mixta
CCCAGGATATAGAGCTTTAAAATCACTGATAGCTTTCTCCTCTCTTTTTAACACTGAGAAAAATGGAAAGAGGTCAGTGAGAGGAATGTGAAGATACGCCCCCCCACACACACACATACACAATTTCTTATTCTTCCTTATTTATTTTACAGTTCAACCTCTTGAGCTTGCACCATTTGTCTTTAAGTCTAAAACAAATGTCCAGTTTTTCAATTTTTTGGCAATGTCTTCCTTCAGCTTTTTGTTTCTTTTCTTTTTTTTTCAGTGGGGTAGGAGAAGGACTCCACAGCCAGTCAACACATTTCACAAACTGACAATACTTTTCAGGCTTTGCCATCCAGAGACACATCTTGAGATAGCAGTATATGAACTGCAAATGTGGCATTTAACTTTACACCTTGTTGAAATGGGCTCTTAGCTGGGAAAGGGAGGGATCGCTAAGTAGGAGAGAGGCTCTATGCCTTGGGAACGATTATAGCTGAAAAAGACGTTTTTGTCTTAAAAACTAAAGAGGTCGAAGCCCAGTGGAAAGTGGTTATGGATTTCCCTCCCACCCACCACCACCCAAAAAGATCTCATAATTTTTGCACTACAGTTGAACAAGCTGACTACCATCAGCATTGCGTTAGCTATGAAGCACAAATGTTGTTGTTGTTCAGTCGTTCAGTCGTGTCCGACTCTTCGTGACCCCATGGACCAGAGCACGCCAGGCACGCCTATCCTTCACTGCCTCTCGCAGTTTGGCCAAACTCATGTTAGTAGCTTCGAGAACACTGTCCAAAATACCTTAGTCTTAAAAATAAACATCTGCAATATCAAATACAAAGGCTTACAGCAGAATAAATGCCTTTTAAACTGCTTTGCCTTCACTTTTTGCTGTGGGCTGTGATGTCAGCAGAGCCCCTTTTAGTGCTGAATAGAGGCCATTCTCCACCCCTCAGAATGGCAACACTAGATCTGTTCACTCCCCATGGTGTTTGGTAGAAGAAGGTGCTTGTGGTAGCATCACTTTTCAAAGCCTAGCCATCCTTCCCCCAAGGTGATTTTTACTACGTAGGGGAAGAGTAAATGGTATTGGATTGAATCAGGCCCCCTCAAGGTGCTTTGAACATTCAGATAAAATACCAGGGGCCTAAATATTTTTGCAGGGCGAGTACAAGGCTGCTTGCCCATCTATACTACCATCTTATAAGATGTCTATCTTATTTAAGAAGGTGAAATGTATACCTTAGTTGATTTTCATATGTAATACAGCATTTAGATTCCTGATGTTTAGGTGTTTACTATGAATTGTCCTTGTATTTTTGTAACTGATTTTACATGTAATGTTTATTTTGATACTAAAGAAGCTGCTCTATTTGTTAATTGCATCTTGTAGAATATAGAAATTCTCTGGTATTTTTTGCATTTGTTGTTCATTTAAGATGTTTTAATCTATTTCATAAACCACCAATTGTCCAAATACATACAAATACAGTGGTACCTTGGTTTTTGAATGTCTCCGTTGATGAACATTTCGGTTTACGAATGCTGTAAACCCGGAAGTAAATGCTTCGGTTTTTGAACACACCTCGGAAGTCGAACATGCTCCCGCATGCGATCAATCTGTGTTCAGCTAATCTCAGGAACTCTCTTGCAACCAATTTGTTTTTGTGACTGTCGGCACGTTGGTTTTTGAATGAACTCGGCACGTTGGTTTTTCAGAACTCGATCGGTCTTCCGGAATGCATGATGTTCGAAAACCGAGGTACCACTGTAAAACAATTATATCGTATGTATTTCAATTTATATTCCATCAGCCCTAAGCAAGCATATCCAATGACCTGGGATGAGGAAAGTTGTAGTTCAGCTACATCTGGAGGGTCAAAGGTCCCCCACACCTGTTTGAAATGTTCAGGGAGCAAGTGATGGAGAACACCTCTCTACCTGAGACCTTGGAAAGATGCTACCAGTCAGACAATACTGGGCTAGATGGACAAATATAAGACAGGTTCTTCTGTTACAGGCACCTATGTGGAAATGCAGAAGCCTAGATGGCAGAGAGAAAGTAAAAACATTTCTCCTTACAATAAAAAGAAGTTGCTTAAATGAGTTAAGTGCCACCCAATCACCATCCCAATATTCAGTTATGAGTTCAGGGTGAACCATAATAAACTGAGAAACTTTCAACATAAGAACACCGAGTTCCTCCTTGTGGTAATATAATTGCTCCATTTTTACTTTTAAATGAATACATCTGTGCACAAGAGAGAAACAGCGAGGGCAAAGGCAGAAAAGGGAAGAGATACGAGTGCTTTATTTAAAATGATAGATGCCTCCCCAAAATAAAAGGAGCATCCAGAGCTGAACTCTTAAGTTGGAATAACACTGTCAAACACTAACTTTCTTTCTTTCTTTCTGGCAAGAGGTAATATAGAAAGATAATTAAATCTCAGAGGCCCTTTTTCATCTCATACAGTTTTTCTCTGAGTGGAAAGAAAGCATTGAAGCTGCCCCCAAAAGACACCTTCAAACCTGCCATTGCCCTGAATGTAAAGGCAAGAAATGAAGGCACTGCATTGATTTGTTCATGTTTTTTATGACACTTAATGTGCATTGGGGAGGAAGCAAAGGATGAGGGCGGGGGAGATGCGAGTGCTGTTTTTAAAAGAAATACAACGGTTTCATGTTTGCAACCAACTGGGTTTTTTTTTAAAGGCTTACAGGAATGGCTTTGTTTGTGGTTGGGGTCGCTAACTTTTCAACTGGCAACTGTATTAAACTTCTGTGAAAGGTAGAGAAGTATGTCCAGCTAGTTCCGCCCCGCCCCCCGGCCAGGTGAGAACATTATTTACAATGGAATATGCCAGCAGCTGCTATTTCCCATCATTACTATTTTTGCAATGCAAAATCAAAGGAAAAAGGGTGATTATTTGAGGAGCAGAAGATTTAGAGGCTGTTCTCTCACATATTGGTTTTGATAGCCACTATTTGGCCATAGGCTCTGTTATAATTGTTTTAACCACACATTTGAATGCACCCGAAGTATTACTTTGAACAGACATGGTGGACTGAATGGAACTAAGTTAGTAATGTCTATTCATTTCAGTGGGTCTACTCTGGGTATGTAGGACACCACGCTTGGTTTTAACTGAATCATGCAGATTCTCTTATTTCTAAAAAGGTTTCACTTCCCTATGGAGTTGGGGCCAAGGAGGAGAGTCTTTAAAGATTGCTACTTCTTTCTTGCAGTCGGTTATAGAATCAAAAAATTGGAAACGGACCCAAGGGTCATCTAGTCCAACTCCCAGCAATTAAGAAATCAAAACTATGGTTGCTAAAGAACATCCCTTAGCAGTCCCCTGAGTTAGGCAAGAAACTGATGTAAGCTCTCTCCTAATATATTCCCCTTACCGCCCTTCTTATGCCAGAGCATAACTGCACCATGATTGCCGGAATCATGCTAAAAAAATTGAGGGTGGGGTTGCATGCAGCATCCTTGTTCGCCTAAATAATGCTAGGGAATGTAGCTTATTATTTAATAATCTACCATTATATTGGTAACGTATTGAAGGAAGTTGGATACAGTTAAAGTCAATGGCAAAAGAATCACTGGTTTAAGTTCTATGCAAATTAGAGTCTGAGTCATGCGCATAATTCTGATTCTTAGACATGATTCATATTATGTCCTTTATAGAGTTCTTCTACCACTTCAAGCATCATTGTTCAAAATCATTCTGCTACAATGTGGAAATCCATTTATATTATGTTCTAGCCTCACAGATCACTAAACCAAAGTGCTTATATATTATAGTTTAGGAGACACGGGATAATACTGAGGATGGAAAATATGTATTTCAGGGCACTTGAAAGTTTCAGTATCCTGGTTGAAGTAGGAACTGCTATATACACAAATAAGGATGTGCAATTATGATTCATAATTTGACTATCCAGATTTTACATGATATCTCATGAACTCATATGTCAATCAAAAGTGATTAAATCATAGCATTCCTTTTGCTAATATTTTTAAATCTCTAATTACCATTACTGCAAATATGCATCACAATGTGCATGGAAATCCTGTATATTTGAGTCTTTCTCATTGCTTCTGTGGAACATAGTTCTGAACAGGCCTATATATCACAGATATTTAATTATTTCCAATAGTCATAGACCACTTTTTACCACAGATGGTCACAAAGTAGTTTACGGAACAAATGATCAGGCAATCCATCAATCCAAATAATAAGTTTAAAGCTAACGAAAACCAAATATGATTTCAATAAATGGGCATAGCAGAGCATGCTTAAAATACCTGCTGAAAGAGAAATAGCTCCATCAAACAGTTTTGCATTTCTAGCGAATTTTCATGAATAATATAATATAATATAATATAATGGTGCACAATATTATGCAAAATTGCATAGAAACATATTGCTCACCGGAGCAAGATGTTCTGAGCATATTATACCAACATAGCAAGATGTTCTGAGCATATTATACCAACCAACTGCGTTGGCTACCAATTAGTTTCTGGGCCCAATTCAAAGTTCTGGTTTTGACCTATAAAGCCTTAAATGGCTCAGGACCGCAATACCTCAGGGACTGCCTCTTCCCATATGAACCTACCCTGAGATCATCTTCTGAGGCCCTTCTTCATGTGCCTCCTCCTTGAGAGGTTCAGAAGGTGGCAACATCCAAACGGGTCTTCTCTGCAGTGGCTCCCCATCTGTGGAATGCTCTCCCAAGGGAAGTTCACCTGGCGCCTTCATTACACACCAATAGGCGCCAGGCAAAAACATTCCATTTAAACCAGGCCTTTGGCTGATCTGTTTGACATCCTAGACCCTTTTAAAATGTAGGGTTTTTTGGAGGGGGGGGGTTATTGGGTTGTTGTTGTTTTTATTTTGATTATGCATTTTGTGGTTTTCTATTTTGATTTTGTTCTGTGAACAGCCCTGAGACCTTGAGGTATAGGGTGGTATATAAATAATAATAATAATAATAATAATAATAATAATAATAATAATGGGAGAAAATAGCACAAAAATGCTTATGAATTTTCATGATTTTTATTTTTAAAAAACAAACTTGCAAACATATATAGAAATGTGGGAAACTTTAGATTTTGGATAGTGACAAGAAACCTCTATGCCCACAAGCAGTCAAGCATGGGACCCATGTTTATAGCTTAGGTTTCTGGCGTAACAGAAATTCCATAGCACGAATGTGCTGTTTGAATGTTGATTGCAACATTATGGGAAGAATCTTTTTCTGTGTTGCAATATGCTAGATGTTCTGCATGCACACGCCCAAGGCAGATTTCTAGGGGTCCTCTTCTTTTTAAGATTTCTCCTGTAACCTTCAAGCTAGTCATGCCTGCCTTTCTTCTTGCAAAATGAATTCCATAATTGAACACATTTCTATTGCTTTATGTTTGGGGCTTGGTGGGTATCCCCCCCCCCCGCCCCACATTTTAGCTACTGGGGAAAAAAGGGTTTATCAACTTTTGGAAGCACAGAGATAGCCTCAGGGTCTCTGTCAGTTGGGCACAGCCTAGACATCAAAGGACATTATCATTGTGTAAAATTGCCAGAAGGCAAATACTATTTACAGACCCTCTGGCCCCCGTTATGCTGAAATGATAAGAAATGTCAGCGTGGTATATTGAGCTGAATAATAAACATTCCTGCCAACCCCTTACAAAGTCTACAGTGTTGAAGCAGCTTGCTGTCTTTTTTTCCTTGTCTTTTTTTTAAGGAAAAGAAAATTCCTGTCCTTTCTTGTTAAGAATTTATTGGAACCTTTCCTGTTAATTATGTCTGTGGTGTGGCAAAAGAAGGGGGAAAGTTCAGAGAAGATCTGTACTTTTCCTGTGAAATATAGGTTATCCATTTTTAATTAAATAAGGTCTAAATGTAACCCACTTTAATTCCACAGCTAATTAAAAATGAAATGACTTAACAGTGCTGGGTGTCATCATTAACCAAATTGTTCATATAAAAATGCAAAATGGAAAAGTCTACAGGAAGTAAAAGCAGTGTGTTCTAGGGCCCACTGTGTGTTCTAGCGACACACTGTTTAAACAGAAAGCATTTGAAGGTTATTCTCACAACATTGGAAGTGTGGTGGTTTTATTGTATGTGACAAGTCTACCATCGGCACCAAGTACAATGTGGTGAAAGCCGAGGCCCCAAAGGCCTCACCTGAGCAATGGCCTGGTGGCTTTGTTTTATTGCTACTGTCAGAGGCCGGTGCTGGGGATCATCACAATAGTGGGGCTATGGGACTCACCTGACCACTGTGCGGCTGAGCTGCTGCAGTGTACCAGGGCAGTGACATGATCAGCACAGTGCAAGCATGTCATATGGAGCACCCAATGGGCTCCATTGATGTGTTTGCACCGCACTGATCCCACTCCTTCTCTGTCTCGGTATGCTGCAGCATGACATTGGCTGCTGCATATATGCCTACCTTAGAAAGCCAGATATATGGGCCATGATGGGGTCAGAACAAGAGAACTGGTAGATTAGTAAAGCAAAACCTAATCAGTTACTTGGAACATAGCCTACTGAAGAGAATGACTCTAAACGTGCATCAGGCAAACATGTGCTCGGTGAATATTGTGTTCTGCATTTATTGATCAGGAAAGAAACCTAACAGTCCCACCATTTCCTGGTCACTTTTCATCCTTGTGTTTTCTGAATTTACTAGCAAAGTTCCTGTCACTGTTGCAAGGGAACTGGGAATGTTCATTCCCTGTCAGCAAGGGTCGGACTATAGTCAGAGCTGAAGGGCATGCTTTGCCCTTGTCAGAACATTTATTTTTAATGCCATTTGGAGAACTATGAGATTTGATGCATAGCTACATTGCAATCTATACTTTAGTCCAGGTCAGTTCCTATCAGGATCCACAAATATCAACCTTCTCAAACATCCTTGGACTGTGGCTTTGTATAAGGATCTCAACTCCTTTAATGTGGCTGTATCAGCATTGTTCTCACCACTTGGCAGCTATGATGATATCAGCGCTTTCACACAAATGGCTACTACTTGTTGACTTCATCTGAATTCACACACCCCTGCCAATTAATGATGAAAAGGCAGAATTCAGGCAAAATTAAGCACACTCAAATCCAATTTATTTCAAAGGAAGCATTAAACAATATGATCAAATTTTCCCCAGTGAAATTAACAGGGTTTAAAAGTATTTAGCTTGGGTTGGATCAATGCCCAGAGGGTTATGTTGTTGTTCTTTGTCTTTTGCACTCATTCCTTCTAGATCAATACCAAACTGGTACTGTCATTAAATGGACTCAGGCAGAAGACTTCCTGAAAATGTGAACACCTGGAGTACTTGTTTCCATTTTAGTGCCTGATGATAATACATCATAGCTTTAACCACAGTTTCTGATTTCCCCCAGCACTAGGCAAACTATCGGTACAGTTTAATATGGCTTCTCCAAAATAAAAGATATGCTATACTGATAAATAATCCCTAAACAGCATATTATGGCCCATTTGCCAAAAAGGAAGACGCAATAATCACATACCAACCTGGGAAACAGACCTGTAGAGAAGGAAGCTGGATGTCACACTAATTAGTCAGCAAAACTCTATAATGTTTGGTAAATTACAGTCAGCAGATAATGGATAGATAAGACTACAGGAAGCTACCTTCTGAGCTAGATCTGGGTGAGGTCAGCAGAACAATTGGAGTGAGTTTTCATCAATATGCTGATCACGCTCATTCCCCCCCCCCATATCACCTGAGTCAAGTGTGACACTGCAGGTGTTTAACTGGTGCCTGGATTAAGTAATGGGCTGGATTAATAGCAAATAAACTAAAGCTGAATCTTGAGACCAGGATGGTAGTTGATGTGGGGTAAGTGGCTCTCATCCCTTCTATTCTTGATGGTGTTGGTTGCACTTCCTGAAAAAACAGCAGTTATGTAGCTTGGAGGCACATTGTCACTAGCCTGGGCATTGTGATACATACTCTGCTATTTGGAGAACTGTTGTTGTTGTTCAGTCGTTCAGTCGTGTCCGACTCTTCGTGACCCCATGGACCAGAGCACGCCAGGCACGCCTATCCTTCACTGCCTCTCGCAGTTTGGCCAAACTCATGTTAGTAGCTTCGAGAACACTGTCCAACCATCTCATCTTCTGTCGTCCCCTTCTCCTTGCGCCCTCCATCTTTCCCAACATCAGGGTCTTTTCTAGGGAGTCTTCTCTTCTCATGAGGTGGCCAAAGTACTGGAGCCTCAACTTCAGGATCTGTCCTTCCAGTGAGCACTCAGGGCTGATTTCTTTAAGAATGGAAAGGTTTGATCTTCTTGCAGTCCATGGGACTCTCAAGAGTCTCCTCCAGCACCATAATTCAAAAGCATCAATTCTTCGGCGGTCAGCCTTCTTTATGGTCCAGCTCTCACTTCCGTACATTACTACTGGGAAAACCATAGCTTTAACTATACGGACCTTTGTTGGCAAGGTGATATCTTTGCTTTTTAAGATGCTGTCTAGGTTTGTCATTGCTTTTCTCCCAAGAAGCAGGCGTCTTCTAATTTCGTGAGTGCTGTCACCATCTGCAGTGATCATGGAACCCAAGAAAGTGAAATCTCTCACTGCCTCCATTTCTTCCCCTTCTATTTGCCAGGAGGTGATGGGACCAGTGGCCATGATCTTAGTTTTTTTGATGTTGAGCTTCAGACCATATTTTGCGCTCTCCTCTTTCACCCTCATTAAAAGGTTATTTAATTCCTCCTCACTTTCTGCCATCAAGGTTGTATCATCAGCATATCTGAGGTTGTTGATATTTCTTCCGGCAATCTTAATTCCGGTTTGGGCTTCATCCAGTCCAGCCTTTCGTATGATGAATTCTGCATATAAGTTAAATAAGCAGGGAGACAATATACAGCCTTGTCGTACTCCTTTCCCAATTTTGAACCAATCAGTTATTCCATATCCAGTTCTAACTGTAGCTTCTTGTCCCACATAGAGATTTCTCAGGAGATGGATGAGGTGATCAGGCACTCCCATTTCTTTAAGAACTTGCCATAGTTTGCTGTGGTCGACACAGTCAAAAGCTTTTGCGTAGTCAATGAAGCAGAAGTAAATGTTTTTCTGGAACTCTCTAGCTTTCTCCATAATCCAGCGCATGTTTGCAATTTGGTCTCTGGTTCCTCTGCCCCTTCGAAATTTGGAGAACTAGGAAGCTGAAATTAGTACAAAATGTGGCTGCCAGATTTTTGACAGGTGAAGCCAGGGATGTGGGTGGCGCTGTGGTCTAAACCACTGAGCCTAGGGCTTGCCGGTCAGAAGGTCAGCAGTTCGAATCCTCACGAGGGGGTGAGCTCTTGTTGTTCAGTCCCAGCTCCTCCCACTTAGCTGTTCGAAAGCACGTCAAAGTGCAAGTAGATAAATAGGTACCATTCGGGCGGGAAGGTAAACGGCGTTTCCGTGCACTGCTCTGGTTCGCCAGAAGCGGCTTAGTCATGCTGGCCGCATGACCCGGAAGCTGTCTGTGGACAAACGCTGGATTCCTCGGCCTATAGAGCGAGATGAGTGCCGCAACCCCAGAGTCGTCCGCGACTGGACCTAACGGTCAGTGGTACCTTTACCTTTAAAGCCAGGATGGATCCTACGGTAGTAAAGATTCTAAAACGTTGCACTGGTTACCTATTTACTTCTGATCCCAGTTCACGGTGTTGGTGCTTCCCTTTCAAGACTAAACTGCTTGAGAACCAAAGGAGTGGCACACTTTATATCTTTCTACCTGTTGTTATTGTGCTTCCGCTCCACCTCCTTATTTTGTGTGTGTGTGTTTTGGGGGCTTGTCTTACTTTTGCTTCTGAGACAAACGAAAGCTGGGGGAAGAGCAAGCTCCTACCCCACCCTACCCCAAGCTCTTTCTATGTGAGATAGTTGCTTGGTTTGTTCAAGTGTTTTCCCTCTCTGGAGATAGGGCTGGGGTATTTAGTTTATGAGTTCTATGACTAGCTAAGAAGAGGACAGAAGCTTCTAGAAAGCCTATCAGTCACTGAAAATGTGTTAATGTGATTGTTGGTGACAGGAAAAAGACTGAACATGGCTTTGCGGGGTTCAGAATCTCGGCAGGGCTATGCCCCACTTTACCCATGAGAAGGGCCTCTCCTGTATGGAAGTAATGGCTAGGAATGTTGCAGTGCATTCAGAACGACATTCAGGTCCCACAGCCACAACACTTGTTATGTGAAATTTCACTTATCTGAGCACAAAGAATTATACCCAAACATTGATACATGAACAGCTGATTCATGTATCCCACTTCCTTACTTGTTTGTGTTTTGCTGGCCAGCAGCAGCCACTTTGGGTGGAAACCAGGGAGGGAGGGAGATCAGACAAATCATAGATTAGAAATGTTCCTATAGGTGGTGATGGACAGTAGCAGCTCGTTATGCAAACACTCATCTAATGAATGATTTCCTGGGAACGTACATTCAGGACCTGTGTGTACTTGTGCCTGATGGTTGTGGAGAAAAGGAGGGAAAGGGCTAAATTGTGTCATATTGGGATCCCAAACATATGTGCAGGTATGTCCACAAAAAACTACACACAAAGCACTGGATGGCTTTCATTCTACTTTTTAGTGTTTAGGATGAGTTAAAAACAAAGGCATTTCTGCATAATCCACTGCTAGCTTTTCATGGACCAAGCCCTATTTAAATAAATGTCAGTTGACTTGGCTTTTTGGTTCTAGTTTTGGATGGATGCTTGAAGATGGGATAAACTAAAAACTTTTTTTTTAAGCTATACTTTTTGCTGCATATCTTAACTTAGATATCCACCACACTCGACATCTAAAGCGGAGGCAAATCTCACCAGCGCTTAGAGTGGCAGCAGCTAATGCACTTTTCATGTCCATTGACTTAAATGAGGGGAAAATTGTTTCCCATTTGATGTTGTTCCCCCAAATGTTCAGGATTTTCTGCTGAAGAAACTGATTGTGAACAGCTTGTCATGGAGCACATTGCCGGATTTATTAATTTTCTCTGAAGGACTAAGAAAGTAGTAGCAGCAGCAGCCAGGGACAGACTGAAAGTAATGCACTATTATAATGAAAGCTGATTTGAAGGGGAGGGGTATGTGTAATGAATGCAAACCAAGGGGCGATTCATCATGATAAAAAATGCACCTAGGTTTCCCTATAAGTCTCTTTTATTAAGGCAATCTTTGGCATAATGTTGTTTTACCTTGGCTTCCACCTCTAGCAAATCTATCCATGTTTTCCACCTCCACAAATCTTGTCCCCCAAGGACAGCTCTGTAATGAGAGTGAAGTGTTTTTATTATTGCTTTTGTTAATCATGCTTCCTGCATCCCATGAAGTGTGGCTTATTCTTCTAGCCATAAACTATGCCAGAGTTATTGGGAGATTAATCAATACCTCTTATTAATCATGATCACAACTGGTAATCACAGCTGCAATTACCTGGTGATTCATTAGCGTAGCCCCGTTGAAATGTCAGCAACCATTAAATTTTCAGAATGCGTAATTTTCAGTTCACTTCAACAACCACATAGCTAGACAATTGTGTGATTTATTGCATATGAGATTCAATATTATATATATATATGGACTACACACACACACACACAGAGAGAGAGAGAGAGAGAGAGAGAGAGAGAGCCAATAGTTTATTAATATCCTTGTAGGTTTTGTGTGTGTGTGTGTGTGTGTGTGTGTGTCTCACCCAAGCACAAATACATTCCAATCTATTAGAATTTATTACCATGCCTAATAATAAACAACAGAAAGTTCAATGAAAAGTCCAACCTATGCATGTTTAGGGACCTCATTTTGAATGATTCTTTCAGGGTGATAAATGTTTCAGCCAAAAGAACAACATTTGGGTGCATTCCAGGCACTGATAAACAGAGGTTATTTGCTCTCTCTTACTGGTGGACACAATTTGTATTAGCAAAGCAGCATTTCATTTTATTAACCACAGCACTTGTTTATTTGCTGCTGGACTTTGCAGACCATCTGACTGGCAGTTCATCTACTTTTCCGCTCCAAAGATCTAAGGGGGGGGGGGAGAGAGAGAGAGAGAGAGAGAGAGAGATTGTAACCAAATGGTGAGCAATTGTAGCAGAGTGAAAGAAGGGCGGGGGGGGGGAAGAGACCAAGAGTTAGAAGAGAATTGCATTTTCCTTATTTCCGCTTGTTGTTAGATCTCTTCTTGCTAAAATAATGCCAGAAATGAATGAACACACTCTTCATCAATCTTACAGCAATTGTTTTTGCCCTTTCCATTCCCTGGATGCTTTCCTCACTAAGGATGCAATCCTAACCCCACTTACCTGGGAGTACGACCCATTGAATTCAACAGTACTTCCTTCTGAGTAGACATGATTAGGCTTATTTTGCCTTCTTTTTTGCCTAACCTCAAGGCTCTAGATTTCTCAGCAATCATTGATCATCTAGTATGTAAGTACTGTAGATTAACAAGTGCTATTTTTCTAGAAAAAGTGGTGCTGGAACTCACCACGAATGCCATCTGTATTCTTTTAGAATGACAATGGCATACCCTCCAACATTTCTCCGATCAAAATAGGGACGTCCCATTCCATAATGATAATTTATACCCCACACATCTTACTGGGTTGCCCCAGCCACTCTGGGCAGCTTCCAACATATATTAAACATTAAACATTAACAAAACTTCCCTATACAGGATTGCCTTCACACGGCTTGGGGGTCAGATAACTCCATACCGTCAATATTTCTCCAGTGAAAATAGGGCCATCCTATCATACCCTCCAACATTTCTCCAATGAAAATAGGGACATCCTAAGGAAAAGTGGGACATTCTGGGATCAAATCAGAAACCTTCTCTAAATCAGGAGCATCCCTGGAAAATAGGGACACTTGGAGGGTTTGCAATGGTGTCCATCTGAGAGGTGCCAGACCTGAATTCCGGCAAATTCTGGCTGAGAAGAAGCCCCGAGATTAACCATTGTGAATCCACTTTAGCCCCTTTCATTCATTCCCCTTCACACATTTCTTCTGGTCATCTGACATCTGTGTTTTCACTTGAGTATGTGATAGGGCTGCTAAGCATCTGTAAAGATTGGTATACATGTAGGGACCACTTCCACTGATTGACAGGGTCATGGGAACAAGCTGGCATGGTCCCACTCCTCCCACCATGAATTTAGAGAACACATTTATAAAAACAAGCCTTATGAGGAATGGTAGAGGGAAGAGGGTATGTTTAGCCTGGATAAGAGGAGACTGAGAGGAGATATGATAGCCATTTTCAAATAGCTAAAGGGCTGTAGCATGGAAGATGGAGCAAGCTTGTTTTCTACTGCTTTGGAAGCTAAGACCCAAACCAATGGCTTCAAGCTACAGGAAAGGAGATTCTTGCCAAACATCAGGGAGAACTTTCTGACAATAAAAGATGTACGAAATTAGAATGAACTCCCTTACAAGGTGGTTGACTCTCCTTCCTTGGAGGTTTTTACACAGGTTGGATGGCCATCTGTCATGGATGCTTTAGTTGAGATTTCTGCATTGCAGGGGGGTTGGACTAGATGACCCTTGGGGTCCCTCCCAACTCTACAATTCTATGATTATAAACAGTGAATAATAGTTTTATTAGTCATATGTGGGCAATTTTGATTTTTGATAACAAAAAAGGCATGTAACAGGGGAAGGGATCTAGTTCAGTGCTAGACCATCTGCTCTGCATGCAGAAGGTCTGATATTCAATGCTTGGAATCTCCAGGTAGGGCTGGAAATATCCCCTTTGTCTGAAACCCTGGAGAGCTACTGCCCATCAGTTTAGACATTTCTATGCTAGATGTGCCAATGGTCTGATTAGATATAAAGCAGCTTCCTTTGTTCTTGTGATTTTCCTGTAACCACAATTGTTAGAATTCACTAGCTAATATCTGGAAAGTGAAGGAGGGACATATATTTATTTTTGGATTTTCCTGACATTTTTGTCTGTGATTTCAGCATTCATATACACCTGTCCCAAAACATGAAATATTGTTTTTGTGCAAAATATGAACAAACTCTCCGGGGGGAAATAAAATGAAGAAAAAGAAAAAGAAATGGTGGCAAAATTTCATCCTGACTGAATTTTGTTTGTAAGGCACCGTAACCCTGTAATGAAGAGTCGTGCAGGATTCTCCCTGACAAATTGTCATTCTGCACAAAGAAAGCTGAAACACCTGATAACAAGTGGCAAACAATTATTACTGGCTTTGTTAGTCACTGACACACCATTAATCATGAGGAAAATTCCTCTGACATGTCCTGTATACTGTAACTATAATGTGTAATCCTACGGGAGGTAGCTTCTCAACACTTGTTATTAAGAGAAAGAGAGGTGATTACTTTTTAACCAATATCTGCCAACAAGTATGTTTCTTATACATCAATCACCCTGTCTAGGAAGAATAGTGTGATAACAGCCAGAGTAGAGACCTGTAGATACGATGCTATCGCCAGCTCTTTTATATATTTGCATCCACAACAATCCCCATTTGCATCCATGCTCAAGTATTTTGTTTCACCTATACTCAAGTAGAAATAAGCAATGTGTACTGTGCCACCACGGCCTCCAGAGCTCCCACCCATGTTGCTCTCTCCATCAAAAAGACAGACAAGAGGGGATACAGAACTTTCAACAGTGAGGGTTGCAACCAATGCTAGAATATTCAGGGTAGACCCATTGAAGTTAATGGTCATGATTGGATCCATTCATTCCAATGGGTCCACTGTGTCGGACTAGTACTATGCCTGATCATTCTTGAGCTCCTTCAGAGGAGTGGAGGCTGCAATCTGGCTTGTTTCTCCCCTTGTATCCGGCTTCTCTCCAAGCCATTACACTGCAAAAGTGAGCATGAGCAGGGGGTGGCTCCAGGAAACTCTTTTATATCTCTTTTTCGCCTAGGCATTTTTTCAGACAGATTTCAAGAGGCTGTGTTGCTAAGAAAAACGACGCCAGCTCTTGAAAGTAACTTCTTTTGCAAAACTTGTTTTTGAAAAATGGAAGATGGCTTTTCCAGATGTTCTACATGTGTACAAGGGATGTATACCAATGGGAAGGAGGAATGTGCTCCTCCTGGCTCCACTTCCTCAACATCTGCCTCTTCAGTGTGACATCTGCAAAATGGTTGAATGTGCAATCAGGAACGAGCTCCTCCCACCCCACCCCACCCGGACAATCCATTTGTGTTCAGCTGAAGATTTGCCTTCCTTTGCAAATGTCATTCAGCACAAATACAAACCGATCCTAGGTTCCCCACAAGCTTTCTTCTTCTTGGCAATCTAATTTAGAAGGGAAAACAACTTTTTTGGGTTTGCAATCTTTAAAACAGTTGGGAGTCAGATCCTTGCTGATCTACTGCAAATCACTCTGAGATCTACCAGTAAGATATCAGTCTACCTTCTGCTCCCCGCTCCCCATTATAGAGAAATTGGGGAAACTGCAGGACAAGCTTCTCTTCTCTTCTATCTATCTATCTATCTATCTATCTATCTATCTATCTACAGTGGACCCTCGATTTACGAAGGTAATCCGTTCCGACGGGACCATCGGATGTCGAAAAAATCGTAAGTTGAGTCCCCATAGGAATGCGTTGGAGAACGCATTCGTAGGTCGAAAAAACCTTCGCAAGTCGAGAAAACCGCATTTAAAATGGCCGTGACTTCTGATTGGAAGTCGAAAAAATTCAGAAGCGATGGCCGCTTTGATCCCTCATAACTTGAAAAACTCGTAAGTCGGGTCATTCGTAAGTCGAGGGATCACTGTATATCTATCTATCTATCTATCTATCTATCTATCTATCTGCAAACAACATTTTTTGCTTTCCGGATTCTGCAGTTCTTCATCCTAGCCCCTATGCCTTTAAAAACATTCACATTCATGAGGTCCACTGCTGTTCAATTGGACTGAAATGCTGGATGTTTTATTTATAGGGCTTACTGTAACTCCATATTAGCAAACACTGAGGGGATAATTAGATGACTAAGAAACATGTAACAAGCAAATTATCTTGGTGATATGCATGGAATATTTAGGTTTCCTGGCAGCACTACACCGATATGGACTGGTAATTAACCATTGCAGATAAGACTACAATAGTGCATGCCTATGCTTATCTACTCAGAATTAAGTTCCATTAAGTTCAATTGGACTTACTTCCATGTAAGCGGAGTGGATATCTATGCAGCCTTGGAGGACTTTCCCCACAATACACAAAACCAAAATCTATGTTGCTTTCCACAGATTCCACATTGTAAATCAATATTCATTTAAGTAAATCCGAAATCTAAATCTAACAAGGATAGGAGGACAAGACAAGTAACGGTCATTTGCAGCCACATTTTCAACAGGGCCTTCCCAGTCTTGAGAAGATGTGAGACAATTGCCTCAGCTTGAGGATGCGGCATGGTGAATTTCTTCCCCTTCTGGACCTTCCACTTGCTTGCTCTGCTGCTGGCTCAAACCCACACCCTGCTACCACCTATGTGAGCTTTCTGCTGGGCTTTCCTTATCCCTCTCCCATTAGCCTTGCTCTGAGAAAGAGACAGGAGCCCTTCCTCAGAGCAAAGTATCTATAGTGGGGTTTTTTAATCCAAGTAAAACTTCTACCTAGTGCAACAAAGTGGCAGTGGCACAAGGAATTTCCCAGCCCCTTTGCCTAAAATGCATTGCTCAGAGGGAGAACCTCCACTCTGCCATTTCTCAGTGTGCAGCAGGGAGGAAGGGAAGGAGGCCGGCAGCAAAAAGGAGGAGGGGAGAGGTCCAGCCACTAGCAGTACCAGGAGGGGAGAGAGGAGGCAGTGGCAGCAGTAGTGGAGTGTGTGAGTGGCAGTGGCGTAATCTGGTGAACCGGGTTCGCGTCTCCGCTCCTCCACATGCAGCTGCTGGGTGACCTTGGGCTAGTCACACTTCTCTGAAGTCTCTCAGCCCCACTCACCTCACAGAGTGTTTGTTGTGGGGGAGGAAGGGAAAGGAAAATGTGAGCTGCTTTGAGATTCCTTCGGGCAGTGATAAAGTGGGATATCAAATCCAAACTCTTCTTCCCCTCCTTACTTCAGGCTGTTGTTGTGGCTTTGATTTTCACCTTTTGTATACTATGAAAATTAGTGTTTGACCTTGTAGACTCTTGTATATGTGGCCACAGTGCTACTGAAGCAAAACAGCCTTGTTGTTTCTCACTATTTGTCAGCTTTTCTCTCTAGCAACGCTATTATATGAACAACAGGGCTGGTCTCACTTCATTTCATCTTGGTTTTTTGGTTGAAATTGAGAGGCGGGGCGGTATTTCAGTTGAAAAGGGGAGAGGGGAATTCTCTTTGTGTTGCCATCTTGAAAGTGTTTGGTTTCACACCGTCAAGACCAGAAGCATACTGTTTCAAAAAGGCTGCTGGTTGCAGAACCCCTTGCCTTGCCTTGCCTTGCCTTGCTGCAGCACCTGTAACACTTTCCGGTTAATTCTGAGGTGTTTTCATATTGTGATCAACATGTAGCACTGCATATCTCAAGTAAATATGTTTGGCTCATTCTTTATATATATTAAAGTAGAGAAACGAAAATAATGTCCCTATGCTCTCCCTGTTCACACACATGCTACAAGTGTTATGAAGCCCATCACAAATTGCTATTACCACATTCATATCATCTCCTATTATCTCTGCTCAGTGACTGTGAGAAGCCCTAATCTATTCTTCACCACACCGAGCATTTCATTCTAACAATCAAATAGCATTTCCCATTTGACTTCTCATATCCAGTGATAGACTCATTCATTTAGACAGACTTCTTGCATGGCTTATTTAAAGCTGACATTTTGCAAGCATGAAATTTAAACTCTCTCTCCCCACCCCCCCCACCCCCGCCTGCCACATTAGCCTTGGGTTTGGGGTTGGCTGGCTTGTTTGTGGCTATATCAAAAAAACAAGTTGACACTGATGACTTTGTAGTTTGATAATAGGCTATATAGCTTTTGCCTGTTAAGAGTGCTAATGTTGATGGACTATTGACCCCAGTCTTGAAGCATTTAGGATGTGCTCAACCTTTAATTGTAGTTCAGTATAATTTAGGGTATTGTTGCTGTTGTTTTAAATCTTGATATGCAACCCCCTGAAAACTACTGTACCCCAAGTCACAACAGCCTTTTTCTTTAATGAAGTTTTTTTTTCTATGTAAGATCCAAGCAAATTATAGGAGGAGTAGACCATTGCAATGGTCTCAGGTTACTTACTTTAATTTATTTCAATCGGGTGACTTTCAGTATAATTAACACTGGGTATCGCCTTACATGATTGTCAAATGCCAATCATTTTACTGCCATTTTGTGTGTTTACTTTTGGTTCAGTAACAGGTAGTTTGTTGAATGTGTCAAGTATTTTAAGGTAGGGCAGGTTTAAACTTTTACGATTGATCTTCCTTCCTTATTAAAGCCCCACCAAGACCTGTTGTTTTGCCTGTCAGATACCCCCACTGGCCTGTCAAAACCTCAGCTGAAAGATAGAAATGTCTGGACGCTGCTTGAGCACAGCAAGAGTGGTGGCTGCAAGAATGCTAGGGTTGAGACATCTAGGGGGAAGAAAGGAAGATTGTATGCAGGATCACAGAGCAAGAGGTTCCCACTTCAGATAATAGTGATTATTATGCATTTTCAATTTTTGAAAGTTCAGTTTTATATTTGCTTTGGGTGCTTCAGCATTCACTCATTAAATTCTCTGCCATGACTGCCAGAGTCTAGCAGTGATCAGAACTCCAAGTCAGAGGCTGCAGAGTCTCCAGCTAAAGAACCAGAACAAGTACAGGATTGTGAGCCTGCTGGTGGGGAGACCAATAAGTCTGATGGACATGAGCCCCCCAGAAGAACCTCTAATACCTGTAGAGCACAGAGCCTTATGGGCACCTTTCCCTGAACCAAATGCCTTCCACAGGACTTTACTTTTCCAGCAGCAAGAGCATGCTAGGTGGGAGAGTAGGGAATGGAAAAGGCCAAAGGATTGGCCTTTTAAGAATCTAAAGATAGCCACAAGTGAGCAGTACCTGTGAGAAGTAGACCCACAGAGGTTTAAAAAGGCCCTGACTGCTCACAACCTTTGTAGGAGCAAGTGACTCACTTTGAGCTTTCCTTCTGTGGGTTCCAGCATCAGACCTGAACACAACAATAACATTCATTCCATTCTTTGTTCATTAACAGCACATATGTTTTGATATGTTGGGGAAGGTGGAGCACCTGGAATTTGACAGTTAAAGCAATTACTGTAGTGGGTCTGGGGCAGTTCCTGGATTAGGAAAAGTTTCTAGGTGATATCTCCTAATTTTGAAAAAAAAACCAACCCCACACATTTCTGTGTAATAAGAAGAACACAACAACAGCCAGGCGTCCATAGTGTAAGACAAGCATCCCCAAACTGCGGCCCTCCAGATGTTTTGGCCTACAACTCCTATGATCCCTAGCTAACAAGACCAGTGGTCAGGGATGATGGGAATTGTAGTCCAAAACATCTGGAGGGCCGAAGTTTGGGGATGCCTGGTGTAAGATAAGTAATACTGCACTCATCAACAAACTTAGGTTGATCTTCCTTTGTTTTTTCATTCTCTCAAGAATAAAATCTGTAAAATTGTTAATCCTGATCTGTCTCCCTTGGAGTTAAAAAAATTGGTCACCCTCTCTAAAGTAAAGTGTTCATAATGTGGCCATGAATGTAGGGGTGGGGTGGAAGGAAAAATAAATATATGCAGGAGAATAAAAACACATAGGAAATATAAATAACTGGTTCAGATATCTGTTTATTTACTGATGTTGCACATTTCACAGATAAGCTTATCCTAGTTAGTACTACAAAAATTAGCACCTTATGTTTTAAACAGCCTTAAAAAAAACCTACTGCTCCATATTCTACAGGTATAGGGAAGAAGTTCACCACATTAGTGACAATGAACTCAGTACTATATACTTTCATTCACCATCATGGTGCCTTTTATGATAACCTGGAATCCTAGGCTTTAGACCTTTTCATGAAATACTGATTTTTAACAAAAGTTCCCTTTTGTCTTGCACACATGCTTTATCATGGAACTACAGACTTTCCTTCCAGGGAGATGATCAGTAATCTGCCATAGGCTAGAGCCAGATATTAAAACAAAGAGAGAAGAGGGGGGAAAGACACCCCCCCCATTTATTTTGCCTGCTGCCCTTCTCTGACACCATCATTCCAAGCACAGTGAGCCCATCACCACAGAAATTATTTGGACCAAGAAACTGTCAGAGTCCATAGTCTCAAGCTGCTGTTTCCTCTGCCTCTCTTAAAAACAGTTCATTTTAATATAAAAGAAATCCATTAGCAGGTAAGGGTGTTTTCACACTCAGCTGGGGTTTAGGTGACCATCATAGTCAATGAAAGTAAAAAATATCAGCATTAGTAGTGTTAATAGTATTCAGAGTCCATATAAGCCTTCTGTTTCCTATAATATCTCATTCAAGTTTGCCAATACATGTATAGAATGTCCTCTCCAACTTCCAGGCAGACAACAACTATCAGTCGTACAGCTCACCCAATTTTAAAATCGTTGATACTCCCGTCATGTGTAGAATTACTCGGCAGCTTATCTCCTTTCTCCTCCACTCAAAGCTCCGTGTCCCGTGCCATTTTTTTTTAAACAGTGCCCAGCGGGTTCCTTTCAAGTCTTATCTTTTCCTTTTCTGTTACCTTCCCAGCTCTCTTCCCTTCTTTTTGTTAAATCTTTTGTTAAATCCACCTTCCAGAGCTTCGGGAATTAACCTTATATCCTGGAAACTCCCCTGCTATCACCGTGGAGCTTGTGGCATCACTTTATCGGCCAGCGTGAATCCCAGCGTTCGGGACCCCAGCGTTCGGGACTTCAATCCCGCTCCCTCCAGACCCTCGAAAATCCTCACGGGTCTGGTTTCCGAGCTGGAGAGTCCCCAAACGAACGCCACCGGACCCTGGTCCCCAGGAATTTAATTCCTGAGTTACGAGACTTGCATAGCCCAAGCAAAGCCTCTTTTTGCACGAATGGGGAAAAACTTTCAGATTGGCTTCCCAGCATAAACTAATTGGGTTGCTGCAACCTTAACACACACTGAACACAGTGAGGCTTCCTTTTCTTTTGGAACAGGCAACAGCCTTTAATTCACATCCAATGCTTTGGGAAGAAAAAGCCACTAATGGGTTAATGTGTCTGGGAGCAGGGGCTGGGTGGTTTTCCTGAGTTGTGAGCTTAGTTTCCATTTCCCCTTCCTTGTTTGCTTCTGTATGGAACATATAATGGCCAATCATTTGCCCCATCATTTGGGGAAGGGCTGTAGCTCGGGGTGCTTTGCATGCAGAAGGTGGTAGGGCCAATTCCCAGTAATCTCCAGGTAGGGCTGGGAGAGAACGCTGCATGATACCATGGACAGCCACTGCCATTCTGGGTAGACAATGTTGCATTAGATGGACCCAATGGTCTGGCTCAGTTTAAGGCAGCTACCAATGTTTCTATCTTAAGGTTTAAACCCACTAGAATTAATTCTTAAGCATATATATTACTGATCTTTACAATCCATCTGCCATGTATGCTTCAGTTGAGATTCCTGCATTGCAGGGGGTTGGACTAGATGACTCTGTGGGTCCCTTACAACTCTATGATTCTATGATAATATAAAATCTAATTTTCAATTATTATACTGTATGTGGTCAACTGCAAATGGTGGCTTGATTTGCACAGCTGCCCAAAAACACCACAGTGGTATGGTATGGTTAGTAGTTGCTGAGATAGTTTTGTGTGCATACTTATAACTGGTATGTTGTGATGTTTTCACTGGCACCTTCTGCATGATATTTTTATAGCCTTATGGCTTGAACAATTAATACATTATTTGCTTTAAAAGGGGAGGGCAGGACATTTACATGGATAATTGATCAGGCAATCATTCAATCCATTCCTGTTCAAGTAATTATCAAATGATTTACCTGAGAATTTCTCTTATTGCAGTCCAGTATCCAGTTATAATTGATGGCCCTTTCTGATGTGGGAATTAACAGCTAATCACTTTCAAGGTAATTTGTACCAGGTTTTCCTTTAGAGGTAAATATCACCAGAGAATTATGAAGTTTCTGTTACAAATATACAAATAGAGAGTAGGTAGAGACAAGCAGCATAGCTTAAAAAACATTAGAACATCCTTCTGGACCAGGTCAGTGGTCTATCTAGTCCAGCACTTTATTCTTACTGTGGCTAACCAAGAAGAAGCTTGCGGGAAGAACTTGAGCCTAGATGCCATTTCACCTTCATATACAATTACAAATGCAAATGCAAACCTTTCCTTAAGACCAGTGAAATGAAAACTGGATATCGCATTAAGTCCAAATATCAAAATTTGAGTGGTTAAGCTGAATGAATTCTGCTTTTCCAAAAACCAGACTCCTCCCCAGTGAGGCATTGGAGGTGGGTGTAAGGATTAAATAATAGATTTCCCTGAGAGAGATGCTTGATGCCTGATTCACTGCAGGTAATTACATGCTAAAAAGCATGTATCTGTGAATAATGGGTACCGTCATACTTCCCTGAGTGGAGAGCAGAGAGCTGGCAAAGTGGCTTTTTCTCATCCTTGCACATCTCTGACAGTAAATGGATGTAAGTGGCTCAATAAAGCATATAACAGGTTCCATTAAAACACCTACAGAGCCAAGTAAAAACAATTAATCCCCTATTTCCAGCAAGACAATGTAAGTTGGCTTCTAGTGACTTAAATGTAGTTGTGGGGGAATACTGGCATATCACGTAGGCTGAAGAGACAAGGAGGTTAAGAAGAAGAAAATGAGTAGGGATTGCAAACTGCCAAGGTGCTTAAAAATAAAAATAAACCACAGAATTTGTACTATTTTTCTTCTTCTAGATACGGAGCAATTTGATTGTGTTAGGTCGAAGACCAGGAATGGAAAAGAAAAGAAGAGGAAGTTGGATTTAGTTTGAAAGGAAGCTCACATGTTGTAATGTGTGAAACTATTTCCTTTTCCCACTGCTTGGCTGCTTCTCCTCTGACAGCATCAAGGCCCTGCTGCTGTCCAGTCCTATGAGTTACTGCCATACTGAAGTGCCTCAGAAGTGTGATTGTAAGGGCTGAAGCCCACACTGTGAAAGGGAAGGGAGGGAGGCTATCCAGTCCTATGAGTTACTGCCATTTCTCTGTGGCTGAAAGGAGTATATGAGAATTGCTTTGCTGGATTAGACAAAGGTTTGTCTCTAAGCCAACACTCTGCTTCCAATAGCGGTTAGCCAGTTGCTTCAGAAACTCACAAGGGCATGAAGGCAATGGCTTTTCTCTGTGGTTTATTACCAGTGGACACTGAAAACAACCAGAAGGAAAACTTCAGAAGATGGAAGGTTCATTAACTATAGTGTGTGTGTGTGTGTGTGTGTGTGTGTGTGTGTGTGTGTGTGTAAGTAATCCAAATTTATGCACGAGTCCCATTGATGTTAGTGTGAGAAATTAAGCACATGCATTGCACTTTTTGTGAAATCTAGCTTTTATTTTTAGAATAAATATGACATAATAGTTCGGTTACTGTGTCAGGAGTTATCACTGTAAGGCAAAAAAAAAGAAAAAAAGAAAAAGTTCAACTGCTACATCTTTTTTGTGAAACAATTTCCAGCTTTAACAATGAAGTGCCTCAGAAGTGTGATTGTAAGGGCTGAAGCCCACACTGTGAAAGGGAAGGGAGGGAGGCAATCAAACCAGGTAGCCCAATTTTTCCTTCATAGAATCATATAATTGTAGAGTTGGAAGGGATCCTGAGGGTCATCTAGTCCAACCCTCTGCAATGCAGGAATCTCAACTAAAGCAACCAAGACAGATGGAGCAGGAGAAAGCAAACTTGCTCCATCTTTCATGTGACAGCCCTTTAGCTATAATAATAATAATAATAATAATAATAATAATAATAATAATAATAATAATTTATTTATACCCCACCCATCTGGCTGGATCTCCCCAGCCACTCTGGGCGGCTTTCAACAGAACATTAAAATACAATAATCTATTAAACATTAAAAGCCTCCCTAAACAGGGCTGCCTTCAGATGTCTTCTAAACATGATGTCTGGTAGTTGTTGTTCTCTTTGACATCTGAAGGGAGGGCGTTCCACAGGGCGGGCGCCACTACCGAGAAGGCCCTCTGTCTGGTTCCCTGTAACTTGGCTTCTCGTAGTGAGGGAACCGCCAGAAGGCCCTCGGCGCTGGACCTCAGTGTCCGGGCAGAACGATGGGGGTGGAGACGCTCCTTCAGGTATACTGGACTGAAGCCATTTAGGGCTTTAAAGGTCAGCACCAACACTTTGAATTGTGCTCGGAAACGTACTGGGAGCCAGTGTAGGTCTTTCAAGACTGGTGTTATGTGGTCTCGGCGGCCGCTCCCAGTCACCAGTCTAGCTGCCGCATTCTGGATTAGTTGTAGTTTCCGGGTCACCTTCAAAGGTAGCCCCATGTAGAGCGCATTGCAGTAATCCAAGCGAGAGATAACTAGAGCATGCACCACTCTGGCGAGACAGTCCGCAGGCAGGTAGGGTCTCAGCCTGCGTACCAGATGGAGCTGGTAGACTGCTGCCCTGGATACAGAATTAACCTGTGCCTTCATGGACAGCTGTGAGTCCAGAATGACTCCCAGGCTGCGCACCTGGTCCTTCAGGGGCACAGTTACCCCATTCAGGACCAGGGAGTCCTCCTATTTGAAGATGCCCCACAAATCTCTTTTGCAGGCTAAACATACCTAACTCCCACAACTGTTCCTTTGCAACCCCACCCCTGACATTGCATATGCCAGGAGGGCATGGCTAAGGAAACAGCGCCATGGTCTTTATTAGGACTGTCGCCTGGCGTGATTAGATGTGCAAGCTGGATGTTATAATTGGTATGCCAATTAGGCATGAATAATAAGGCCTCAGACCAAGTTAAACCAAAACCAAATTGGCTTTTATAAATGTCGTCTTTTCTTTGTATGGCAGTAATTTAAATAGTTATTGTGAATATATATTTTGGAGGAAGTCAAGCAGACTAATTTTTAAGCTAGTTCTAATTTTCTACCACCTTTGAGTACAACTGCATGCAACTTCACTCATGTCCTGTTTGCATGCTTCTTAGATACATCTGATATGGGGCCATTTACAAAGGTTATAGGATATGAAACAGTCTCTCATATTATACAACACTGTTAACTTCTAAGAATTTATTTCACAGTACAGTAGTGCAAATTTAGTCAGTAGTTTCTGCAGTTGTTTGGGGAAAGAGTGGTGGCTCTGCAGTATAACGTCTGATTTGCAGGTTTAATTCCATGCTCAGTGAGGGCTAGGGAAGATTCTCTGTCTGAAATTTTGGAGTGGTACTGGCAGTCAGTGTGGAAACACTGAACTAGATGGACCACTGGTTTGGTCCTGTATTCTTAGTACAGTGGTACCTCGGGTTACATACGCTTCAGGTTACAGATGCTTCAGGTTACAGACTCTGCTAACCCAGAAATATTACCTCAGGTTAAGAACTTTGCTTCAGGATGAGAACAGAAATCGGGCAGCGGCAGTGCAGTGGCAGTGGGAGGCCCCTTTAGCTAAAGTGGTGCTTCAGGTTAAGAACGTTTTCAGGTTAAGAACATCAACCTCCGGAACGAATTAAGTACGCAACCAGAGGTACCACTGTACATGGCTTCTTAATGTTACTTCAAGGGTTGCCTTAGTGCCAAACTACTTCTTTTGGACAGTATCCTCAAATGTCCATGCCAAGGATACATCAAGTCTGACCCCTTCGTCATTGAAATCCTTCAGTACCAGCACAATCTAAAGTGGGCTCTCTTCAGAAAAGCATTTGGAAACGTCATCTGGCAGAAAATTCAGGCACCAGATTTCTGGAACACCCTTTGCTGATAATATTATGCCAGTTTTGTTATATCTGCACTGGCTACTCATTTATTTCCAGACTCAATTCAAGTAGCTTTTATATATTCACCCCTCCTGTGGGAATGGAAAATTCCTCATTTTCAGACCACAGTGTTCAGAGTTACAACCTTCCTGGCTGTACTTGGATGAACAAGAGGATGTAACAGGACATAATCAGGATTTACAGTCAGAATGTTCTCATGAAAGAGAGAAAAATCTCAAAAGAAAAACTGAAGCAATTAGGGGTTAATAGCTGCCAACCATGCATATTCTTCAATTGGTTTCTGAAGAAGCACAAAATGAGGTTCAATCTTTGAGATCTCATCTGTATTGTTTGGAGAATTGTTGTATTGTCCCCTATGTACTGTGTTGATTGGACAATTGTGTTGGTCTTTACATAATGGTGTTTTGCTTGTAATTCTGGCTTGTATCTTGTGCATATGTTTATATCAAGATCACTCTTACTTGGGTGTCTGTGACTTGGTCTTTTCCCTACTACCGAGGTGCCACCATTTGATCCCTCCACCACTGAGGTCAGCATTGGAGGCTCTGCTATAGAATCATAGACTATGTGTCCCACTTGTGGGTCAGGGCACAGCATATGCTTTGCATGCAAAAGATCCGAGTGCAGCTGGAAAGACTCCTGTTAGCAGAGCCACTGGTAGGCCTTTTTGACATTTCTGAGCTAGACGGACCAATGGGATGCCTTTGTATAAGGCAGCTTCCTATGTTCCACACATACAGCTCATTGGTATTGAAGAGTTTGGATTTTATATCCCGCTTTATCACTACCCGAAGGAGTCTCAAAGCGGCTAACATTCTCTTTTCCCTTCCTCCCCCACAACAAACACTCTGTGAGGTGAGTGAGGCTGAGAGACTTCAGAGAAGTGTGACTAGCCCAAGGTCACCCAGCAGCTGCATGTGGAGGAGCAGGGAATCGAACCCAGTTCACCAGATTACAAATCCACCGCTCTTAAACACTACACCACACTAGAATAGAATAGAATAGAATATTTTATTGTCATTGTCCCCTTCGGGGACAACGAAATTACTTGGCTGCTCCATCCACCCAGATAGTGCAAGTGATCAGTGCAAGTGTAAGTCTTTGTTGAACCTGGGTGTCTGCTTCAGAGCAGATAGTTAAACTGGCTCTCATTGAAGCATAGCCTTTTCTGTTGTGGCACCCATATTATGGAGCTCTGTCCCTCAAGAAGTGTGGTAAGTTTCTTCTCTTTTAACCCCTTCAGGCATGCAATTATGACCTTTTGTATTGCGCCATTTACAAAAAACCTTTTGGTTTAATGTTTTTATCTATCTACTTTTAAAACATTGGCTTCCCCTACTCTTATATGGTTATTTTAACTGTTGTATTTATTGCTTTCATGTTTGTCAGTCCTCTTGTAAGCTGTTTAGAGAAGTAAAGGTAGAAATCATTAAAGAAAGAAACTTTCACATTTGAAAAAGCATCTCAGCAGTTTGGTAGCTCTCCTTGAGGTAAAGTTGTTTATGGAGGTTCTTAAATGGGCAAATCAGCATCCCTAGTCTACTTTCATACTTCATTTACTCTCATACTGGCTTGTTGAAAGGTGATTAGCAGAAGGAATTTTAATATCTTGTTTGCAAATGGAGCTACTAGGAGAAATTATTACATATGACTTAGTTTACGATTATTCTGCTCAGGCTTGTTCTAATACTTTTTATGAGAGATTATAAACAAAAGATATTGCTACATATTTCACACTGGAAGTTTTTAAAAAAAAAAAAAAAAACCCTCTCTCAACACCAGTGCCGCAACAGATATTTTTCAGCTTTATTTATTTAGAAATTAGTCTCACCTTGCAAAATAAAAAACAACTTGCTATTCCCTTCAGCCATGACCTAAAAAAAGTGCAGCAAATAAGCCTTCTGCGGAAACATTTATAATGCAATCAAGCATACTTTTGTGACACTTGTTTGTTGCTGAGAAGGGCAGAACATGCCTGCAGGGAAAGGAATAATACTGTATAAGCAGTATGGAAGCCTGCATCAGAGCAGACTTTCTGCGTATATGAGGAGTTGCCTTGTCCAACAAATTGAAAGGAGAGGCTCACTGACTCTTGGTGAAGTTCCATATTTTGACGAGAGCACAGACAAGGCTCTCAGCTGATGCAACAATAGTTAGATTTGAACAATGGCTAATTGATCAGTGCAAGTGTAAGTCTTTGTTGAACCTGGGTGTCTGCTTCAGAGCAGATAGTTAAACAAATAAATAAAACAATGCTGGCATTTATCAATCTGAAAGTGGTGAAATGAGGAGTTGCTCACACAAATTTGCAATTGATTACACAACAGTTGAGGTTATGTAGAATGTATATCTGTGGTGTGGCACTTCTGATAGCTCGCCTGATATTTAAGTCATCAGTCCTCATTGCACTATGATCATGAGCAATGGAATTCTGGCTGCCCATGTGCCGTAGGTCCAACTTCATGTGGTGCACGCAATGTGTAGGGCATTTATTAAAAAGCATCCCCTTCTTAAGAGTAAGGTTGTTTGCTAAGGGGTAGAACATCTGTTTTGCCCGCACAAGACCTTAGCTCATATCCCTGGCATTGCTAAGTAAGGAGATGTATCTGAAACCCACTGCCAATCCATTTAGGATAGCCATGGGGAACATAGCTGTCAACTTTCAGATTTGAAAATAAGGGATTTTTCCGAACTTTCAGATTTGAAAATAAGGGATGCCGCGAGGGTGGTGCAATGGCACCAAGTAGCCTCGCCACCCTGCGCTCCAGAGGCTGCGTGCAAACAGGTAAGCGAAAGAGTGAGTGCATAGACGGCAGTCAGGCTGTCTGTCTGGTTGGGCATGAGGGTCTGGCTGCACAAGGCATGCCAGCTCCGTCCCCAGTCGGTCTCAGACTCCTTATTGGCAGCCGAGCAACGCAGCTGAGGAGCCTCCCTGGCTGGCAGGGAGGGAGAGGAACTGCTTCCTTTGAAATCCGGGAAATTTAAGGGATATCAACAATCCGGGATAGCAGCGGGAAACGGCATTGGAATAAGGGAGTTTCCCGCAAAAAAGGGAGGGTTGACAGCTATGATGGGGAAGCCAGACTAGGTCCAGAAGGGGTGCTAATTTGGTCTGTGAGGGAGTCTTCCACAAACTCTGCCCATCCGCTCTGCACCAGACATAGTTGGTTAGAGCATGGTGCTGATAATGCCAAGGTTGCAGGTTCGATCCCTGTATGGGACAACTGCATAATCCTGCATTGCAGGGGATTGGACTAGATGATCATCAGGGTCCCTTCCAACTCGATGATTCTATGGTATGTGGTGATGGGTGCGGAAGAGGTGAAGGTTCCTGCAAAGGAACAACCAGGAGCCATTTTGATTTTACAAGTGGGGCTTGCATTCGGCACCTTTTAAATTTGGTGCAAAACAGAAGCCCAGCTGGGATTGATGCCCCTTGAGCGCAGCGGTGTAGCTAGATGCTCGGGTGCGGCCCGCGCATCCTGCAACCGGGGGCAGGGTGCGCTATCGATGGGGGCAGGGCGCGCTGCATGGAGCCTCTCCGCCACCTCCCCCTCAACTGTAGTGCGACTGAGGGAGAGGCAGAGGGCAGACGCAAGCCCCACGCTCCCGTTTCAGGCAGCACGGAACCTGCAGGCACCCAAGCCACCATCTCATTCCCAGGAGAGACACATGGCTTGGGCATGCTGCAGGCCCCACAGTAAGTGCTGGCCCCCGCAGTGTGGCACCCAGTGCCAGCCGTGTTTCGTTATGTTTGTTGACTGAACTAAAAGGTTTTGTGAGCCCAATTTTTTTATTAAAAAAAACCCTCATATTTTTGTCATTTTGTCAGACACACACCCCTAGTGATGACACCCAGGGTGGCCCACACTCCCCGCACCCCCCTTCCTCCACCACTGCTTGAGCACTCCCAACCCAAGCCCCCAAGTGCAGGCAATGCCTACTGAAATCTGCCACCCCTCTCGCTTCACCTGAATCAGTCTAAATTTGGTTACAAACATCCATTGTGCCAAATGTTAATTGAACTGAATTACTTCCAGAGCTACCTTCGTCTAGTTACTGCACCAAAGGATGCTTGTTTACAGTGGGATTCTAAGCACATCTACTCAGAAATCAATCCCACAGGGTTCAGTGGCATTTATTCTCTATTAAGTTTGCTTCACTTGAAGCCCTATATAAAATTTATTTTAGTGACCAGACATAAACTGCCGTAGAGTATATGGCAGTGTTGGGATTCAACCTGGATTGCATGGGCTCGTCTTGATGGTTTATATGTGATCTTATTACTTTGTTGTTATTTATAAATATATTGGTATTCACCCTGGGACTTTATGATGATGTGGATGAAATACAAATAAATGAGATATTTAATGAAAGTCTTTACCGATCCTCACAGCCATTCCTTAATTTATCTTCATCACCCTTCAGTACCTTGCTATGAATAGTGCTACTACGGAGTATTTATCTGCTTCTTGGAAACACAAGTGCACAGCTTCTGTTTTATAATGTAGCGTAGCCACTCTATTAGATTTGTAGCATTGTTCTTGTATAGCAAGCAATCCAATTTGGTACTGTATATTTTGATTTGTGTTAAGAGTCCCATACACTAATCTTCCTAATATCCTTTACATTTATTTTGGGCTGTAGATCATATTCTCACCCGGTCATGAATTGTTACTGGTTTTCAGCTGTATATTATTATATTACATCGCCACTCTTTGTTTTTGCTTTTAGTGGATATTTATTTTAGGCTGGTTTTAGTTTTGCTTTACCAAACGTTTTATATTCCGAAGTGCTCTCTAAGCATTAATTTTGTGTGAAAGATTCATCATGACAAGTATTACAAGCCCTTGACTGTTGAGTGTATCTCATTTACTCTGTTAGGTTTTACATCATTTTCAAAGACATGCTGAACTCTGAAAGCCCACACCTCCTCATTGTGCCACCAATCAGTGATGTCTGTTATGGCATGCCCATTATCAGTATGAATATCATCTGTTACTAAGAAAGATGGAAGTACTCCGCTAGTACCAGTGGCTGGATTCTTTAGAAGGCAATGCTCTATTTCTTTATAGAACAGACTCCCCAGGACTGGAGAGCAGAAAAGAAAGTACAGAAAAGAAAGTACACTTTGATATCTTTTATTGACCAGTTAAAGCTATGGTTTTCCCAGTAGTGATGTATGGAAGTGAGAGCTGGACCATAAAGAAGGCTGATCGCCGAAGAATTGATGCTTTTGAATTATGGTGCTTGAGGAGACTCTTGAGAGTCCCATGGACTGCAAGAAGATCAAACCTATCCATTCTGAAGGAAATCAGCCCAGAGTTCTCACTGGAAGGACAGACCCTGAAGCTGAGGCTCCAATACTTTGGCCACCTCATGAGAGGAGAAGACTGCCTGGAAAAGACCCTGATGTTGGGAAAGATTGAGAGCACAAGGAGAAGGGGACGACAGAGGACGAGATGGTTGGACAGTGTTCTCGAAGCCACCAACATGAGTCTGACCAAACTGCGGGAGGCAGTGGAACACAGGAGTGCCTGGCATGCTCTGGTCCATGGGGTCATGAAGAGTCGGACACGACTAAACGACTAAACAACAACAACATGGACCAGAGGATCAGGCCACTCCCCTTGTCTGTCAGTAATCACAGCTATTGATTGGCTAATTTTAGTTTATTTTATATACTGCCTTTCCACGGTGAGCTGTGCCAAACGTGGCTGCAACAAGCATTCAAGATACCAAAAAATCCAAAGCACTAGGGATGGGGAAGACAAGACAGTTTACAAAACATATCAACAAACTGAAATAGGGCAAAAGCATCAATTTAGCAAATGGATAATAAATTCAATATTACAATGCCATTATCTAAGAGAGACCACATTCCTTCGTCTCTCTCTGTGAATACTGAATAAACTACTTGATAAGAAGTCCTCTTGTTTTTCTGCTTCTTGGCATCCCATCGTGAGAGGAATAGGATTCCCTGGAGAGCACCTGCATTGCATTGCAGAAGGTCTGGGGTTCATTCTTCAGCATCTCCGGGTAGGATAAGAGGAGCAGCTAGTATGAAATCCCAAAGAGTCTCTGCCAATCAGCATAGACAATGCTGAGCTTGGTGAACCAATGGCAGCTGCCTATGTTCCTGTGTTTGCAATTCTGTTATTTGTTTCATAATGGTATATTTTATTGTTGTAAACTGCCCTGGGTCCTTGCAGTGGTAGGTGGTTAAATCCATAAATAAAACACTCAAAATGTTTTAGGGCAATATCAGTTTTGTCTCTTGTTAATGTATTGCAAAATTCAATACAAAGCAACAACAAGCAGCTAGGTGCTTCGACATTTGGACTTCATATATGGAGCTATTTTTGCAAAGTACATGATCAGAAGGCCCAGCAGGAGACGGTTTCCTCCTCCCCTCCTCTTCCCCTAGCTCCTTTTATGTTTGAATGGCACTGTATTTATGGTCTATGTTGTGTTTGCTCATTTTGTTTTTATTATTTGAATTTTCTAATTGCGACGTTATAAAATGAAAATTTTGTTCATTTGCCGCATTGCAAAGGCTCAATAAGTGGGGTGTTTGGGCACAAAGCCATTAAAGAGGGGCCCCAGAAGCTTCTTGCCAACAGAGTGGCAGGCAGGAAAACGGTTTTGACAGCCCTGCCTTGCCTTCCTAATTACTGGAAGGATTCCACAAAACATCTCCTCCCAAAGCAGGTGTACTTTAATTTGCAAAGAAGAAAATCCAATCAGGTGTAATAGCAGCTCTTTCTTTCAACTTTTCTTTCTTTCTTAACATCGCCACTTGATTTGAAGTTTTAATGTCTTTAACAGAGTTTGTTATTTAGACAGTCATGTTCATGGTTGTTTTGTATTGCTTTTATGGTGTTTCATGTTTTGTTGCATTTGTATCTATTGCAGTATAGCACTTGCATGTTTTATGAGACAGTGAAATATAAATACTTCTAATAATAAATAAGTTATTAATAAGGTCTATTACCTGCCCTTCACTATAAGGTCCTAGGGTCCTTATGTAATATAAGCATATGATATGATTATATAATATAATCAGACAATTAAGGCAAGTAAAGTAGTTTATGCAATTATAAAAAAAAACAAGTAAGACAATTCTAAACAAAGGCTGCAATCTTAAACTTGCCTACTCAGCAGTAAATCTCAATGGATTCAGTAGGGCTCACTCCCAGGTAAATGGGGATAGGTTTGTAGCCCAAAGCAGAACAGTTAAACAAAACAAATGAGGTAAGTCTAGTGCTATTTTTCTAGAAAAAGAGGTTCTGGAACTCACCATGAATTCCTCCTTTCCCTTAGAATGGCAATGGCTCCTGAGAGGTGCCAGAACTCACCAAAGATAGGGCTGCAATACATCCAGAATTTCCTGGACATAGCAGGGATTCGGCCATCGTAATCCGGACCCAAGTCGGAAATGTGTGCGGGGATTTTGGGTTGCCGATTTCATTTTTATTATGCATTTTGTGGTGTTATATCTTGATTTTATTCTGTGAACTGCCCTGAGACTCCCAGGTATAGGGGCAGTATATAAATTCAATTAATAATACCGGCAATAATAATTTTGGCAAATGTCAGTAAAATAGCTCAAAGGATTTTGAAAAAAAGTTCAACTTTGGGCAAAACTAAAAAAAACCCTTCCTTTTTTTTAGATTTTTCAAAAAAAAAAAAAACTCAATAGCTTTTGTTTCCAGATTTTAACTTCAGAGCATGGGAAGTCACCCAAAGATATAACAATTGGCATAAAATTTTGTTATTTTTATAATTGTAATTAGGATTATTTTTAATGTGGTCTTTATTGGAATGTTAAAATGGAAAAATTAATAAATATTACTATATAAAAAAGATTTTCACTTTTTGAAATATGGCAACCCTACCTAAGAGGTTCTGGAACCAACCTGAGAGGTGCCAGAACTGAGTTCTGGTGAGTTCCCCCTGGGTAAGTCTCTCAAAACTATCAAAGGGCATATAGTGGAAGCTGATTAGTGACAGTATTAGACGCACCTCTGTGGGAGGGAGTTTAGCTTTTGCTGCACAAACTAGCAAACCCTTTAAAGTTCACATGCTTATTTGGAACAAATAAGTACAGAGATGAAAACAACAGCCCAACTGGATTAGACCAATGGCCCGTCTAGTCCAGCCTTGTGTTCTCACAGTGACTCCCAGATGCCCATAGGAAACCCACAAGCAGAACCTGAAGAAAACAGCACTCTCCTCACTTGTGGTCCCTTGGCAATTGAGACTCAGAAGCATATCACTTCTGATACTGGAGGTAGTACAGAGCAATCATGGCTAGAAACCATTAGTGGCTTCATCCTCCTTTAAAGCCACCCAAGTTGGTAACCATCACTGTACACAGAGGGAGCAGATTCCAGAGTTTAACTATGAGCTGTGTGAAGAAGTACCGGTACATCCTTTTGAGTGTCCTCAGTCTCCCAACATTCAGTTCTGTTGGCCGTTCCCAGAATCTAGTATTATGAGAGGGAGAAAAGCCCTCTGTCCACTCTTTCCACCCCGTACATTATCTTATACACCTCTATCATGTACCATCTTTCCTTGCCTCTTTTCTAAACTCACTCACCTTTGCTCTTCAATCCTTGTTGCTGAACAAATTACTAAGGTGTAAGCCCTGGTGGATGCGGGTGGCGCAGGGACACAGGTGGCTCTGTGGTCTAAACCACAGAGCCTAGGGCTTGCTGATCAGAAGGTTGGTGGTTCGAATCCCCGCAACGGGGTGTGCTCCCTTTGTTTAGTCCCTGCTCCTGCCAACCTAGCAGTTCGAAAGCACGTCAAGTGCAAGTAGATACTGTAAATAGGTAGCGCTCTGGTGGGAAGGTAAACGGCGTTTCCGTGTGCTTCTCTGGTTCATCAGAAGCGACTTAGTCATGCTGGTCACATGACCCGGAAGCTGTCTGCGGACAAATGCCGGCTCCCTCGGCCTATAGAGCGAGATGAGTGTCGCAACCCCAGAGTCGTCCGCGACTGGACCTAATGGTCAGGGGTACCTCTACCTTTACCTTTAAGCCCTGGTGAGGCTTACTTTCAAGGGGGTGGAAACCTGTAAATCTCACATGAAGGAGGAGTGGTTGCCAATAAGCACATGAGCACAGTTGTTAATTTTAAGAGTTTGTTTACTGGAGCAATTTGCAAGGATTGCGTGGTCATTTACAGCTGATCAGGTCTTTTGTGGCTAAATAGGAAGGTACCCTATGATCAGAGTTCAGTCTCACAGAGGAAGGGCAGGTACAACAGAGCTTCTATCTATCTATCTATCTATCTATCTATCTATCTATCTGTCTGTCTATCTATCTATCATCTATCTATATCATCTATCTATCTATCTATCTATCTATCTATCATCTATCTATCGACTGTTGTACACATGTATATACACATATATATACACACAGACACATTCATATACATACACACAATCTCTCTCTCACACACCCTTTGAATATATGTAAATTATTTGCTGAAACTGATTGCCTTGTTTATACCTTAACAATGGAATAATCAATGTAAAGGAAACTTAATGCAAATGTGGGGGGAAATACAGTCAATTATGCATCATTTGCAGACTTAAAGTAACAACAGCATTCCTCTTGGGAATGGCAACAACAGAAGTTCCTAAAAAACAGGAGAATTTGTTATTATATGCCGCCACTGCGGCTAGAATCTTATTGGCACAAAGGTGGAGAACGAGTACAGTACCCACTAAGCAAGAGTGGCAGTTTAAAATGCTTGAATATGCTGAATTGGCAGGTGTAACGAATAGGATAAGAGAAGAGGATGATAAAGAATATAAGGAGGATTGGAAAATGTTTATTGAATGTTTTAAGAACCAGTATAAACAAGTAAATAACCTAGCAGGTCTTAAGTAAATCCAGCAGAACAGGAGCTAATAGAAATTAACAGAGGAAGAAATTTGAAGGTTAAAAATCTGGAATACGTGATTGAGTAGAAAAATAAAAAAACCAGGAAAAGGGTGGGAGAGGAGTCACTAGGTATTTAGTTGTATGGTATGATTGGTATGAAAGTTGTATAACTGGTGGATAGAGGAAGGGGTGTGTGGGATGTGTGTTTTTTGTTTCTGTATTAAAAATGCAAATAATATTATATATATATATATATATATATATATATATATATATATATATATATATATATATATATATATATTTATAAAAAGAATGGGCCTGCCCTACTCAGCCCCAAAATGTCATTAATAGCATATGTGTGTGATTGGGAACAACAAAAAATCATTCTCAAGTACAATTTATTTACTTGTGTATCTATTTACCAGTGTGGACAATTGTTATTGTTTCTAGTAAAAAATTATAAATGGTAGGGGAAATACTCACATTATCTGTATTGATTTCCGTTCTGGGTGTGGGACATCAGCTCCTGTTTCTGTTGTTCCTTGAATTCTTCAAAATTCCTGTTCAAGTATAAAACCCGAGTACACTTGTTTAATGCAACATGTGAATACCCCTTGTAAAATGCAAGTATCTGGACTTCAAAAAATGCTTAGACTTAGTGAGGCTCTAAAGTTGGTCTGCTTTATGTCACTTGTTCCAGTAGTAAAATGACACAGCTTAGAGAAAGAGATGCATGGTTGCAGCCACCATGTTCAGTGTGGCTGAGCACTCTTTAAGATATATGGCATATGCTGCATATAGAGCTTGTGACAAAGGCAACCGTTGCATCTCATTCAGTAAGCGATGCACTAACATGCGCCAGCCAAGAATCAAAGTATGTGGCTGAATATCTAACCAATTCCAGCAGACTTGTTGACATAAATGCTCGCATAAATCTGATGTTAACGCTAGTTTGCTCAACATCATTTCTGCTGCTGGAGAAAAAAAGAAGCTGATGATTTACATTGCCCTGTAATCACAACAGACTTTATTAATGTGTGAGACAGCAGCTGCCAGCACATCAGACTTGGCAAAAATATGTTTCTAACGCTCCTAGCAGGCTTGGAGTGAAAAGGAGGTAAGAAGATGCAAGAAGAGGTCAGTTTTCAGCTTCTCACCTGTAATAATAGCAGGCCTAGTTATGCCTCTAGGGCTGTGGCAGCAGGGATAATACTTGTGAATCTGAAACATGAACTTCTGCTGTTCAATACACAAACCATGTTTTATGGGTTCAGGCCAATGGGAAACTGCTTTCTCTCTTTTGTATCCCACAAGTGGAGTGAGATAAAGACAATTACACACCCTCATATCCCCTTCATATATTCCTGTTGTAGCATAGGCGCAGCTACCCTGTGGTCTGGTCACATATCCTGTGAGCTGTGTAATATTCACATGGGAAGATCATTCACTCTGGCTACATTGTTCCAATAGGCAGAGAATATTGGAAGATCTAGGGAATGCAAAAGCAGCTTCTGCACTGCTCTGCTATTGTTGAATGGGGTTTTGTAAATGAATAGTCTACTTCTAGAGCCTACATCAGGTTCTAGTCTGAGGGCCACATTGCCTTCTGAGGGCCACATGCCAGCGGTGGGTGAGGCAGAAGATGGTGCTTTTACCGTTGTACAGTTGAATACATTCCAGCCATGCCAAAGGTTTCTGTGTGCACCCACATCCCTCTGTCTTGCATCCAAAGAAGAGATATGATCATCGTTAAAGGACACAATATAGCTAGGCAAAAACACTCAGGGCATAAAGCAGCCTGGTGAGCATACAGCCTGAAGGGGCCTTGACTGAACATGCTGGGAACCTTCAGGGAAAGATGAAGGCCTTTCCACTCAAGGCAGAAAGGGTAGGCCTGGAGCCAATGGGGTTGCCTAGTGTGTATTCCTACATCCATGAGTTAGAGGTGAATGCCTGTATGGGGGTGAGAAATAAAGATACTGAGTCAGACAATAGGCCCATCTAGTTCAGTATTATCTACACTGACTGTCAGTGACTCTAGGGCTTCAGGATGAGAACATTCCCAGCCCTACCTGGGGATGGCAGGGATTAAATCTAAGACCTTCCATGTACCAAGCAAACTATTTACCACAGAGCTATGGCCTCTCCCTCTACTAGAGAATTGCGGAATATATCTTATCTGGTTTGTTTGCATGAATGAGAAATTAGAAGAGCATTTCCCAATAGACTTTATCACACCACTATCTAGAAATGGTTTTGTTTTCATTGTCATAATAGCTGGTTGCCTCGTGATATTTAGTGCCTTACTCAAGGCTGTGCAGATTAAGAGCAGCACAGCCACTTATTTTCCCAATAAGCGCACAGGATGGTGGGTGGATAAGAAGATGTAAGTAGGATGTAGGCCTTGGGTTGTCCTGCCTTACAGCTGAGAGGTTTGTGTGCAGCGAATAAACCATTCTCCCCTCAGCTCTCCCTGCTTATTCAAATAACTTGCCAGCAAGGATTACCAAGAGACAGATCAATATATTTCCTTCCCCCAGAGAGATGCTGTTTTTCACAAGATAGATGGTAAGGACCACAGGGAAGCATGTACTGAGTAATTGGAAGTGAAGACTTGCATGGTAACATAAATAGAATTTGCCTTCCTGGCACCCATTATGAGAGCATCCCACTCTAATATTAATTTCATTTCATAAAACCTGCACTGACGTCAACAAGATTACACCCAATGCTCCAGTTGTTAACATGTAATTCACAAGAATGTATTTGTAAAACAATTCTTGAAAAGATTCTTCCAAGTTGTTTTTGTTATGTATCATGTTATGAACTTTCCAAGTCTGTAGAAACTAAGATTTAATGCTAAGCTTATTCATACATTCCTTCCCAACTCCAGACTTACTTAGTAGGTTCCCCCCCCCAAAAAAAGGGGGAAAATGTTTAGATTTCTCAGGATATATCATAGAGAAACTCTTCAAGTACAGAACTGGATCTTTATCCTATGAATGATCGCAGCCAACCTCCCTTCATGTTCATGCATTTATCTTTTAATGACAGCAGAAATGTAGAGAATCAGGCAACCCAGTTTGCTGGTGGTGGATGACAACAAAGGTGGTTACCTCTTTAGGCTTCTTCAGGATGCAATCAGAACAAGAGCTCACACCCTTTTAATGTATTTATTAAAATACATTGTGTGGTTGAAAACTTGTGTTGGGTTTTTTTCCCCTTGGGGGAGTGCTGTTGTGTTTTGTTTTGTTTTTTTTGTCTCAGAGCCACTTCAAGGGTGAGTGACTGGAGTTGGCCTGGAATAGCAAGAGTGAGAGACTATTACCCAGCTATGCCTGCCCAGGTCCTCAGTGCACCATCAGCACAGACTGGAGGGTTGTGAGGATTGCTGTGGTCCATAACACTTCCATCTTACTCACCATTTGGTGTTAGGTCAAATCATTTTCGTGTTAAGTTCTTTCAACAGTTAGGTTCCATCAGTCTCGCTCCCAACTGGAGCAGTTCTTAAATACAAGTAACTTCATTTACTCACATCAATCCATTGTTTATTCTTGCTTCTTCTTCTCTCCTTTTGTTGTTACCCAATTGTAGAAATTGGTTGTACGGCAAGTGCCTCAGGGCACAGACCTGTCCTTTTTACTTTTGTTTTAAAACAGTAATTGTGTGGAGCTTGACTGAGGATTGTGAATTTTGAAATGGTATGTGGCTGAATCTTACAAGTCCATTTTAAATAATGCCCAGACCAATCTAAAGTCTGGACAAAGGATGTTTGAGAATTTCTTTTGGTCCACCTATTTAAATGAACAACCCAGAATCAGCCAGCAGATCTTGGAAACAAGTACCACTGATTTCAGTAGGATTTTTACTTCCAAGCAAGTGTACTTAAGAATTCAGCATTCTTTCTTTCTTTTAATGTAGGCACTAGAATTGCTCATTCCTAGCCTTCTGGGATCACTTAAATTTTCCATGAGTGTGCCTATATTACAGTTAATGTTTCTGAGATTTGCTCAGCCAGTTCCTTTGGGATCCACAAGTGAATGTGAGTAGACCCCGATGCCCTGAATTTGCTCACATTGCCAAGTATTCCTTGGCAGACTCCTTTATTACCCTGACCTGTGCCCTTTCTTCTTGCCAATTGTTCTTGCCAATTTTCTAGTTGCCTTATCACAACTCAGTTTCTTTATCAAGAATGAAGCAAATAAGGTATTGAATAGTTGCTTGTTCTACCAATTACAGCTGGATCAACAATGGATCTTTCTTTTGTGTCTTGAAAATCACACACGGAGCATGATGCTAAAGCAAAATTACATGGTATCCCATGTGGCAAAAAGGTGATGATCTACATGAGTGGTGTCATAGCCATTTAAATACATCCCTTATGACTGCTCTTTCTGCATTGATAGTTTATAAATTTAAGTTAGCCATCCTGAATACTTAGTTTTTAAAGTGGAAAGGCAGGGAAGAAACCCCATAGTAATTAATCAAATAAGTAGAAGTATTTTATCATGCTTATTGATTCTCACAATTCCTATTTTTCATAGGGTTTCATATTAGTGACTTTACCACTCATTGAGTATGAATCAAATTTGAATTTAGAAAAGAGAAGAAGGAATCCCACCTCAAATTCCAGCTTCTTGCCTACATGAATTACCTTAATTACATCCATATACTTCCTCTAGTATGCAACTAAAAAGGATTGTTCGATGTTGAAATCCCTCATCATCTCTCCTTTCCATAACAGTACTATGGAAAAAAGCCATGATGTGATGTCATCACATTGCAGACAGTCAAGCTGAGGTAGTTTAGGAATGACATCAGGCCAAGTCAAATCTATTCACCACCAGCTATGTCACACTGTGGACTCAGCCACATTGGCAAAGAAAAGGTACTTTATATGCATTGTATATGCATTGTAACACTGTGGCACCAGATGGCGCTGTGGAGTTTCTCATACAAAGTTCACTATCCGTTTAACTGAAACGCTTCTTTGATGTGTCTAGATCAGGGTTCAGCAAACTTTTGCAGGAGGGGGCCGGTCCACTGTCCCTCAGACCTTGTGGGTGGCCGGACCCACCCCCTCCTGAAAGCACACCCCCTCCCAAAAGCATACACACCCCACCAATGCCACTCACGCTGACGACGCCTCGTCTTCGGCAGTGTTGGCATCCTCTGTCTCAGCGGGGTGCAGAGCCCATGCTGTTGGCCTGGGCGGTGGAGGCAGCCACCACGCCGCTGCCACTTACTTCCCGCTCGGCCGCTTCCTCCTGCTCGGTTGCCTCAGCAGGAAGGGGCAGTGCCCAGAGGCGTCCGCCGCTTCTGATTGGCTGCAGGAGCTTCTTGCAGCCAATCAGAAGCTGCGCCAGCGTCACCCACCCAGAGGCATCCGCGGCTTTTGAATGGCTGCAGGAGCTTCCTGCAGACAATCAGAAGCTGTGCTGCATCGCGGAAGTCAGTCTCCGCTTGGCGAGACCTCTGAGTGGACAGCAGGGTCGGCAAGGTTCGCGGGCCGGATTAACAAACTTGGTGGGCCATATCCGGCCCACGGGCCTTAGTTTGGCGACCTCTGGTCTAGATCCAGCCTGTATCACAGCAGGTTCATGTGAGCAGCAATAAGAACCATGGATAGTAGCAGTTCAGTACCATGGACAGTTCCCAAGTTCACTCTGCTAGCTGAGGTAAAATGGTAAAGGTAAAGGACTCCTGGGTGGTTAAGTCCAATCAAAGGGATGGGATTATGGGATGCGGCACTCATCTCGCTTTCAGGCTGAGGGAGCTGGTGTTTGTCCACTGACAGCTTTCCAGGTCATGTGGTAAGGATGTATCAATAATAAAACAAAAAATATCCAACAATCCAAAAAGTTCTATCAACTTTTCTGCCTCAGTTTTAGAGGGGGTATGAAAACAGCTTCTTACTGTAATTTTACTAGCCTTGTTACATGCTTCAGTGCTGATCAATGTATCAGATGCATCCGGCTAATGTGGGTGGGTTAGTGGGTGGGTAGACCTTATCTGATCCTGGCTGAAGTTGCATTGATTTCAGTAAATATGCTATAAAAGGCACAACCTTAACATCACACTTCCTTTAGAACTAATTTACACTGAGATCAATAGAAATTGCTTCCAAGTAACTGGGGCTTAGGACACAGGTAAAAATCTGCAAGTTTAAAATACACAGACTAGAATACTAAAAATGCTTTCTGGAGAGTTTGATAACTCTGTAAGTTAAAGCAGAAACATTAAAATCAATTTTGCATCTATGAATGGCGGCAGCGGGGTAGGGGGGGTTACCAGATGAAGCAGGGAGGCAGCGTCTTCCTGCAGAATCAATTCTGCATCTCCTACTTTCCCTCTCAGGGACTTATCGGTAATTTCTCAAAACTCAGGAGGAATCTGAAACTTGAAGAACAGCAATCCAAGTATATGACACCTTTTTTTTTTTAAGTATCCCCCCAAACCTCTTCAAAAAGACAAAGGAGGGGTCAGATACACGCACTTACTATAGATACCTGAAAGGGACATTTCATAGCAAAAAAGAAAGAAATTAAGCATGATATACCAGATTCTAGATAGATGGCTGATGAAGGAAGCTACATTGTTAGGTAACAGAGATCTAGCACCACTCTAACTTCTAAAAATGTTAAGTCCCTTGCTGATAAAAGTCTTCAGAGTATCTGAAGTTTACTAGCCTTCCATTTTCTGCCTACCCTCTCAATGAATTGGTTGAGCCCTAAGTAAAGAACACAATGACTTTTCTCAGTGGCTATAGCACTAGAACTCAAAAAGGAGACTGAAAGTGGCATGGAATTTGACAGCTTTTCTCTATGGCCCTCAAGTGAACTAAAAAGTGGGTTCCTTTAAAGCAAGACAATCATTCAATTGGCAAACAAATAAAAATTAAAATAAGTTGAAAAGATAGTGATATTCTGGATGATAAGAACCTTCCTGCTGTTTAAGAGGGGCTTGATGGACCACCATACATACTGGTAATAAGTTATGCTGGGCATGCCCCTAAGTATGCACATAATCAATTATGCCACATTTATTGGTCACACATTTTCATGCTTTGACCATTGCTTGTGAACACAATTGGTTTGTCTGTGTAGGTCAGCCACAAATTGCTACAAAAGCCAATTTTGTGATTCCTGGCATCATTGCAGCATAGACTAGATTTTCTCCATGTTGCTGATTATATTTGGGGATAAGAGAACACAGAGGGAGGTGGAAAGCTCCCCTTTCCTTAGGACATAACTGATCTAACAATAATTTCCTTGCCCTGTCCCTGTGAGAATTAATGTCCAACATTTTGATGACACTACAGCTTAATGAATCTGCTAATGGGAAGTATGAGGCTTTTGAGTGAGAAACTATTGACCAATATGTGCTTAGGCAACTCAATTTTCTTTGCACTGTCAGACAAAGGTCCTTGCTGAAGATTAAATGGAGACTAGAAGCTGAGGATTTATGACTCTATATAGGATTCTTTATCATTCTCAACTCAAGATGAAAACCTAGGATGCTATGTTTTATTGCAGCTATGTCCTAGAAACTCGCCTGACAGAGCTCCTTCTGTGGCAGAAACATTCTGGCTTTGATTGGTGAACAGGAAACTTCTTCTTTTTTTTCTTTTTTTGCTCTTTAACAGATAGCTTTTCTCATTTCTACTGTCAGTATTTCACCTTTGCTGTATGCAGGTTGGATCATAAGACCACAAGGACATGGCTGTGATTCCTTAAGCTGGCCTGGTATAATGCCGGAGAGACTGTTTAGGCCATGGAAAATCAAACTTGGAAGTCAGAGGACTGAACACAGATCACTTGCTGCCCTAACTTGAGTTTTTCTCCTGGTCTCAGTTGTGTCCTTGTGATAGACAGTGCAAAACATTGGAAAGCCCCCACATCCCTGCTTGCATTCTACCTACATAGTTCTTTAAGTCGTTTATTGAGTTTCTTTATTAAGAGTTAGGGTTATTGTTGGGTCAAGGAAAGAAGGGGCAGATTGCCTTGACCTCGCTTGACTGTCAAACTTGTTCATCTGTTGTGGTGCTACAGTCAAGTTACCACATGAAGTAGTGGTAACTACAATGAGGACAAGTGTGTTAGCTCTACCCTGCTTTTGCCATTCCAGGCAGCCTTCAACTCATGGAAGGCAACTGTCTAAAGTGCTCCCCCTCTATACTTCGAATCTGCACTTAGGAGGTCTCTATGAGTGCAGGAGGCTCCCTGCTTCACAAGGTCACCCTACACAAGTAGGCTAGCGTGCTGGTCCCCATTGTACCCTCACATAGTAAATATACACTCAGTTATAATGCTGCCTGGCTCTTAAATATTGGACTCTTTCTATTGCAATTTCTTCAAGATTGCCTTAACTGTAATCCTAACCCCACTATAATCATAACCCCTGGAAGTAATCCTTATTGAATTAAAAAGAACTTACTTCTGAATAAACAGGATTAGAATTGCATTTAAGTTTTCTTGCCCCTTTAAGAAAAGCATTGATTATATGCTTTATCGCAAAGTATCTACATACTCTTTTATAAACTTCGCTATCTATAAGGATCTTAACACTTTGCCTCAGGTTGTACCATCCTTGTGATTGACTGGTGACAATTTCTTGGTCTTCTTGAGCCTTTCTTTGTCTCTGCCTCATTTCACGCAAACACAATTACTCAAAGAACCAAGAAGGGGTTATAATCAAAACAGACAAAACTGGAAGTAATTATGGTGTGACAAGCAACCAGGTAAACAGTACATAATCCTGCACTTGCTGTAAAACTTTTCAAACATAGCCTGAATGGGCTATTAGGTGAAATTTCTATAATCCTTTAAATCACAATACAGTCAATACAACCATTAATTGCCTGACCTAACCTCTTTTTCTGTGCCATTCTCCTGATTCTCCACTGCACTGAACATTAACCTGTAAATCTGTTTCTTTCATTGGGAACTCCAATTGCAGAGGCATATCCTACTTACATTTCCACATAAGTCTGTATTACAACATAGGCTGGGTTGATAGGAAACAGGACATCATTCCTTCAGCTCCCTGAATAGTACAAAGAGTAAAAGCAGCCCCCCCCCCCGCCGCCGTACACTTCCTCGGATAAAGTTATTTGCTGGGCATTACTTCTTTATACCATGAAGAAAGCACAACAAAGCCGAAGTCCAAGTTTTTAAAACTCTGTAATGGCTCAGGATATTTGCCCATCTTCTCCCCAGAAATCTTCATTTTTTTGCGAACTATGTTGGTATATCATGATCCAGCCAATCTCAGGTCAGACCTAGTAACAATTATATTAATTGTATATCCTGCATACCTCCAACATTTCTCCAGTGAAAATAGGGACAACCTATTCAATAACAATAACAACTTTATTATTTATACCCCACCCATCTGACTGGGTTGCCCCAGCCACTCTGGGTGCCTTCCAATGTATATAAAAACATAGTAAAATATTAAACTTTAATAATTTATTATTATTATTATTATTATTATTATTATTATTATTATTATCTACCCCACCCATCTGGCTGGGTTTCCCCAGCTACTCTTGCCTATACAGGGCTGCCTTTAGATGCCTTCTAAAGGTTGTATAGTTACTTATCTCCTAGGCTCGGGAGATGCATAACTCCATATTCTCCATAATTTCTCCAGTGAAAATGGGGATGCCCTAAGGAAAAGCGGGATATTATAGAATCAAATCAGAAACTGGGGTGACTTATGTAAATCCAGACTGCCCCTGGAAAATAGGGACACTTGGAGCATCTGATCCTGTATATTCTGGTCCCTTTGTTATCCTCTGACTTTCTAAAAGAAAGTCCCTTTATGACTGTCTTTTATTTGCTTGCTCTCTCAGTCTCTGAAGCATCCCTTCCTCTGTCCAGCTTAGTGACTGAGACTGCAATCCTCACCATTTTAACTCAGAAGTAAGGTCAAGTGAATTCAATGGAGCTTGCTCCCTTGTAAGCGGGTACAGATTGATGCTGCTGATGTTGCTGAACCACAACTCCCATCTTTCCATGCTTTAAGAACCTGATGGGAAACTATAGCCCAAGAACACCTGGAGGGCCAAAGGTACCCCATTGTTGATGTAACTGTAGGCAGCTATGGAGTAATGGGAGAGAGAGAAAATTACCGAGCAAAAATTCCAAGAGTGGGACTAAGACAGTGCTGACAAATTTTTGAAGGGTTATCAAAGGGTTCCAGACAAGGGAGAAAGATGCCATGACCACCAAGGAAAGCAGTACACACAGAGAGACCTGCCAAACAAACCAAAGACACTGACACAACAGAAGCAAGTGTAGCGACCAGGCTGTTGAGTTACCAAGAAGCAGTTACCAGTACTGTGTAGCATGTTGCCAGTACTGGGACTGATTTACACATAATTTGTTCATCTCTGTGACTTGTATATGTGAATAAGCCATTGTAGATCTCATCACAGATACTGTCCAATGTCACCTTACCAGGGAGGAGAGATCTGTGACTCTCCAGATGCTGTTGGGCTCCCAGTCCCATTAGCCCCAGCCAGCATGACAATGGTCAGAGATGCTGAGAGCTGGAGTCCAACAACATCCAAAGAGCTGCAAGTTCTCCACCCCTGCCTTGAAACACAATATCTTTCAATGAAGGTTGCTCACATGGTCAGCTGTCAGTAGTGAAGGACTAAGAAATCGACTTATTAGTAATCATGATAGACATATGTTGGAGCCAGTACTGAGTTTTCACTTGTGACATGGTATATATGAATAATATATTGTAAATACTGCTGTGTTTAACCCTATAGCTTTCATTTTGCAGTTTTATGGAATTGCTTCTTTATTCCTTTTAAAACTTCACACTTCAATGGTGTGTAACTGATGTTCAGTTCATTCCAGCACTCTTTGGTATGCCAGCCAAGATAAGTATATGTAATGACAGTCTAGCTTCTGACTTATCATCAGACAAATTAATACTTCCCAGTGGGCATGTGTTTATACATACATTTTTACAATCAACATGACTGCTTCATTGATTGTTTCCCAAGAGGAGGTAAGATTGATGGGGCAATGGTGGCATGGTGAATAAATTCTTCCTCTTCCTCCTGAAAAGTCCCATTTAGCAAAGAGCTCTCAGCATAAATAAAGAGTATGAGAATTTGACCATATTTGAGTTTTGTCTTCCTATTCTTTAAAATTAAATTTGTCTACTAGACTGTGTCTGGATATTTCTTGTTTTAGAGAATAAGAACTGGTTTGTCAGCTGAACAGAGATTATTATCTACAATATTCAAAATACCCCAGTAATAACTGGTAATTACCCCAGTTATTGCCTCAAGACCATGCTTCTAACTTTACCTTTGATAACCTTTGAATATTCTTAGGTGGGAAACAAACCATAGAAGAGATAGCATTTACCTCTATGAAACACAATTTCCTAGGTTCTCAGGAAGGACCATAAGCCACAAAGCATCCCCTTATCTTCCTTTCCAGTATTCAGAAAGCAGAGGTATGCAGTCTCCAAATATGGAATGTTTGATTCTATCATAATCAGAGTAGCCTGTGATAAATTTATCTAATATTTTTCTAAAGCCAATTATGATAATGGCCATTACAACATCATTTGGCAACATTAGTCCAACGAGTTATTTGACATTTGTTAAGGTATGGAAATACATTTAGCAGAGAATGACATCATGAAATAAACTTGGGTGGGATCAAAAATTTGAATTACCATATTCTAAACTGTATATGTGCTATTAAAACCCTAAAAGAAAGAATAGCAGCTACAAAATTTTCTTCGCTGGCATTTGTTCTGTGTAGGTCACATTGGAATGAGAAATCTTCATTTTTATGAAGTTACAGATTTCTGTAATGAGGATATGAAGTGGATTCCCTTCTTAATTAACTAGCTATTTCCAATTACTTTAGAGAAGTGCCTGACAGAAGCCCCCCTCCCATTTTAAGTGTTTGTTTATGACACACAAAGCCTTTTTTTTTTTACATCTATCAGTGTGGAAACTAGAAGTGTGTGTGTGTGTGTGTGTGTGTGTGTGTGTGTGTGTGTGTTTGAGAGAGAGAGAGAGAGAGAGAGAGAGAGAGAGAGAGACTTCCTTTTTGTCTTTTGAGAAAGTTAACAAGTCTTACACTGCAGGAATTGGTGGAGATCTTTAAAAAATATCTGTGTCAGATAAGTGACTTCTCTATTTTTGTTTCACAGTCCCTTAGAGCTGCTTTCACAAGATTCATAGACTTGACCTGCTCCTTCAGTGCCATTTGTTGCCTAGAGCTATGGAGTTATAAAAATGCTGTACAAAACATGTTGACTCTGCTCCCTTGGACCTGTGGTCACACAGAGTGATTAAACCATTTGCCCCCAAAGACTGAAGAATCCTCTTAAGCTTTTTGTCAATTGATGTGTGTGTGTGTGTGTGTGTGTGTGTGTGTGGAACCAATCACCCACTCACTGTGATAGCGGCAGACAAAAGAAAACATTGAGAATGTTTTTTTAAAAAAAAAATAATGAGGAAGATCCTTTTAACAAATAATTTATGCTTTACAAAACTTCCTACATGCAAAACAAAAACATTTGCCTATAGCAATTTAATTTGTGATATGGTTTTTCACAGCTAAAGATGTGCAATGAAGTTAATTAATTGTGTTAAAACAGAAGGACTGGATGCAATCCCTATAGCTATGGAGATATGAACCATGTAATAGCATATTTGTTCTCTTATTTTTATATTTTTAAAATGAGAACAAATCTCAAGTTCCTGAGTTTTATGGAATGAAACTTCTTTCAATATTTTTAATTAAAGAAGCAGCTGGCCTCTTTGATCAGGTTTACATCTAAAACTTCAGTTCCAAGTAATGTTCTGATGAAAATCTTAAACCCTCTTCCTAAAGAATAAGCCTCACTGAATATAATAGGACTTATTTCTAGCTTATTTCATTCAGGTAAGCAAGAGGCATCATCACAGTTCATGGTGTTAAACATTAAAGTAGCCACCTAGTATTGAGCCCAGAAGGCAATGGGAAACCAAAGTTGTTGTTTTAAGATGGGGTAATATGCTCACGGCCTGCTGCTCCAGCTGTTCCTAACTATGTAGATGATGCTTCGGCTTTTGCAACCAGCTTCAGACAGCCTGTATTGAGCAACCCAATGTGTTTTGAAATAGGAGTGGGCAGGGGGAAATGGGAATGAAAAGCAATTTTAAGAAATGATCAGTTTAGATAAGAGTGAAAACTCACTGAAATACCTGGCACCGTCCCCCCTTCTAAATTCAATGTTAAAGAAGGCCAAACAACCAATACAACATTAAGGCCAAACTGTTTTATGGATAGAACAAAAATGTTTGTTTTAAAGAGGGGATGCTTCTCTGATCAGAGACACTAAGGCTGAAATTGTATGTATGCTTCCCTAGAAGCTTACTCTATGACGGTTACTTCTGAGTAGGCCTTCTTTAGGATTTCACTGAAGGCTCATTTCTTCAATCACCCCACCCCACCCTGCAAAAAACCTATATCTCCATCCCTTGCATGGGCTTTTCTAGGGGGGAAACAACAACCCAGAATTCAAAATCCAAGCTACAGATTTCCCATCTAAGCTGTTTCAAGTCCAGTCAAGTGGATGCGCTCGAAAATGTGTCTCTTCTGTTCGATGTTAAGCCAAATTGTCCTGAAGTCCCTAAGTGATTCTGTGAAGCCACTGAAGTGGAGCGTTCCAATTGTGCTGTTTGAAAACAGCAACACCAGCTTCTCTGGGTGAATCTATTACCAAATGTGCTGCCTGTAATTGTCGCGCTGAAACACACCGCTCTGTTTTGTTGACCAAATGGTTCAGCAGGTTGCAGAAGAACATCAATAGTAGCAAACAGGTTTGATCACCCCAACTGGCTTGCATCTACAGCATTTAATCAAGGCATTGATCCATCCAATATAGGATAGTCTGTCTATTACTGTGAGATATTGAACTCCTGTCAGCTATCACCTTCCTGAACTAAACTGCTGGAGCATAAATGCAAAAAGACATTCAAAGCAGCTGGCTAAGGCTTCCCTTCTGCACAAGGATTTTGGGGGCTGTGTTCTACTTTCTGTTGTTGTTGCTTCTTCTTATTATTTATTCATCATGGGGGCATAGCCAATGAAGTTGTCTCATTCACACAAGGACTTTTGCTTGTACAAGATAACCTCTTCTCCCACCATGTGCCTCCCAAATCTGTCCTTTGGGTTCTCCCCAGGTCAGATTTGAGGGTGCCTGAGGTATGCCTGGGGAGAGCAGGGGAAGATGTGACTTCTTGCACAAATGATATTGCTTTGTGGGCTTTGACATGTTTATAAACTGCTCTGCTTTTTTCTGGGGGTACCCAAAGGTATGCAGGACCAACACCATTTTTTCTACAAGAAAAGCACTAGTTAAAAGTGTAGCACTTACTGCAGTGATGGCTAACCTTGACACTCCAGATGTTTTGGAACTACAACTCCCATCATCCCTGACCACTGGTCCTGTTAGCTAGGGATGATGGGAGTTGTAGTTCCAAAACATCTGGAGTGTCAAGGTTAGCCATCACTGACTTACTGTAACAACTTCACGGTGAGTATCGACACCTTTTTCTCCTAGATAGTGCTCATGATAGTGCCCATGGGCGCCCATGTATCCACAGAAGCTTCTCTGATGTCCACAGGATCCATGACTCCCACTGAAATTAGGCTTGTATGGAGGATTCTACTGTAGCCAATAGACTAGGTTGCATTGTGCGATGTTGTGACAGTTTCTCAAGTTTGCAAATGTGACCAAGAGACCAAAAAGCTTGATGGCCCCCTGAACTATCGGATAGAGTGTGCAATGTCACTTTTGGGGAGGAACACAGCTCAATCCCCCACATCACCCTTTTATGATCCTCTTGACATTATTTTGGTTTTACATTTCTGTAAAGATGAGAACTTCACCACAATAGTGCTCAAGTTTGTGAGAGCTTATTGTGCCATTTAAAAGCAATTTAAAATTCCTAAACATTGGCAAGGCTACGAAGGCTGCTGTAATGTCCCCACAGGAAGCTCCTTGAGTTCTGCTGTAGTTGTGTTCTTTAGAAACCCTGCGTCAGGCTTATAGAGCTTAGTAATACAAGTTCACTACCACTGTTGCAAGGATTATGAAGATCAATGCACAGCAAAGAATAACCTCATGCTGATCTATCAAATTCTTAAGCAGGAAGACTCCTTCTGTTGGCTTCCTCCATCAGAGGAATACTCTTTCTATCACAGGAAGACTCCTTCCATCAAACAACACACACACACACACACACACACACACACACACTATATATATATATATATTCAAGTTATGCAGACTGAAATAGTTGTATGATGTGCTCTTACAATCCACACAGAGTATCTTACATTCTAAATGTTCAAAAACTCCCAGAGTTGCTTGAATCAATAATTCATGGGTTAAAACCACAGTGATCCTAATTCGTATTTAGCAGCTTTATGCCAGCAACTACAGAGAAGGTTAATGGTCCATGAAATATTGAAGTGTCTCATATGCGTCTACTGAGATTTTAGTTTTTTAAAGGAAACTGCCACGCATGCACAAGCTCAAAACATTAAGAGTAGGAAAAGAAGAAATTATCTTTTGTGTGTCATGCACAATTAGCCTTTGGGGGTCTATGATGTTGCCTTTCATATGTGCAATCTCTTTTGACCCACCTCAGAACTTTCAAATCCCTGGCTTGGGCAAAGGAAAAAAAATGTTAGCCCAAGCAGAAATCTTTTTTTAAAAAAAGACAGTTGACAAAATTGGTATTTCTGGGATGCTTAGAAATACTTTTCAGTATGCTACTACTATCAAATTAGATTCACAAATATTAAAACAAGTGCATGTTGTGTTTAAGGCCACAGGGGTGCCAGAACATGGCGTCAGTGGCCAACAGGTTCCTGGTCATGTCAACCTGGGGGGAAACCGACTTACAAATTCATGGAAGATAGACTATCAGTGATTACTAGTCAGAGGCAGCAAGTCTCTGGATACCAGTGCTGGGGATCACAAGCAGTGTTAGCACTGTTGCATTCTGGTCCTGTTTGGGGGCTTCCCAAAAGCATCAGGTTGGCCACTGTGAAAATAGGATGCTGGACTAGATGAGTCTTTGGTCTGGTCCAGGAGAACTCTTTATATTTTCTTGGGATATAGCAAAGAGTAGACAAGGGCAAATACCCGATGTGGTGTTTCCCCATTCATTGTGATTATGTTTGTACAGGGGGGTGGAAATGGTTAATGTAGATTGACCAATGAGAAAGCTCAGAGGTGGAGCCTACCTGGTTTTTGAGGCTCAGCCCAGGGGTTTTACCATTGGGAGATAGAGGAGTCAGAGTCAGACAGAGCCAGTAAGAAGAACATAGCGGTTGTGACAGCTAGAGTGAGAGACAGGGATAGAACTGAGAGAGAATAGTATGACAGTGCGAGATAGTGCCACATCTAGTTAAGGGTGCACATTTGAGGAAACCATTCTGAATAGATTTAAAACTTGTTTGTTCTTCAATAAACTTTAATCTTCGTTGATGACTTTACAACCTGACTGAGACTCAGTATTTCACCAGAAGAAACCTGGTTGGTGGCAGTGGAAGAATAAAGCAGTGGTGTACAGGTCAATAGTCCATGAAACGACTGGGGGCTCTGTACGAACGCCACACCCATATACACATTAATGACTTTCCCCAGACTATAAGAGGCTGCTGGAGTGACTTCTTGATACTCACTCTTTTTCTCTGTAGTTTTTTCTCTCCTTCTTTTCCACAGCTGGAGGTCTCCTTTTCAGCCTCATGTCTCCTGCAGCTCTTCTCTGTGATACCTTCCCTTTGTGTTCTCTTTCAAAATTAATTAAGTAGCTAGTGGCCCATAAAAAACACCACATGTATGGTTGCAAATCTAACCATGTATACTCAGAAGTACGTCCCACTGAATTCAATGGGATTTGCTCCAAGGTAAGCAGGGTTGCAGCACCTCTGGATACATTGATTTCTTAATTCAGTAAAAACTTTGTTATCCTGTCTCAGGTCCCTCAATCAGGGAGGGACAGTTTAGCTATAAGTCAAGGAAACTTCTTTTTTGTGAGGGAAGGCTAGGAATTCCTCCCCATTTAAATGAGGATTTTGAGTGATCAAAAATGGGCAGTCAAACCCAGATGGTTCTCATTTGACAAAAAGATTAGTATGTTAACTGAGAACGAAAGACAAAATTCATAGGTAGCAAAAGAGATAAATTCTTTCCATTTGAAAAGAACAAGCATGAGTGATGCACTCCATTGTTATAAAAAAATCACAATAGGAAGCAGTTTAAGGCTGAAATCCCAACACCACTGAATTCAAGGGGATTTACTTCTGAATAGATATGGTTATGGTTGTAGACTTCGTGCATATCAGCTACCTTTGGCAACAAAGAACACTCCAGAAACAAGAAAAGGGAAGAGGTGCTCTATTCATACAGCTTTAAATATGTAAATGGTACATATTGTAAAGCAATATATGTCTCTATTTATGTATAATGTGTCCATGTTAGAAATCAACAACACTCATTGTAGAGAACTAAGGCAAATAGCTTTCACAGTAAAATGTCATGCTGCAATGGGGTGGGAGTGCCTAACAGATGAACAGAAGGAAATCCACTTTTCTGTGTGTTCCTCCAACCTACCCACAAACTTCAAATCAGGGTAAATGCTCAATAACTATGAGCAACCAATGAGTCTTCTGGCACCATATAAACTAACAGGTACATTGTGTTTTTGCTGCAACAGACACTAACATATATCCCATACTAAAATGTGCATGTGTTCCCTTTCAATATACCTATTCAGTGTGATACCCAAATGTATTCAGAATCTTTGGATTCAGATCCCGACATTTGACTGCATTTCCCATCATTTTAAGAACCTTTGCAGGCATCAGGGTCATTTCTAAGGGAGGAAACACAAGTTTGCAGTGAAATTGCCATTGGCCATTTTTTTGCAGATGTTCCAGATCAAATTAAAAGTAACGAGCCACAAAGGGCAAAGCACAAAGGGAGCCCGTGCCATTAGTAATCTGTAGTGATGATTACTGAGAATGGCAGAGGAGTGTTAACTTGCGCTAAATGCAGAGAGTTTCAGGGGAAAAGAGAGAGAGAGAGAGAGAGAGAGAGAGAGAGAGAGAGAGAGAGAGAGAGAGAGAGAGAAGCAAGAGACAGAAAGAGAATGAAATTCCAAGGAAACTGAGCTGAACATTGACAAATTTCTTATTTCTAATATCCAGAGAAAATAATGAGATAGGAATTTTCTTTAGTAACTAGGCAGCAGAGATGGAGTTAGTAATAGAATATGTTTCTATTTCCAGAGGAAGTTCATGTTCCACCAGGATGCCAACCCCAAACCACCATGCTAAAATGGGTACCTGTTGCATAGGGCTGGAGAAGTTCAATAAAGTAGTTTTTAAATTGCCAACTCTCTCTTCTTCCTATAAGTTCCTGAGGAAAATGTTACTCCAAGTTTTACACATTTCAATGTTTCTCATCCTCATTGTTATATGATTCTTGTGAAAATATGACATCAGCTTCGAATTGGTGGGTGAGTGGGAACTGTTTAGCAAAAGAGGGGAGCTGTTGTTTGGGTACAAAAAGCAGAAAGGGAGGAGTGCGAGAGAGAAGGGGAGATGTAGGGAAGGGAAGGGAAGAAAGCACCAACACTTTCAGCCTCCCAGCATCCTGCTGGATGCTGCAGGCTCCAAACACCTGGGGTGTGTAATGTATCCATGGATGGGGAGGGAAGACAGGTAGCCAAATGATTCTTAAAGGGGCAATGGGCAAAATTGCAGCTAGACTAAAACTGCAAACTAGCTACAAGCCCATTACCCCTTTTAGAACAGCTTAAATTGGGACATCTCAGGGCAAAGGAAGAATCTGTGATGGGTTAATTGTTTCTGTAGTGGTCCTGGCAAATGTGGGGCAGTTGAGGGGTATGAATGCGTCAATGCTCTTATTTATTTAGCGCCAAATGTGCAATTCACTGTACAAATATTCCTCCCCCAGTAAAATAGCTGAAATCACACCCAGTGGCTTCTTTGGTTCCTCATTTAAGATACCCAAGAGGATTCAAACTTTTTTATTCAACTCAAGATGACCACTTTTCCCTGAGCTTTTTGATAGGTGAAATATATACATGGGAAATTGCTCAAACAGACCTGTCTCACTTGGACCAGAAGTTTCAAATCACCACCTGACATCCCAGACAAGATTATTAGATGCAGAACTATGCACCATTTAAAATCATTAGTGGAAAATCAATATCTCTAGGAAATAATTACAGTTTTCACCATGACTTTGCCCCCTGTGGTACTCCATTCTCTAGGGCTATTTAATTAAGACCCAAGATGGATGGTTTTGATCAGTGATTCTGCTTGAAGCTCAGTTGACATGAATACACTGAAAAATTGTCTCCAGGCGCATCAGGATAAACACACGCACATGTCTGTGTGTGCAAACACACCCACACACCCACACACCCTTTTCTGCTTGTTTTAGCTTATGGGAAATGAGAGTTCTTACTGTTTACTTGCCTTTTATACATCAAAGTATATTATTGTTATATAAAATTGCACATTGTCACTTATATAACCTTTCTCCTTGATGTATTATGATCTGCTGAATGGTGATCAATCTTTATCAGGGCTTAAAAATACAAGGTTGCTGTTTTCTGCCATTAAAACTTTAGTCAGCACTAGAAAGAAGTGCATCTCATAATAGCTCAGTTGGTAGAGCATGAGACTCTTAATTTCAGGGTCATGGGTTTGAGCCCCATGTTGGGCAAAAGATTCTTGCATTGCACATTAAACATGTGGAATGGGGATTCTTTCCTTCCTGTCTGCAAGATAACACCCTGACTTTCCATCAGCAGGGTTCCAAAAGATGCTCACAATAGTTTAAAATTTAAAATATGACACAATAGAGTAGATACAAATTTCAGAGTTTAATTCATTTAAAACAGATGGATCTAAGAGGGGAAATGCAAAAGCTTTTCTATCAATCAATCAATCAGTCAATCAATCATTTTATTTATATGCCACCTCTCCAAAGTTACAACCATGCTCAAGGTGGCTTACAACATAACTACAAACATAACTACAAACATAACAAAAGTAGTCATAAACAGTAAACTAAACATCAAAAAGTGCACAACCAAAATGAACAAATCCACATAAATCATAAAATCCAAAATGAAGATACAAAAAAATTAACAGCAGCAAGAACAACAACCCCCCACCACCACCACCAAACAACAACATCCCACAATACCTCAGCCCAAGATTCTGTTCAGCAGCCTCAGTTTTTGTAGCTGGAGTCACTCAGGGCCCCAGCCTCCCAGGCAAGGTAGAAAAAGGCCTGCAAGGCAGGAAGCAGGTCTTCCAGGACTCACAGCCAAGAGCAGCAAAAAGAGAACAATGAAGGCAGCAGGGGAACCTCTCTGGGAGGAAGTTTCAGAGACAGGGTGCCACTACTGAAAAGGCCAGTTTCTTGTCCTACCCAGCTTTACTTCTGATAGCTAAGGACAGCTAAAAGGAAGAAATTGTCCATCCAGTACACCTTGGACAACTTCAAGTAGGACCAGAGTGAGGGAACAAACTGTGGTCTCTATGGACTTGATAGAGCAATGAAGAGGAAGGTTGTTAAACAGGAAAATATTGATATACAATCCAGGAAACTTTGGATAGTTAACTAGACTATGGGTGGGTACCAGTGATATGATAGTGGAAGAAATTCTGTTGATGGTGCTGTTCTACAGACTGTTGAATAGGAGCTATTGGAAGATCCAACAGAAAATGGGACTTAGTGCAAGCAAGTTAGTTAGCACACATCTTGAGGTGTGCACAGGGGCGTAGCAAGGGGTGCGATGGGGGCGGGCCGCCCCGGGTTCCACCCAGGTTTTTTTTTTTTAAAAAAAAATTACTTTTTTTTTAACTTTATTGGAAAAAAGAGATAATAGACACACACACACACACACCACACCTCACAAAGTGGCACCATCAGAGGGGGGTGACACTTCTTTATTTTTATTTTTATTTTTATTTTTAAAAATTAAATTTTAACTTTATTGGAAAAAAAGAGATAATAGACACACACACACACAAACCCCACACCTCACAAAGTGGCACCATCATTTTTTGGGGGTGGGGGTGACTTGCTATGCCACTGGGTGCAGCTCTGCCAGTGCCCTGGCAAAGTGGGGGGGTGACAAAAAAAATTCCGCCCCGGGTACCACCTGGGCTGGCTATGCCTCTGGGTGTGCAAGGTATTTCATGAGGTCTTATGCAAGAGGTTTGTGCATTTTGCATCCTGGATGTTGTACAAGAGATTGCACAAAGTCTTGCCGTAACAAAAGCACACCACTGAGTTTCAGTTCAATTTCCTCACCAAATCCACAAGTGGAACAATGAAAACCAAATATTGGGCCATAACTCAGGAGGAGAACACATGTTTTGTGTGCCCAAGGCCCCAGGGTTGATCTCCAGAAGCTCCAGGGAGAGCCGAGAGAGAGACACTATCCTCTGAAACCCTGGCCAGCCACTCACAGCAACACTGAGCTAGCTAGATAGATGAAAGATCTGACAATATAAGGCAGCCTGCAATAATTCTGAATGTGAAGCGGGTTACAAGCTTTGACTGTTTTGGTGCAGCATGTCACCAGTAAATCTGATTTCCCCATGCTTTTTTCCCTTTGCAGTGAGGTTTAATAAATACAGACAATAACTACATGGAATTAAGATTTCATAGCAGGGTGATTCAGTTTGCTGACTGGATAACAACCTAATTAATATACTACCATTAATATAGAACAAGCTGAGTTTGGAATGCAGGTTGTCTCAAAGAAAACAACAGAAAGCATCTCATCTATGATTTAGAAGTCTACTTAGTCAGCATTACCATTGCCCTACTGAACACTGTGTGGGAGTAGGCTGAAAGAACCTAGGAGGACAAGAGGAGGATTGATGATGATGCCTTACATGAGGGCCAATGTGGTGTAGTGGTTAAGAGCGGTAGACTCGTAATCTGGGGAACCGGGTTTGCGTCTCCACTCCTCCACATGCAGCTGCTGGGTGACCTTGGGCTAGTCACACTTCTCTGAAGTCTCTCAGCCCCACTCACCTCACAGAGTGTTTGTTTTGGGGGAGGAAGGGAAAGGAGAATGTTAGCCACTTTGAGACTCCTTCGGGTAGTGATAAAGCGGGATATCAAATCCAAACTCTTCTTCTTCTTCTTCTTCTTACATCATTCACATCTCCTTCAGAGTCCCCTTCAATGCAGGAATCTCAACTAAAGCATCAAGATGGCCCTTCAACCTCTGCGGGGACGCAGGTGGCACTGTGGTCTAAACCACAGAGCCTAGGGCTTGCCGATCAGAAGGTTGGTGGTTCAAATCCCCGCAACAGGGTGAGCTCCCATTGCTCGGTCCCAGCTCCTGCCAATCTAGCAGTTCGAAAGGACGTCAAAGTGCAAGTAGATAAATAGATACCACTCCGACAGGAAGGTAAACGGCATTTCCGTGCGCTGCTCTGGTTTGCCAGAAGCGGCTTAATCATGCTGGCCACAAAACCCAGAAGCTGTCTGCGGACAAACGCTGGCTCCCTCGGCCTATAGAGCGAGATGAGCGCACAACCCCAGAGTCATCCGCGACTGGACCTTATGGTCAGGGGTACCTTTACCTTTACCTATCATATCTCCTCTCAGGCTCCTCTTTACCAGGTTAAGCATGCCAAATTCCCTGAACCATTTCAGTGTTCCCCATAAGGCTTTGTTTCCATACCCTTGATCATCTTGGTTGCCCTCCTCTCACACATTCCTTGCACACATAGCTTGTCAATATCCTCCTTAAATTGTGGTGATTGAATCTTGATTCTCTCTTCAGCGACATTGACCCATTTCTGCATCAGTTTGTATTTTTAAAGATGTCCATATGAAAATTCATACCTATCTTTTTACTAATTTATCCCAATAGACACACTTAAACATATTTTGTTTCTAATACACACATTGTTCAAGCTATCTCCCTTAATATAATGCATTCTACATCATTTTCAGTAATATATGCATTTTGTGCAAACTTTCCTCTAATATGCACATTTTTGGTATGAGAACCTCATTACAAAATTTGGAGCTATATGCATTCTAAAGTATAATTTCATACAGGAAGTATGTATCAATTATGTTTGCATTAAAATGTGAGCACATGTCTCTCCAATCCCTACTAGGAACCAGTTGTGCTGGTCCCAAGGGATATCCGATAGGCGAGGTCTAGTCCAGTCCAAGGTCAGTCCAAGCCAGAAGTCACGAAGCCAAAGTCACGAAGCCGAGGTCAGGAAGCCGAGGTCAGGAAGCCGAGGTCAGGAAGCCGAAGTCACGAAGCCGAAGTAACAAAGCCGAGGTCAGGAAGCCGAGGTCAGGAAGCAGAGGTCAGGAAGCCGAGGTAACCAAGCTGAGGTCAGGAACGCAGGAACCAGGAACAGGAACTAGGCAGCACCGATGTTGCTCCTGCAACTTGGGTCTGGGACTGGCTGGCTTTTATCTGCCCCGAGGCAAAGGGCGGCTCCGATCCTCAGGTGCCTCGCCTCTCCTGGCTTGGAGGCGAGCACTCCTCCTGCGGGAACTTAGTTCCCTTCGCCTCTCTGCCCTTAGCCTTTGCAGCTCAGGAGAAGCTGGAGGGTTACCGGACCCAGAGGCAACCTCAGCTTCCCCTGACTGGGTGGGGAGTGGAGCACCTGCAGGCAATAAGTCCTCCATCCCATTAGAAGCCAGATCAACCTCAGCCGATGCCTGCACCTGAGGATCCAGCACAGGTGAGTCCCCTTGAGACTCAGGCCCCAGCCCTGGCTCTGCTGGTTCTGGAGGCAGTGAATCATGTGCAGGCTGGGATCCCTCAGGTTCAGCGTCAGAGTCTGACTCCCAGGTCATCACACCATCCCCCCTCCCAGGCCCCCCCTCAACCGAGGGGCCGGACCAGGCTTGCTGGGGTAAGTCGCATGGAAATCACGGAGGCAGACAGGCGCGTGGACGTTCTCCGCTGGTTCCCACGACCGATCCTCGGGCCCATACCCCTTCCAGTCGATGAGGTATTGGAGCTTCCCCCTGCGGTATCGGGAGTCAAGAATGTGCTCCACCTCATACTCGGGCTCCCCCTGAACCAAAACTGGCTGCGGTCGTGGATGGTCTGGGTGGAACTCGTCGGCCGGGGCGACCGGACTGAGTAGGGACCGGTGGAATACCGGGTGGACCTTCAGGGTCGCGGGTAACCGGAGACGGAATGCCACAGGTGAGACCCGGTCCACGATCGGAAATGGGCCGGTGAAGCGGGCATCCAGCTTCCGTGAAGGCCGAGAGGGGTGCAGGTGGCGGGTGGAGAGCCATACCAGGTCTCCGACATGGAGTTCCGGCCCCTCCTGACGGTGACGGTCGGCCTGGGCCTTATACGCGTCCTTGGCCTGGCTCAGTTGCTCCGTCAGAAGCTGCTGCTGTGACTGGAGCTCTTGTAGCCAGTCTGTCACTGCGGGAACTGCGGATGCCGGCAGTACGCTTGGAAACAACCGCGGGTGGTACCCATAGTTTGCCTGGAACGGGGTCTGTTGGGTGGAAGCGTGCACTGCGTTGTTATATGCGAACTCGGCCAACGCCAGGTGGTCGACCCAATCGTCCTGGTGGAAGCTGCAGTAGCACCGGAGGTACTGTTCCAACACCGCGTTTGCCCGTTCGGTCTGTCCATCCGTCTGTGGATGGTAGGCCGAAGATAGGCAGACCTCCGTCCCGAGAGCCTGATGTAGAGCGCGCCAGAACCGGGAGGTGAACTGGGCACCACGATCGGAGATCAAACGTTCCGATAGGCCATGTAAGCGGAAGACGTTTTGTAGGTACAGTTGCGCCGTCTCCTTGGCTGAGGGTACAGACGGGCATGGGGCGCAGTGCACCATTTTAGTGAAGTGGTCTGTGAATACCAGGAGGCAGGTACACTGACGGGATGGGGGTAGGTCTACCACGAAATCCAATGAAACCGTGTGCCACGGACGAGGGGGAACTGGCAGTGGCTGTAGCAGTCCCGCAGGTCTCCCGGTCGATCCCTTGGCTCGCCGGCAGACCTCGCACCCCCCAATGTACCGTGCCACGTCGGCCTTCAAGCGGGGCCACCAGAACTCCCGGCTGACCAGGTGGGTGGTCCGATACCTCCCGAAGTGGCCAGCTGCCGGGGCGTCGTGTGACATTCGGAGTACCTCGGCCCGCAAAGGCCCTGGTGGGATGTACAACCGACCACGGTGCATCAGCAGACCCTGGTGCACAACCAGTTCTGGGTATCGAGGGCACGATCCACTGGCCAATTCCTGGATCCGTTCCTGAGCCCACGCGTCGACCCGTTGCCGCCTCCGCACTCGGTCCCGCAGCGACTCAGTCTCATGAACAGCCAGGAAGGCCGCTGGTGGGATGATCGTTGTGGGGGCCGCCTGCTGCACCGTCTCTGCAATGTCCTCCGGTTTCCGGGACAGCGCATCCGCCTTCTGGTTTTGGGAGCTGGGGATGTAGCGGATCCGGAACTGGAACCGGGAGAAGAACAGTGCCCACCGGATCTGCCGCTGGTTCAGCCTGCGGGTGGTCTGGAGGTACTCCAGATTCCGGTGGTCGGTTCTCACTTCCACTGGGTGTCGTGCCCCCTCAAGATGATGGCGCCAGACTTCAAAGGCCACCTTGATGGCCAGTAGTTCCCGCTCCCACACAGTATAGTTACGCTCCGCCGGAAGGAGCTGCCGGGAGTAGTAGGCGCAGGGTAACAGTGGCGCATCAGGTCCGTGTTGCTGGGACAAGACGGCACCGAGAGCCGTACTGGAGGCGTCAGTCTCCACCACGAAGGGACGAGAGGGATCAGGATGCTGCAAAATTGGCGCCTTCTGGAAACAGGCTTTCAATCCCTGGAATGCCACCTCAGCCTCCTCATCCCAGGCGAAGGGCGTCTTGGGGCGCAGCAGTCGGGTCAACGGGGTGGTGCGATGAGCATAGTCCACAATGAATGTCCGGTAATAGTTGGCGAACCCCAAAAACCGCTGTAGGTCCTTGCGGTTCCGCGGCGCCGCCCACTCTCGAACCGCAGACACCTTCCCGGGGTCCATCTGTACACCGTCAGGGGAGAGTCGGTGTCCGAGGAAGTCCACTGACCGCTGGTGGAACTCGCACTTGCTGAGCTTAGCGTACAGGCGGTGCTCCCGCAAGCGCTGCAACACGGTCCGGACATGACTCTCGTGGCGAGCTGGGTCATGGGAATAAATCAGAATGTCATCGAGGTACACCACCACATACTTGTCAAGCAAGTCCTGGAACACGTGGTTGATGTACCGTTGGAACACGGCAGGCGCGTTGCATAGTCCGAACGGCATGACCAGGTACTCGAACTGCCCATAACGGGTCCCGAATGCGGTCTTCCACTCATCCCCGGCACGGATCCGAATCAAGTTGTAAGCCCCCCGGAGGTCCAGTTTGGTGAACATCTGCGCCCCTTGCACCCGCTCCAGCAACTCTGCAATTAGGGGCAAGGGATACCGGTCTGGGATGGTGATCTTATTCAGGGCTCGGTAATCATGGCAGAGGCGAAGCTCCCCACACTTCTTCTTAACGAAGAGTACTGGAGCGGCGGTGGGAGAGGTAGAGGGCCTAATGAACCCCCGCTCCAGGTTCTTGTGAAGGAAGTCCTGTAAGGCTTCACGCTCTGGCTCCGAAAGAGAGTATAGGCGACTCACAGGCAGGGGCGCCCCAGGCTGGAGGTCTATGCCGCAGTCAAAAGACCGATGAGGAGGCAGCCGGTCTGCCCCCTGTTCCTCGAACACGTCTACGTAGTCCCGGTACACGGCGGGGAGCGTTGACGCAGCCTCCCCCATGGAGGCGGCCGAAAGCATCTCGGACTGAGCAATCGAACCCGAGTCTGGGAAGCGTACAGTTCGATTGACCCAATCGATCTGAACATTGTGAGACTCCAGCCAGTCCATCCCCAGCACCAGGGGAAACCGGGGCATGGTGGCAATGTCCAGGGTACGCACCTCCCGGTGCTGCTGGTGGCACAGGACCAAGGGCTGGGTCTCCCGAGTAACGGCGCCTGACCGCAAGAGCCGTCCGTCGATTGCCTCCACCTGCACCGGTTCTGGCTTGTTCTGGAGCGGCACCCGATGCTGAGCGGCGAAGGCAGAGTCCATATAGGAGCGGGTTGCCCCTGAATCCACCAGAGCGTGGGTGAGAATCCAGGGCCCGCCTGGGGGGTATAGACGCACCGGGATCATGAGGTGTTGCAATTCCACTGGTGAGGGCCCATCATGTGATGCTTGGGACCCCAGATAGCCTGGGCCATTGGCTACTGGGGTTGGCGGTTTCCCTGCGGCTGGCGTTTCTCAGGGCAGGTTCGGGCGTAGTGTCCACTCCCCCCGCAGTAGAGACACAGGTTTCCCTCCCGACGTCGTGTCTTCTCCGAAGGGGAGAGGCGAGGCCGTGCTGCCCCGAGCTGCATCGGCTCCTCCAGTGACTCGGCTCTGGCCGTGGAACTGCTGGGGAGCACTGGAGTCGGGAGCCCAGAGTGCTGGCGGGCCCGGGCCTGGCGCCGGTTCTCCAACCGATCGTCTATCTGTAGACTCCGTTGGATGAGGGCCTCCAGCGTGGTGGGGCGATCCAAGGTGGCCAGCTGGTCCAGTATCTCGTCCGAAAGCCCCTCGAGATACTGGTCCCGAAGTGCGGAATCATTCCAGGTCAAGTCCTGCGCCAACAGCCGAAATTCCGTGGCATAGGCGGCCACTGTGGACTTGCCCTGTTTCAACCGCCGAATTGCCCGATTGGCTTGACTCGCCTTCTGAGGGTTGGCGAACGCGGTTTCAAAATGGTTGCAAAACCCCGTATAGTCTGTCAGCAAGGGGGAGTCTTGCCGGAGCAGCGGCAATGCCCACTTGGCTGCCTGGTCCCTCAGCAAGCTGATCAGGAAGTGCACCTTGGTGCGGTCATCGGGGAAATCCCGGGCTCGCCCCTGAATATACAGTTTGGCCTGGGCGAGAAACATGGGAAAGCTGCCCGGGGACCCATCGAACTTTTCTGGCAGGGCCACTGGGTACTTGCCTGGAGCTGGGGCGCCGGCACCAGGAGCCAGTAAGGCGTCCAAACGCTGCTGAAGCGCCGTAACCGCATTGCTTAGCTGCTGCACTGTGTGGGTCAAGACCTGGTTCTCCTGGGCCAATGCCACCAGCGCCGCCGCCTGGTCAGTCATGACAACAGGTTCCTCCCGAACGCACCCCAACGAAGGGGGAGTGCGGGTGTGGCAGGAGCAAACTGTGCTGGTCCCAAGGGATATCCGATAGGCGAGGTCTAGTCCAGTCCAAGGTCAGTCCAAGCCAGAAGTCACGAAGCCAAAGTCACGAAGCCGAGGTCAGGAAGCCGAGGTCAGGAAGCCGAGGTCAGGAAGCCGAAGTCACGAAGCCGAAGTAACAAAGCCGAGGTCAGGAAGCCGAGGTCAGGAAGCAGAGGTCAGGAAGCCGAGGTAACCAAGCTGAGGTCAGGAACGCAGGAACCAGGAACAGGAACTAGGCAGCACCGATGTTGCTCCTGCAACTTGGGTCTGGGACTGGCTGGCTTTTATCTGCCCCGAGGCAAAGGGCGGCTCCGATCCTCAGGTGCCTCGCCTCTCCTGGCTTGGAGGCGAGCACTCCTCCTGCGGGAACTTAGTTCCCTTCGCCTCTCTGCCCTTAGCCTTTGCAGCTCAGGAGAAGCTGGAGGGTTACCGGACCCAGAGGCAACCTCAGCTTCCCCTGACTGGGTGGGGAGTGGAGCACCTGCAGGCAATAAGTCCTCCATCCCATTAGAAGCCAGATCAACCTCAGCCGATGCCTGCACCTGAGGATCCAGCACAGGTGAGTCCCCTTGAGACTCAGGCCCCAGCCCTGGCTCTGCTGGTTCTGGAGGCAGTGAATCATGTGCAGGCTGGGATCCCTCAGGTTCAGCGTCAGAGTCTGACTCCCAGGTCATCACACCAGTTTAGCAAACACTGCACCTCCAGGCAGGTCGATGCAAAGTGTCCACAACTCTGGTAAAATGAAGGACTGGACAAGATAACTGTTAGGTGGCTTTTGACAAAGTCCCCCATGAAATTCTTGCAGATAAGCTTGTAAAATGTGGCCTTGATGGGGTAACTATTAGGTGGATTTGTAGGTGGTTGAACTTGGAAAGATTGGAAAAATGAGAAACAAAAGTAACAAAAATTGATAGATTCATCCATGTCTTGTTGCTCATTACTAGGGCCATTGTGTACTCCACTGGTTAAGATTGTGCATTGGGCTGGTGCCATAGACCAATAGGGCACCCATTGTAAATACAGTCTTTATGCATAAAACATACATAGAGTCAGACCAGTAGATTGCTAGGTAGGATAATGTGGGCTCAAAGCTCCATTCATCCATTAAATTCTTGTGTGTTTCAAGTGTCTGTCTTGTCTCTGTTTCTCTCTCTCTCAACAATAGGTTTGTTGTGAACATGAAACGAGATAGCTGCACCTATGCTACCTGAGATGAGAGGAGGGACAGAATACAAACATGACAAATCAATGAATTTACTCTAGAACTTGATTGCTGAAACAAAAATTAATAGTGGATCAATTCCATATCCACGGAAATCAATAGCCATTTTCCAGCATTGATGTCAAAGGGGTACAGTTTGCACCAGCTAGTTTATTTTGTTGTTGTTGTTGTTGATGATGATGATAATGATAAGAACTTCAGAGTTTTGTGGCATGCATCCATTTGTGTATTTCAGCCTCTTCAAAACTGCCTGAGTGGCCATACTATGTTTGAAAAGCTGCTCCAACAGTACAGACAAGTCATGCCGGTATGCTTCCATAATGGAAAATTATGAGGGTAATGGACCATTTTCACTTGTAATTATATGATCAACTTATTTTCAGTCACTGAACATTCAAATTAGGCATAAAATCATGCACTCAGGCATCTGAAGAACATATTCTTTTGGTGCCTTTTATGGGAGGGAAATAAGAGCTCGCTTTTAAGTTGTCTTTAATGTTTCAGATACCTAGAGGAGTAAACAAAATATCAATCTATGCAGGTTTGATAAAGAAACAACAACCCCATAATTTGCTCTCTAATGCTCTCTAATGACCTCTTCACACAAGACAGTTTTCCTATATGGATATACTGTATGTTCTGTGCAGGAAAATGGCATTCAGCTACAGGCATACACAGCAGAAACCCATACGCTCCAAGTGTCTCGATTTTCCAGGGACAATCCCAGAATCACAAAAGCCATCCCAGCTTCTGATTTGATCCCAGAATGTCCCTATGTCCCCCAACAGTACTTCCGCTGCCAAGCTCGGGGGAGGAAGAGGAGCTGGCACTTGTCCTGAGCGGCAGTGGAGAGTGAGCACCCTGTTGCCTCTCCATGGCCTCTCCATGGCTGCTGCTGCTACCAGCCTCCTCTCTTGAGCAGCTCATAGCAGCTGCTGGAGTGTGGGTGAGGAGGAAGAGGAGAGGCTGCTACCACTGAGGCCCAGCCCAGCCCTGCAAGATGCATTGGCTCTGAGAGGCAGGCAGAGGGCAGGGCCGCCCTGGGTGGGAAGAAAGGGGGAGCGGAGTGCAAGGAATCTTGATTTTTTATTTATTTTTTATTATTTTTAAAAAATGCTTTTTCCTTCCACATCTAATCTTGCTCCTTTCTAAAATTTATTTATTGCCAACCTAGCAGTTCAAAAGCACATCAAAGTGCAAGTAGATAAATAGGTACCGCTCCAGCGGGAAGGTAAACAGCGTTTCCGTGCGCTGCTCTGGTTCGCCAGAAGAGGCTTAGTCATGCTGGCCACATGACCCAGAAGCTGTACGCTGGCTCCCTCGGCCAATAAAGCGAGATGAGCGCCACAACCCCAGAGTCGTCCGCGACTGGACCTAATGGTCAGGGGTCCCTTTACCTTTACCAAAGAATAAAATAAAATTTGGATTGAGGGGTGTGTTGTGTCCTGTAGAGGTGGCGGCACTCACTCTTCTTTTGATAGGAAATGCTCTGCGGGGGAGGGGTGTCACAGAGGATCAGTTGGGGTGTGTGAGAAATGTCCCTATCTGAGGAATGTTGGAGGATTTAGAAACCGGCCCTTAAACCATTTATTCCGCTTGGTATTTTTTTCCTGGCACAACAAATGTGTTCCAAATTGGAGGCAAACTGAGAGCTAGAGTTTTCTGAAGTAGTACACATTTGTGGAGAATATGGTAGCCTCATTTTTAGCCCAATGCCCCACCTTAGTCAGAAAACACACTTTCCTTAACGTTTAGCTTCTACACATTCTCTTTGTCATTCTGGTTTTTTCCACTATTTTGCCTGCTTCTTCTTCTTTTGAGATGGTAGTGGTTAGAAGATATGAATATGCTATTTATGTTAGGCATGATAAAACCAGGCACAGACATGTCTGTTTAGTCATGTCTCCTTCTTCTTTATAAAGGCCACAGAAGACACATCAATAGATAGGGAGGTAATATGTTAAATCTTTAATACAAGTCGAACGCTGTGTCAGCACTGACTCTAGTTCCTCTCTTTGGTGTTATTAGATACACATGGTGAGACTTCATTCCCATCATGTTTATAGCTCCCACATTGCCGAAGGGGGTTATAAAAACTAGTAGTGCCTGTGTAATTTTTTTCCTGGCATGGCTAAGAGAACAGCCTTGGAACTTGGAGAATGATCTTTGGTGTAAAGTGGTAATAGGCTATCATTCACTACTTTCTTTCTAGGCTGCATTAAATAATGCTTTGGTATTTAGTCATAATTCACCATTGGCAGAGCCTGTGTCAAAGAGAAAGAGGGAAGCACATTCAGTGTGAATTTAAATTCAAGCAGAGAGGGAAGAAAGGAAAACCTCTGATGAGCCTACACAAAATTATTATGCCAACCACAGCCTTACAATTTGTCCAGCTCTTTTCAATATGCTCTGCGTGTGTTTAGTGACTATAGACATTTATTTGGGGATATGAAGAGAAAGGTGATTTCTAAGCAAGAAAATAAGAGCAGAATAGAAGTCATGTATACATGTTGCTCTGTGTGTGTACCTAACTTTTAGACCTGATCAAATAATATCCAGAGCATGTGCAAAGTGGAGAGTGAGAGCACACAGTTATTCAATGCCTACCCAGCATACTTGAAAGGTCAGACCAACCAAGAATCACATGGCAGGTTAAGAGGGGTGGCAGGTCATGCACTCTCTAGCCCCCATCTGCTGGCCCAGGGTTATTGAAACTGACTAGCTGGCTATCCCACTGCCATTCCCACCTGTTGGCCCGCTGCTTCTGTTTCCTGACATTCCTTCCTACTGCTTCTACCTCTCTTCCCACCTACTTACTCACTTGCTGCCAACAGTGGTTGTGATGGACACTCCATGCATTGCTCTGCAAAGGGGGGCCTTCCTCAGTGTGAGGCATTGTGAGTTAGGTTGCTCAGAGAAAGCATGCACTTCCACCACATTGGCAGCAAATTGCTTTTCTAGGTGACCAAAAAAAACCCACAAAACATTTAAAGTGGTGCCGGTGCTCTCCAGCTGACCTCACATTCAATGCCTCTTTCTGAGGAAGGGTCTACTGTCACCACTTTGTTGGCAGCTATAATGGCAAACAGGAGAAAGTCCAGCATCAATGTGTTGAGGGGAGGAGGACAGAGGTGGAGGCGGAGGAGGAGGAGGAGCTGGCAGAAACCGCCATCTTCTCATCTTCATCTTCATATGAGGCAATTCAAACATTCAAGTGCAACTTATCATATGCCATAAGTCAATGGATGATAATGGTATCTTGGGGATGAGGACATGCATGCATAGATCAGCCCTGAAATCCTGGTCCTAATCAGTTTACTGATAAGTAAAATCAATAAATCACAGATGGGGCTCCCATGGAAGAAACGTGTTTAAGATCAGGATACAAGGCATAAAGGGAAAGTGCATATTCATGGGATCATATTCCAAACATCAGGTTTGCTATTGCCTCAGAGTCTACACCCAACAAAGACTAGCAGCAAACCTCAGCTCTCTGATATGTGAATTTCCGTGAGACAAGTGTTTACAAACATGTTTGTCATATTCAAACTTTATATGCTTAGATTCTTAAGCGTACACTGAAGAATGTAAGTTTTGAAGTGTCCTTTAACTGTTTTACACTGGAAATGGCTATGAAAATGGCTATGAGAATTTACTTCAGAGTCTCCCGCTCCCAAGCACACACAGAGAGACACTCATTGATCATGGACAGAATGAATTATGAGCAAACCTCAATCACATATAGTATCAGTCATGCACTGTCACAAAATTGACTTCTCAGTAAAATGTGTTTAGGAATCAGCTACATTGCATGCCATTATAAAACATTAGTTGAACTTGCCTAGTATAATATTAACCAAGAACTGCACAAACTATCATCAGCTTATTTTGATATTTTGCAAATATATGCACCAGCGATTCAACATACCAAGCACTGATGATTTAAGCTTTCACTCATCAAGAGTAGCAAAAGGATCTTTGCACTGTAGGTAGGATGTCCCCTGGGGAAAAGAATGACTGATAGTGTTAGGGGAAGCGTCACATTTATTATGAAATGCAAATTTACCTTGGAAATCAATTTTGGAAATCTTAGCCAGAAAGTGTGCTAAGCAATTATTGATTTTAAGCAGAAACATTAACATACACATCAAAACAAAATTACTTAGTTGTTCCCAAATGCCCAGCCTACTGTCATACAAAATACTTTCCATAATGAAAGGCTGCGTTGCTTAAGTGCTTTTCTCTGAAACAGTCTTATTTAATTTCATAAGGCTGATTGGGAATAAATAGTTGTGATCGCACTGAAACTATTTTTTATCATTGTAGTTGCTGTTATTATTATTAGTAGTAGTAGTAGTAGTAGTAGCAGCAGCAGTGGTAGTAATAGTATTTCATTAGTTCTATTATATTTACTAGCCAACTTCAGACATTCCAGGTAAAAGCCCCACCCCCACCCCACACACCTTGAACAGCCAAGTTTTTACAAGACAGTGCAAAGAATATAAAGTTGTTGTTAGGTGGGCTTCTGTAGAGTTGGAACTATTATCAGGAAAGCCCTTAGTCTTCACTGTACAGTAGTGGCGGACCATGTGCCCATGGCGCATGGGGCACACATGTGCCAGGGGGCATAGGGTGAAGAGGGCGAAAGGAGCCCACTGCATGCCAGCCCAGCCCTCGCCACCAAGGCTACTGAAGCAACACCAATCCCTAGCTGTTTTGCGAAGCTGGAATCTGATCAGATTCCAGCCTCGCAAAGCTGCTCAGGGAGGGCAAAGTTGGGATTGAAGGACTCATGGTGTCGATTTCATGCTGTCCTCTGTGAGCCAGTCCTGCTTTGCAAGGCAAGGATCTTAGTGTCTTTTCCTTAGCACATAAGTATACTCTTCCTATATCAGTTTACCCTACAAGAATTTTTTGGGATGCAGGATTGATTTTTGAACCTCTCTGGAAATAGGGGAAAAGAGGTCTCCTAACAATTCTCAGTACTCTTAATAGACTACATTTCCCAGGACTCCTTGGGGGGAAGCTGTGACTGTTTAAAGTGGTACAATACTGCTTTAAATTTATAGTGCTGATGGGACCTAAGAAAGGAGTACAGCCTTGGGGAAGCAAGAGCGCCTCTGTTACATTTACTGGCAGATCAAGGGTAACACCCTTTACTCTGTGTTGAAGAGTCTCTGCAACAGAGAGCTCAGATGCAAAAGCAATCAATCAATTACCCCATTCCGCTTCAATGTCTCTTATTACACCCATTCCACTCTGTCCCTTAGCAGTTAAGCTGGGGTAGGCAACCTAAGGCCCATGGGCCGGATGCGGCCTAATCGCCTTCTCAATCTAGCCCACGGACGGTCCAGGAATCAGCATGTTTTTACATGAGTAGAATGTGTGCTTTTATTTAAAATGCATCTCTGGGTTATTTGGGGGGGCATAGGAATTCATTCATATTTTTTTCCAAAATATAGTCCGGCCCACCACATGGTCTGAGGGACAGTGGACCGGCCCACGGCTGAAAAAGGTTGCTGACCCCTGAGTTAAGGACTCGACTGGATGATTGTCAATAGAAATCCTCCTTTTAAACTGAGATACACAGCAGTTGAAAGAGATGCAGGTTGCCAGCATCATGACGTCTTTCTCACAGCCACCAGAAGTTAATCAGCTCTGTCAATTACCTTGAGGGGCACGCACACACTTGCCTGGAAGGAAATATGTTCATCTTGTAATTTGGAAGCATCTTGTTTATGAGCTTTAATCTAAAGTCATTAATGATGAAGAGCTTTTTAATCCCCAGTTGCAGGGATGCTGTAGCATCTTACACCGGTCACTCCCCATGTTTAGACACTTCTTAGCATTGCTCTACAATTTGCCAAGCAAGCAGGGCTTTGATTTTGCTTACTAGGTGTCTCTTAAGTCATCAGCCAGATACTTCCTGGCACTGTTCCTTCAGCAGAGCTAATAATTTATGACAGCTCATCTCCCCTTGCCCAGCTCAGACATTTAAGTGTCCACCACAATCTACCAATGAACCCATCTGACTGCCACTGGGGATCAGTAGGAGAAACTTATTAATACACATAAGTTTGGCGGCATGTCAGGGTTAATTTATCACAAACGATGGGATAATGCAACAGTGACTTCTCCCTCCTTGCTCCCGAGAGCAATGGCAGAAGTGTCATTTTTCTTCCGCATGCCCTTTTTAGCCCTGCCTATCTTAAAGATACCCAAGCAAATGACATCTGAGATCGGCTTCATTGATGTAATGCAGGCATCCCCAAACTGCGGCCCTCCAGATGTTTTGGCCTACAACTCCCATGATCCCTAGCTAACGGGACCAGTGGTCAGGGATGATGGGAATTGTAGTCCAAAACATCTGGAGGGCCGAAGTTTGGTGATGCCTGATGTAATGTATAGAAATCAATTAAATTATTAGTGAAATTAGGGTTGGGAGTAGGAGAGGTGTCCTGTATCAGACAAGACCAAGATTCTGCCTCTCTTTCCCTTCAAATTCCTTATAAAAACCTGGCTTTTTAATGAAACACTAGTCCAAATCTCCTATTGAAAATAAGCCTAAATACACGTAACTTAGCAAAATGCATATACTTCCATGGTTTAATCTTACTCCCATCTTCCTCTCCTTGCTCTATTGGTGTCTCTGTGCTTAATTATAGAGCAGGCATAGGCAAACTCCAGCCCTCCAGATGTTTGGAACTACAACTCCCATTATCCCTAGCTAGCAGGACCAGTGGTCAGGGATGATGGGAATTGTAGTCCCAAACATCTGGAGGGCCGGAGTTTGCCTATGCCTGTTATAGAGTGTACAAAGACTGGGGAGTATGGAATGTTAGGGGAGGGGCAGTACCTCTGGTGGGCCCATGTTGTGCTGCTTCTGGAGTAGTTTGCCCATCTAGGAGAAGGAAAACTCTGAACCAAAACTTCTGCTGCCTTGCAGCTAAACACATTCATGAGAAAAGCTTTGGGAGTAAACCTCAAAGAAAAATTCATACCCACTGGGATATCTTTGGAAGAAGAAAAGGCTAAGGAGTAAACCCTACACAAATCCAGAGTGGAGTCCCTAAGATGGTTGAATGGCATCTTGTACACCTCCTTCCAGCAACTCCTGCAGCCAAGCTGGTGCCAAATGTATTGCTCTGCTTTCTTTTGGACCATACCAGTGAGGCTGGGGGGGGGGGATGTCCTGTCATCTGCACAGTCCAGGACCTCCAAACACATTATCCAGGCTTGTGTGCCACAGAGGTAACTTCAGTGCCACTAACACACATGGGAGGCAGCAGTTACAAGTTACTGCTCTCTGCAGCCATAGCAGGCACTGCGATTTTCCAGCGGTTTGACTTCACTTCTGGAGGAACACTCCATTGTTTCTTGAGACAGAGGGATGCCAACTGCAAAGATTGGGGTAGGAACTTGGTTGTGGTTGTTACGGTGGAAAGTATATAGGAGGAGGAGGAATGAATAGTACTTGTGAAGGGTTGATACTTTTGAAGGCAATTTCCCTAGTAAGAATCTGTAATATTTATGATAGTGTAGATATTGTTATTGCAGAAAAAAAATGTTTCTGTATGAAATGCCCCTTAGTTCACTATAGTAACCATTTGGAATCCTGCCTGTGACTGGGAGGAAAAGTTTGATTTTGAATTTTTGGAATGAGAAGGATGGAAAGGGTTAAGCTGCTTCGCCACTTCATATTACCCCTCCCCTAACCCCTTTCCCCCCAAGGAGTGGGGGTGGGAGATGTCAAGGGTGCATTACAAGCGTTTAAATCATCCCTAACTCGTCTCTAAAAACATGCTTCTCTTAGTTGTTGTTTTCTTACTAAAACTCTTGAAATGTTTGTACTGAAACTCGCAAAACTTCCTTCCTTTATAGAATAGAATAGAATATATTTTATTGTCATTGTCCCCTTTGGGGACAATGAAATTACTTTAGTTTGAGTTCATCTTTATTCCAGATATTTTAGTCCCGTTTCTCATTTCTTTTAATTACCTCCTCAACAAAGATTCCTTAAGATATACTGTAGATCCTCTAAGATGTTTGTCCTTGTTGAGAAAGATATATACTCACATTGTCCCTTGTTTTACTTTTAAATCTGGAGGGCTCTCATTACAAGCCAGTCAAAGAGCTTCCTGAAATATTTATACTTTGCTTTGAGGCACCAGATATCTTCTATCAATTATTGCCTTTAACAGAGTTGCAGTGACAGTCTGTTATTGGCTGTGGGTTAATGTTTTCAAATTCTATTATTGTTACGACTGTGTCCTGAACTCCCATCTTACTAACACTCAAAAGTCGTTTGGAGATGGCCTTGAGGTAATGCTCTTAACTTCATGGCTAGCAATTATTGGCAGATAGAATATTCTTCATTTAATTTAACATAAATTCAGGGTAGGCAGATGGCGCTGGGTTTGTAGCCCCAAACAGAAGAGTACTTTGATTTATTGAAGGGGTAAAATAGCTCGAAGGAGGTGGCATAGCAGCATAAACTCTCTCTGTATTGACTACCCCACTCTTTCTACAAGCAAATTCAAGTCTCAAATGCTGTCAGAGCTATGGTCAGTAGGAAAGAAGGAAGAATCAGCATTATTGGGGATCCTGCAATAGTAAAATCTTTACAAAAAGAAATAAAAGGGGGAAGGAACAACCTCCACACAAAAATAATATTTGTTGAGGAGGATTATTTGGTGGTCAGGGAAAGCTGAGTGACTATTGTAAAATGAAACAGAAAAGTTTGAACTTGGAGGTAAGAGGGATGGAGAAACAGAAGCCCCTTATTAAAGGGAATCACTGACTGGAACTCTGAACAGGAGCCCTCCTTTTGGATGGGGGATGCACTGCAACATTTCATTGCAGATCCCACATGTCAGTACTAATCCCCCTCAGCACAGGCAAGCGAGACTGGAAGCTGCAGCTTGATTGGACAGTAACCTTGTATAAACGGCCCTGATGATATTTATGATGAAGGGTGGGACAGAAAATGATTGAAAAAATAACTCATGATAGGACATGGTAAGACTGGAACTAGTATACTTCCAGAGTCACCAGAAAACCAAGAAAACAATGGTAGAATCATCACTTGAGCCCTGAGAACTGAAATGAAACTGGATCACGGTCCAGGGCCCAGCCTAAAGTACAACAATGTGTTTCATCCAAATAGGATAGAAGAACTGTGTGTGTGTGTGTGTGTTTGCCTGTTAGTTAACCTACACATGTAGGTCTGTAGAGGGTGAAGTGTAATTAATATATCCTCTTACCAGTGACCATCAGAATGCTCAATGCAGAATGCTCAGTTATTGAGTTATACACTAAATCAGAGTTCTTTGTAACCTGTACCGATGGCCTAGTTGCATTGAGCTTAATTCAAGGGGTTGGTGTTGACTTATATGGCCCTTTTTGGGGGGAAGAAGTAGCCCTCCCAGTATGTACCAACCGGGCTACTAAGATCTGCAGAGGGGGCCTTTCTGGTGGCTTGACTGTTAGGCAATGCCCAATGGACAGTGACCCAAACAGGGCCTTCATGGTTGTAGCATCCTTTTTGTGTGTGCATCTCCCTACCTCTGGAGGTGCATCATGCATCGTCAGTAGCTCAGATTTGCCATTTACTTAAGACATACCTAGTCACTCAAGCCTTTTGAACCTCCAGGTATTTTTGCTAGGCAATCTGCATCATTTAGGGCAGCTTTCATCTACCTGGTGTCCTCCTGACACTTGGCACTGCAATTCATATCAGCCCCAGCCAGCATGGCTGCACAGATTGGGACTAATGAGCTCTGTACTCCAAAATATCTGCATGGCACCAGATAACAACAACAACAATAATTTATTATTTCTACCCCATCCATCTGGCTGGGTTTCCCCAGCCACTCTGGGCGGCTTTCAACAGAACATTAAAAACAGAATAAAACTTCAAACATTAAATACTTCAAACTGGGCTGCCTTTAGATGTCTTCAAAAAGTCAGATACTTGCTTATTTCCTTGACATCTCACGGGAGGGTGTTCCACAGGGTGGCTGCCACTACCGAGAAGGCCCTCAGCCTGGTTCCCTGTAACCTCACTTCTCGCAGGCTGCTTTAGGGGGTAACTGGAATTGTATCCCATAGGCCTTGTGCCCGGTGCCTTATCCAAATTCCTATAGTGCCAATACTGTCTCCAGATTTCCCCCAAATTGTTTGTTTGATGGATGGTTTGCTAAAATGTGGAGCAAACTAACATTGCAGTCCTATACATGTCTACTGAGAAGCAAGTCCCATCAACTTCAGTGGAACTTACTCTCGGGTAACGTGTATAGCATTCCAACCCTATTTAGCTATAATAATGCCTCGCTTTTCTCTGTACAATAACCATAACTTACACTACAAAGACAAGTGTAAATAAAAAAATAAAACTTTTTTAAAAAAGAGAAATTAAATAGACAAACACAGAATTACAAGCACTGCTATTTTGCTTGTACAACAGACTTCTATCTGTGCAATGGGACTTCATCTTACTGTCCAACACACTCCCTGTACAACCTTAATATTTGATCTAGAGGGTGGGTGGTGAGACATGGAGCAGATTTGGGACCTACATGGGGCAAGGACAGGAAATGAGAGGGATGGCACTCACTCAGTGTTGGGTCCAACCCATAAATAATTGGTGTTGTGAAGAGCTGCTAACATCCTGGCTCAACCTCTTACAATCGACCACTAGGCTTACACCAGCTATCAACTTTCAAAGCAAGACCCTGCAAACAAAGCTTAGCAAGCTGTACAGCCAATGCCTGACTTATCTTTCTGGGTTTTTATCTTTAGATATGGGCAAAGGGAGGTGGGTGAACAACACAGCAAAGGGAAGTTAAAAAAAACACAACTGTGTCCCTATCCATTCTCTTTTATAGCAATGCAGGGGGGAAACGGAGCTAGTAAAAAAGAGTGACTCAGGGAGATTATTATTATTTTTATGACAAAATTAATCCATGGCTGTGACAGATTTCTCAGTGCTATATGGCAGAGGCCAAGGGTTTAGTGGAGTGGAGTTAGGAGCGGCTAAAAAGCAGATTTGATTTTTGCTTGTTTGTTTGTTTGTTTTTTAAAGTAACAGTGTCCTGGTTGAAGGACTAAACAAATACATATAAGCACATTCCTATTTGGTCAATCTTATGTACTTCTATTTTTTTGTACTGATTTGTTTGATTTATTTCAGTAAAAATTAAATTAAAAAACCAACTACTTGGTCAATCAATTCATCAATCTCTTTTAGGAGGAAGGGCAAGTGATAAATCGTAATAAATCACCACAAATCACCATCAAATTCAGACATGCCTTTGAACATGGTCATATTGAAACCCTTGAAAAAGTACTGTTTTGTTGTTCCCTCACATAGGCAGCTGAAACTTTGAGGAATGAATGGGGAACCTGTGGCCCTCCAGAAGTTGCTAGACTCCGAACTCCCATCAGCCCCATCCCTGCTATAAGTGACATGTGGGAGCAAGCTTCTATATAGCAGCCTATAAGTACAGTAAGTTCAGTTGAGATCAATGAGACACTTGAGGTAATGGAGAACTGCAGTCTGGGTGAATCTGGATTGGAATCCTGATTAGCCTTCCTATAACAAAACAATACATTAGATGCTCTCCTCCCCTCAACTAATTACCTGAGGATATTTTTGAAAAATGAAGCTTCTTCTTTTTTTACTTTTAAAGAAAGTAAGGCTTTCTCTTAAACAAAATCACCACTTGCAGTCACCTAAGGTGCTTGGTAGCTGCCCTTCCCAGTTTCTTGCACTTATTTAAAACCCAGTAGAAGAAATCATGAGATAACTCTTCCCATGTGGCTTTTCCAGTTCACGAAGCACAGGCACCCTGGGAGGCTGAAGAGCACTGGATAAAATTTTGATTGGAAGAAAGAAACACACACACCCCCTCACAATTATGAAAGAAGCTCAGTTCCACACCCTCAGTTACAAAACAAAATCCTAAAATATCCCATGAAAGAGGCAGTCTAATGGAAGCCTATTTTGCAAGTGAAGTTTTGAAAACTTGTAGAACAGGCTTTGACTCAACTCTAATAAGCACAATACCCATTAAAGGACTTCAGCAGGAGATATTAAAGTATGGTCAGGGAATTACAAGATCTTTGGACAATATGGCCAAGGTCAGGTGTGTGAATTTTGCCACCTCACCCAAATCCTAATACTCCACCAGAAATCTGAACTGGAGCCTCTGCTAAAACTTGCTTACTTAGTAAAACTTAATTATTTCTATTTATTTATTACATGCATTTAAATATCCTGCCTTTCAATATAGGATGTTCATTCAGTCATACCTATTTTTTATTTTTATTTTTTGCTTCTACTATAGCAGGTTTGTATAGCTTATAACGATCCACCAAACTAATTGCAAAGCAGCACCCAATTACAATATGTCTTGACAGGTAATTGGGACTCTCTCTTTATGTGCAACCCACATAGGTAGCATTTATATTGTGAGATACACATTCACAGGGCTGTTCTATAACTCTCTCACACACTCTCACTCTCTCAAAAACAGCATTTCAGACAAATTTGCTCTAGATCCTAGAAGGGTGTATGTAGTTAATCACTGTATTACAGTGACTAACAAAATTGAGATATTAAAGTCTTAAACAAAACCTTTCAGCTTCCACCTTCTTCAGCTGTGAATTAAAGGATTGTGTCACCATGGTGAAAGTTATATGACACCAAGGATGGAATATTCAGATGTGTTGCATTTGCTGCAGCTGAGTAATTCAGATACTTCCTCTAAGGTTGAGGCCACGCGTTCATAAGCTGTTGAGTCAACAGACCCAGATGTTTTCTCTTGTTTCCAGTGTCATTGAATTAAATGTCATCTCAGTTGCAACGACTGATAAATCAGAGAGGCTGTGATTATTTGAATTGAAATGCTTTGCAACTGGTTGAGCCATTTTTATTTGGGTGAAGGTATTGGGGTTATGATTCTATCACCCCCACCTTTAAAGTGAGTGTGTGTTTCGCTCCCACCCTTCAGAAGAAGGACTGGAGAGTTTGCCGCTCCTGGAGGGATGGGGTGACAGGAACACTTGAGGCCATTTGGGCCAATAAGGGAATGAGGGGAGCTGGGTTCTCTAAGCCAGCTCTTGCCTTTGGATGGTTTGCAAGCTCACTCTTGAGCTGCAGGCAAACACCAAAGCCTACTTCTAGTAGTACAGTGGCTGCAGTAGAAAGAAAACACCTGCCTCCTTGCTGGACATGTGGGATTTGGAACAGTGGACCTGGGGAAACGATTGGATGCAGCAGCAACTGTGCAGCTTGTGGCATCCCCCACAAAGCCATGCTTTGAAGGATTTTCCTGGTTACCACTGCCAGGAATGTTCCCAGCAGATTCTTTCACCTGCCCTTCATTGAAGTAAGTGCATTAGGGTACTCCTTGCTGGCAGATCTTCCCCAATGGGGGTGGCTAGCAAGGCCAGGCAGGTCTTAGTGGAGGGACACCATTGCCCCATGCAATCCCCCCACCAGCATGACAAATGTGGGCTGGTGGATTATCCAAAGCTTTTCTTTGGATAGCCACAGACCACAAAACTATCATCAGTGTAGGTCCACCATATGTTAATGGGCTGTTTCAGGATGCCCTTTTCATGTTTCCCCATTAATAGATTTGTATAAGATGGAGCTTGCGAGTGCCCAAAGACATTCTCCGCAGTTGTAAGTAGTGTTCTCCATTTAATGTCAAGCTATTATAAATAAGATCTAGAATAGGTAGACTCATTAGAAAATCCATCTCATTGAATAGCAACATATTCCTGCATGAAGACACAGAGAAGCTAAATGGAAATGGATCCCCAAAGAACTCTATAGTTCTGTGCCCTCTCTTTTTGCGTGTAGTACACAAAAGCAGCACAGCACAGAATTACGGGAAATGGATCTGATCTCTACAACCAACTGTTCCTTTCTGCCTAATGCAATTTATTGGGCAGAGAGAAGAAATGGACTCCGTCGCTGGAGGTGAAATAACCTTTTGGATACTCCTACTGTTGAATCCCTTAGCAAATGCAAGTGTTATTTTTACTTTTCTGAGGAATATTTCATGAACATCAAATATTCATAGAGAATAGATAATATTTAAATGACATCCTTAAATGATTAAAATTTGTGACTCTCTGTTGAGATGTAGGCTGCATTAAGAGGTGCAATACATTTTCATTAAGCACTATCTATCTTGGAGAGGGTATTGTGATGAAAAAGGACTCCTTGAGTAATGTCTGTGTGCTATTAATAGGGGAGTACAAACCTAAAGTCTTTTATGACCTTAGCGAAGGGGAGAAGGTTGCAAACTATCCACACTGAAGTATCATGTCCCCCTTTGTGGTATATGGTATATAAATAGTTAAAATAAACAGCAACAATTGCTTCTGCTATGACTCAATGGGCGGGATTGATTTTTGTGTGTATGTGTGCGCTTGCTTACGTGTGTGCTTCAGCCCTCTATCAGTTCAGATCTGTGTAAGCTGGCCTCAGAGCTAGTCCTGTTTATCTTCTGTTCAATTAATTAACTGCTCTGCTATTTTCTTGGAGTCTGTTGTGGTGTTCAGTTAACAGGAAGATGGGCAACCATGTGAGAAGATGCATGAAAGAGACTTAAGTATATAAAACCTTTATCTGAGAGGTTTCTGAAGTTTCTTTTCTTTTTCTCCTGGATCCAGAAAGGCACCCGAAAATATCAGGTGGTATGCTCCTTTTTAAAAAAGTAAGTAGAAAATCACAACTGTCTGCTTTTAGGGTTCCAAAATAATGGAATTAGACAAATGTTGTGCTCTTTGTGGCACACAAGTGTGTGTGTGTGTGTGTGTGTGTGTGTGTGTGGCTTCAGGAGGGTGGTCTCAGGTTTGGGGATATCAGCAACCCTGGGGCCAAATGTGAGCCAAATGTACCTATGGGATTTCTGGAGAACAAGAAAAGGTAAAGGAGAGCTTGCCTTTCCCCCTCTCATAAGAACATCCTGCTGGATCAAGCCCACAGGCCACCTAGTCTAGCATCCTGTTCTCACAGTGGCCAACCAGATGCCCATGGGAAGTCCACAAGCAGGAATGAGCACAAGAGCACTCTTCCTTCCTGTGGTTTTCAGCAACTGGTATTCAGAAGCATTATTGCCTCTAACTGTGGAGGCAGAGCTTGGTCATCATAGCTAGTAGCCATTGATAGCCTTAGTCTCCACGAATTTGTCCAGTTATCTTTTAAAGCCATCCAAGTTGGTGGCCATCACTGCCTCCGGTGGGAGCGAATTCCATAGTTTAACTCTGCACTGTGTGAAGAAGCCCTTCTTTTTATCTGTCCTGAATCCTCCAACACTCTTCTCCATTTCTCCTGAAACCTCTCTGTATACTGCACAGAAGGAAGAGTTTTGACAAAGACTTGTTCCCACCAATATGTGGTGGTTCTGAAAAGTAAAGGAGAGAAATGTAACTCATTTTTTTAAGTGCAGAAAAAGCGGGCAACCGCCACCCAGCTCATAGACTTATCTTAAAGGCAACATCCCACTTTGAGAATTTCAGATAAATTTATCCCACCACCCCACAAACATTTGGGCACTGTTTTACATAGCCCCTATGAATTGCTGAAAAAGTGGAGATATATATATATATATATATATATATATATATATATATATATATATATGTATATGTATATGTTCATGTATACACACACACACAGAGAGAGAGAGAGAGAGAGAGAGAGAGAGAGAGAGTCACACACACAGTGCTTTTTTCTGGGGGTACTCATACCCCTAAATATTTTGTGAATCTTTGTACTTTTGTACATTTTCTGTATTTATTTTTCCCGATTTTAACTATAAAATGATGATTTTCTCGAGTCAAAATTAGAGTACCCCTAAACATTTTTTTCAGAGGGGGAACACTCTGTGTGTTTGTGTGTGTGTGTGTGTGTGTGTGTGTGTGTAAGCATGAGATTTTAACCTCACAAAATGCATTTGCATGGGCTTAATATATCTCCTCCATATTACCATTCTTTCTTCAAAAAAACGAACACTGATATCACCAGTATTCTCTAGCTAATTGAATCTAACATCCCATAAGTCCTCGTAGGTTGAACCTTTGTTTGAAAATTATTGTTCTTGTAATGCACAAACTCCCTAGTACCTGGGAACTACTATGTTATTTTTGAGGTATCCAGTTTTGCTGCCAAATCAAAATAGACACAGGACAACCTACATTTGGTACTGGATAGAAAACAATTAACAGCATTATGTTTGACTATATGCTGAGCATATGTTGAGCATAATGTGTGCATAATAATAGTCAACAGCCCATTTACAGTTAGTTTGGAAACTGGAATGTTGGTTTCAAAACCTTTTTTAGTCATGGCCATCTTTCATCGAAAAAAGCAAAGTGCAGCAAGAAAAAAATGCTGTGAAAATTGCAGGAACTTGTGAGAAAATATAGTCAGGTGTCTAACAAATGACCAAATGTATCATTGGTTGGATATTAAGATAGAAATATTAGCTAAAGGGGATGTTCTCATGTCCAGCTGAAATGAGGAGATAATTCCTTCTCCTCTGCTTAGGTAGCCTAAGTAAGAGTGGTACCCTCAACCACCTTTCAGTTCCTCTCCCTGCTGCCTGGAGGGAGGGAGCAGGCAAACCTAGATACCAGGTCAGTCCTGGGGGGCTGGCAACCCTAAGTACAACATGTTAGGCATAAATAGCTTCTGGGATCCAAAAGAGATCTCACCCATTGCACTAGGGATTGTGAGGAGCCTCACTGAGTATCTTCTGTGAGGAACCTCAGCCACTCTGGCTATCACTAAGACTATCAGTGGCTACTAACCATGGTCAGAGGCAGTATGATTCTGAATGCCAGCTGCCAGTAACTGCAGGAGAGAAGGGTGCTCTTGTGCTTAGACCCTGCTCGCAGGATTCCCCCAGAAATCTGGTTGGCCACTGTGAGACCTGGATGCTGGAGTCGATGGGCCACTGTCCTGATCCAGCAGGGCTATTCTTACTTCTTTCTTGCATTTATATCTCACCTTTTCCTCTGAGGAGCTCAAGGTGGCATACATGGTTCTTTCCCTCCTCATTTAATCCCCACAACAACCCTGTGAGGTAGGTTAGGTTGAGAGGCAGTGACTGGCCCAACATGACCCAGGGAGCTTCATGGCTGAGTGGGGATTTGAACCCTGGTCTCCCAGGTCCTAGCCTGACACTGCAACCACTACACCACCACTGGCTTTCTTACAGCTGTCTGATAAATATACCTCTATGATATATGTGGTTGAAACAGCTTTGCCTTTACCCTTTACAGTCAATGACCTTGCTGGTAGTTGCTGCCTATTTGTTAAAAAAGGAGATGGGCTAAAAAAAAATTTGCACTGGTTTTAATTATGTATGTGTGATGGGTTTTCGTTTTGCGTGTGATTTTTGCAAGCCACCTTGATCTGAGGAGAAAAGCAAGATTTTTTTAAAAAAGTAAACAACGTATGGCCTTCCATATTCAACTTAGAACCAATCACAAAGTTCCTAAACAGTTGAAAGACTCCAGAAATGAATCGTAAGAGAGACTAAGTTTTTATTTCCTTCTGTACGTGACGGACCCAGCGGGAAACAGGGGTGAAGAGGGCAGGGCTTGAGGCCTCCTGCAGGAACTCTCAAAGTCTCTCTTCTAACCGTGTCAGAGGCTGAGAGTCTCTGAAGGGTCTTGTTAAGTGCTTGTTTTCTGTAAGCATCAGAAAAACAGAGGGAAGCAAGGACGGAAGAGCAAGTAGATTGACTTCCAGCTGAGCACCTCTAAGTGCACACAGTACAGCAGTGTCTGTGCTCTCACCTTCTGCACTAGAAAGAACCTTATTAGCAGCCACCAGAACATTACAGACAGCGGTGCGAGGAACTGCACCAACCTGGTTTGTCGTAGGGTGCTTCCGGGAGATTATACAGGGCACATTGATTTTCTTGGCACACCCATGTCTCTCACACTGGGTAACAAGGTTTTTCTGAGGCTATATGGACTCAGAAAAGCAACCCCCACCTTTCATCCCATCCTCAAAACTAAGCAAAATTGTTTGGTTGTGGCTGGTTTTATTGGGGAGGAGAGTCTGGGAAATTGCTCTAACTGAGAGGGGGGAAACACCAGTTAAGGATATGATAAAAACATTCTGTGACTGTCAAAGTATTGAAAGTTTATAGCCACAGGGAAATATGAGGAGGTGGGGGCATTCAGCTGTCAAGTTCTTCCCTATAAATAAGTCTTGTGTACCAAGATAATAATGCTTTATGCAAGCCGAATGAAACATTTATATACTTGTGATAGTCCCCCAAAAGACCTTTTCCCCCAAGTGCCAGGAGTAATATTATGGCTTTACTACTAACCTTTATAGAAGCAGTTGGAAAGCCTTCAGCAATAGTAAATGTCTTTCCTAATCAGTTGTTTGAAAACCAACAGCTGAAAGGAATTCTATCAAACCCAGCAATAACACTAGCTTCTGGTGTGTATTTAGTGAAAGTGGTGTATCATCTCTGTAATGTAGGTGTTTTCTACATCGCTCGACAATGATAACCTCAGAGGGATGACTCCGAGTTCAGCACCTACTGCAGATACTGGCAAAATCTTGCTCGGGATTTACAGTGGTAAGGTAGAACGTGTGAGTCTACACAGCACAACACAATCCTTCTCTTTCTTAACCGAAACATTCCAGATCTAGACCAGGATTCAACTAAACAGTATGCTAGTGGCAGCCACCACAGTAAGTTCCACTATTTCAATGGGGGTTTTCCCCCTCTCCTTCCCCAAACATATCCTGATAGGTTCTGGGCAGTCAGCTGAACCCCCCAAAAGAGCATATGAGGGAGGGAAGATTGTTCTTTTGGCAAGCAGGAGTGGTTGTGCTGACAAAACAGCCATTCTGGTGTGATGTTATTCACAACCACTAATGCGTCCACTAAAGAAATCACCTTGCTGACAAAGGTCTGTATAGTTAAAGCTATGGTTTTCCCAGTAGTAATGTATGGAAGTGAGAGCAGGACCATAAAGAAGGCTGATCGCCAAAGAATTGCTGCTTTTGAATTATGGTGCTGGAGGAGACTCTTGAGAGTCCCATGGACTGCAAGAAGATCAAACCTATCCATTCTTAAGGAAATCAGCCCTGAGTGCTCACTGGAAGGACAGATCCTGAAGCTGAGGCTCCAATACTTTGGCCGCCTCATGAGGAGAGAAGACTCCCTGGAAAAGACCCTGATGTTGGGAAAGATGGAGGGCACAAGGAGAAGGGGACGACAGAGGACAAGATGTTTGGACAGTGTTCTCGAAGCTACCAACATGAGTCTGACCAAACTGCGGGAGGCAGTGGAAGACAGGAGTGCCTGGCGTGCTCTGGTCCATGGGGTCACGAAGAGTCGGACACGACTAAACGACTAAACAACAACAACAACAATGTGTCTGTCTTGGGTAGAGCCCTCAGAAAGTGGGAAGTAGTGATGCCTTGGTGACCCCAAGCTACACCAACATGGAACAGCTTTTGACTGAATCGGTGTGCAGCCAGGCATCATCATAAAAGAATGAAAAGGGATAGGCCACAACACATGGATGGAGTCTACACAGGTGGCAAGATTGTAATGTTGAGGGGACTGCCACCTTTAGGCTTGGAACTGGTGCCATGGAGGAAGAGCACAGTAGTCACTGATAGCTTTATCCTTTGTGAATTTGTCTAATCCTCTTTTAAAGCCAAGTTGGTGGTCTCTGTAACAGCGTGTTCCCTAGTTTAACTGTGTGCTGTATGAAGAGTACTTTATTTTTTCCCGTCCTGAATCTTCAACTATCCAGCTTCAATGAATGCCCATGAGTTCTAGTGTTATGAGGGATAATAACTTTTCTCTATCCATTTTCTCCATGCCACGCATAAATTTACTAACTTCTATCACGTCCCCTCTAACTCGACTTTTCTCTAGACTAAAAAGTTGTGTAAGCTGAAACTTTTCCTCAAAGGGGACTTGCTCCATCCCCTTGAACATTTTGGCTGTTCTTTTTCTTTCTGCTGTGGTTGCTCTTGGCAGAATCACTGCTTTCCTTAAGCAAAATCACCCCCACCCATGCTAAACGAACCCTTCCTCCTGAGTGGATTTGTAGAACACTGGCTCCCAGTATGTTTCTGAGCACAATTCAAAGTGTTGGTGCTGACCTTTAAAGCCCTAAACGGCCTCGGTCCAGTATACCTGAAGGAGCGTCTCCACCCCCATCATTCTGCCCAGACACTGAGGTACAGCGCCAAGGGCCTTCTGGTGGTTCCCTCACTGCGAGAAGCAAAGCTACAGGGAACCAGGCAGAGGGCCTTCTCGGTAGTGGCACCTGCCCTGTGGAACACTCTCCCACCAGATGTCAAATAGAAAAACAACTACAGTGGTACCTCAGGTTACATATGCTTCAGGTTACATATGCTTCAGCTTAAGAACTCCGCTAACCCAGAAATAATGCTTTAGGTTAAGAACTTTGCTTCAGGATAAGAACAGACATTGTGCTCTGGCGGCGCAGCGGCAGCGGGAGGCCCCAGTAGCTAAAGTGGTGCTTCAGGTTAAAAACAGTTTCAGGTTAAGAACGGACCTCCGGAACGAATTAAGTACTTAACCAGAGGTACCACTGTACCAGACTTTTATAAGACATCTGAAGGCAGCCCTGTTTAGGGAAGCTTTTAATGTTTGATGGACTACTGTATTTTAATATTTTGTTGGAAGCTGCCTAGAGTGGCATAATAATAATAATAATAATAATAATAATAATAATAATAATAGTAATAATAATAATAGTTATTGTTATACCACTTTATGCCTGCTCAAACAAGTCTTCCCAGAGAAAGTATGGGCTAAAGTTTGGAAAGTCAAGTATTTAAAATGATGCTTTTTTGCACACACACACCCAGTAATGATTCAATGGTTAGCAGAATCATCTGCTAGGTGCTGCAAAAATTCTCTCGCTCTGATCATTCCAATCATACTGAACACAAACTAGAGAAAGAGGAAGCTGTCCGTAGCATTATAGATAATGATGAAATGTGGGATTCCCCCCCATTCCCTTGTTATGCCACTAGTGCTGCTGCTTGCATTTCCTGCTCTGACTATAATCATCTCAGTCCAGCTTCGGGTGCACTGTGCAACCTAAGGAAGCATTGCCTGAAATGATAGGATAATCTTTGTACATAATGGGCCCAAGAAGGGGATTTCTCTAAGCCCTTGCTATACCTGCAAGACTGGCTGAATCATGTGAAGAGCGCCCCTGGCCATCATCGGTAGGGCAATACTTATGGTTCACATTGCTCATCCCTCACAGCCAACTGCAGCTCTCTTCTGGGCTTAAACCAGCATTGCTGCAGCTGGACTTATTTGAAATGACACCCGAGGATCCAGATTCTCCAACTCAGAAAATTACAGCCTTCTGTGCTATAATACAGATCCCAAAGATTTTCAACACTTTCAACGGCAGGTTCATGGAGTGCAGACATTAATGCGTAGCATCGAGCCGATTATTGTCAAATGCAGCCTCCAGGCATGTGAGGATCAGGACGGCTCAGCAACATTTACATCAGGCTCAGGCAGTTTTCTCAGGACTTTTTTGTATCCGTGTCTCCAGGCGAATTGGGGTATTAAGTAGGTCTGACGTTCTGGCACATCTACGATATTTTTTTTTAAGATGTGTCCGACGTCGATGCTATTGCAGTTGCTACCTTTTCAAAGGCAAGTGTCCATTTTCTGTTTGTGAAATAAAGATAGCCAGCATGCCTTTGAGTTGGGTTTTAAGAACATTGGAGAGATTCTCTATCCATGTTCTCCTTGCCATGTTACTCTTTATAGACTGGCTGGCTGGAGCAACAAACTCAATATTGCCTAACTGGGAAAAACGTGGCAAAGTCTTAGAGTGAGGCCTTTCCTTTCACTGCTATGTAAGAAGCTCCCAGCTAGGATCAGACCAAAGTTCTATTTCCAAATGCCTCCACAAAGCCCAGTATCTGATATTCAGAGGAATACTACATCTAGAACATTGTGGTTCCTGTTTAGTTCTCATAGCTAAAAGCTGATAATAAGTCTACTCACTATGGATTTGACTTTTTTTAAAAAAACACTTAAGCTACGGTAGTGATCATAACCTAAGCTTGTGGCACTGAATTTCATTATGTGTTGTGTGAATAAGTACTTTCTTTGACTCTCCTGAACCTACTGCTGATCATTTCCACTGGGTGACTTCAGTACTAGTGTCAAGATAAGCAATGAAACATTTCTCTTTGTCTATGTATATTCTTTAATTAGGGATTCAGATGATGAAACCAGGAAATTATGCATGCAAAGTGTGTTCTCTGCCATTGAATTTTTTGTCCCTTTTCATAGCACTTGCCTATACCAGACAGGGAGATTTTGCAGCAGTACTGCCAAATGTATTAATCAGTAACAATATAAGAATTGTGCAGCGGACTAATACTTGGCTGGTGGCAAAGATGGCCTAGATCAGGACTCGGCAATCACTATCAGCTGCAGGGCCAGATCCAAAAGTGACGAAATTGTTACTTTGCAGTCCCAGCTTAATATTTGGTGAAGCTTACATTTAGCCCCTTTCCCTGTTGCACCATTTTTGGCAGGGATCAGATGCACTTGGGAACTCCTGATTGCTCCCTAGGGTATCCAAACCCTGCCAAAAGCGGCACAACAGGACGTGTCAAAATCATACAGCACCAAATTCAGGCCACAGCTGCAAAGAAACATTCCTTCACAGCCACAGATTCCCCCATTCTTTTCCATTCCAATGTTTCCATGGTGGCAGCAAAGGGGCATCTGACATTGGACCGCCCTTTCTTTTTCGGAGAGAGAGATCCAACACTTCCAACCCATAGGGTTGCAGAACTAATACGCATTATTTCTTTTAAAGTATTTCAAGCCAGCTCTTTATCTAAGAAGGGCTCGGAGAGTGGCTTAGATAAGATCGATAACAAGCAAATCATGCTTCTAAATTGGCCTTGAAAAGGTCTCTTGCTGGGCTGGATTTAATCCAGAACGGATTTCAGACACGGCATGGTATGAGTATTTAGCAGAAAACCAGAAGGAAATCAAACTGAACAACAAAAACCACAGACTATCAACAGTCATGTTGGAGTGTATTTTTTAAAGAAGAAGAATCTCACCAACACTTTACAAATTTGTATAGCAATTTTTCAGCAACTGGCATTCTGAAGCACACTGTCTTGGAAGCAGTCATGATGCCTATGTTCTGCCTCCACAGTCAGTTGCAGTCAGAATACTAGCTGCAAGAGGGGAGAGTGCTCTTGTGCTCAGGACCCATAGGCATCTGGTTGGCTACTGTAAAAACAAGATGCTGGACTAGGTGAGCCATTGGGCTGGTCCAGCAGGGCTCTTCTTGTGTTCCTATTTTATAGTTGTCACTTGTTGCTATAAAATGTTTTAAACTAATCTGTGAGGTGTTTTCGAATTTCATTGCTGTCGCTTGTTGCAATTGTAATTTTGTTACTACATATAACAACTTGGCTGTTGACAGTATTCAGTCAATGCAAATGTGATGAGAAGACACTTGAAGAGGTTTAGCTCAGCCACAGAACACATCCTTTGCATGATAAAGTTTCCAGGTTGAATCCCTGGGATCTCCCAGTAGGACTTGATGGAAACCCCAGAGAACTTCTGTCAGTCAGTATAGTTAATGCTGAGTTATATGAGCCAATGATCCAACTTGGTAGAAGGCACCTTGATATAGTCCTGTGACTGCAGTCCTATACACATTTACCAGGGAGGGATTCCCATTGAATTCATTGTGGCTTAGTTCTGCCCATCCATGATTGCACTGCATGTCCTTAGCCTCCCAAGAGTCAAGATAGTACTGTACTTTAATACTACTCTTCTAGTCTAGCTGTTTCCCGTCTTCTCAGCATGTCACTGAAGCCTGAGTCAAACAGGGAATGTAAAAGAAAATAGACATTTAGTTTTTAGCAAAATGTGTGAGTACTGGAGTTAAATAGCAAGTTTCCAAACTGCTGTGGAACTAGTTCTGTGGATTCGAGTGGGACTTGCTTGTCTTGAACAGCAGCACCTCTTGGCAAAATGAGTTTTGAAATGGAGATGAGTTTCAAAAATGTAAGGGCAACCATCATTTTATTCCTTAGGAACCAACCTCAGATATCATGTAGCATCGTTATACACACACCCCTGATGGAGGGAAAGTTGTTCCAGGAAATATATTCCCTATATTTGCCTCTAATTAATATTCTTTCTTTTTTGGCAGAAATTAAAGCTATATAATTGAATTCAAAAATATGTTCTGAACATGTTGCTTGCATTGAGGGCTCACAATAGTTGCTACATCACAGACATAATATTTTAATTAACTGTAGGATAATAAATAAATAAATGCTCTGAGAAGCAAAGGCTGCCCCAAATAGAAAGCATAGAGAGCTGTGTTGTGTTAAGTCACATCGTTGGTCCAACATCTTTGAAATATGTTCAAGCTAGAATACTAGCAAACCTACAGAAGCAATGAATTCTCTAAGTGTGGATTAGCTGCTGTTGCTGCTGCTTGTCTCCCTAGCTTCTGCATATCCCTAACAAATTCTGCACACAGATAACATAAACAGGGCTTTCAGGGATCATGACAGGATATAGGGAAGGAATTGATCACTAAGATAGATGCACAGCAGGTTAAGGGATTTCTCATCTCCATGAAAGTGTCTCCTAGATGAGATTCCCATTCTTCACTGCTACCTGGAATTAGCCATGCTGTCAAATACCTTATCTATTTGCTTAAATCCACTAGCATTAATCAATCTCCTTAGCATAGCAGCCAACCCCAGAGGAGTGGCTACAGATCTTTCTGGTATAAATCTCTGCTTGACTAGGAAGCTCAGGGCAAAGTTATTTAAAATCAGACATTAATAGGATCCTTCTAACCTATAAGTGTTATGAGGACAAGTGATATCCTGCTCTCTTTGGTAATTTCCTAGAGTTATATTTTACACAGGGGGGAAATTATGATGTCTCTGTCATGCATACAACCACACATGTAGCACATTGTGCTTCCAACAAGGAATGCTAATTCATGGTCAATTGGAAGCTTTCTTCAAGCATTCAAAAGTACACACCAGGGCTCAACATGCACAGAACTGGTGCGTGGAACTTTGGTCTCTCCAGATATTGTAGAACTACAACTCCCATCATCCTCAGTCACTGGCTATTCCAGCTGGGGCTGCTAGGAGCTGTAGTTCAGCAGCATTTGGAGGGCCAAAGGTTCACCACTCTTGGCATAGAGGGTACTGGGTGTGCACACTCCCCACACTTCCAATATCCCCATGCATGCAACATCCCTTCTCTCCCAACTTCCATGTGTTCAGTGCAAAGCTCCTCAGGGAGTTTCTAACCATGTTCTGCTGAAAACAGTGAATCATCCCTTGGATTGTGCAGGATTTCCTTTCAGGGAGAAATGTCTACCTTTATCCTAAATGCATAAGGTTTGAGAGAGAAGCAAGCTTGATGGGAGCATTGGGGTGCAACTTGCTTGCACATCTCCTTCCCCTTCCCACTTTAAGTCCAAACATGTTTCCCCCTGAATGCCTGAGGAGAGCTAGAGAGAGGAATCACAATGAACAGATCATAACTGCATGCTAGTAGAGTAGTCAGGTAAAAAGGGGTACAGGGCTCCAATAGCTGTGGAGAAAGGGGGATTTTAACAAGCATAGCTGCACCTGCTGAAAATCCCACTTCTACTAACCAAAGAAGAACCAGTGGCCTATCTAGTCCAGCATCCTGTTCTTACAATGGCCAACCAGATGCCTACGGGAAGCCCAGAGGCAGGACCTGAGCACAAGAGCACTCTCCTGTCCTGCAGTTTCTGGCAAGTGGTATTCAGAGGCATACCATCTCTGACTCTGAACTTTTAATGGGTTCAGCAAATGATAATCAGAAGAATGCTGCCTCTGAACCTGGAGGTAGTGAATACTCATCATAACTAGTAGCTACCAATTGCTTGGTATGCCATGAATTTATCTAACACACACACCCCATCTCAGTTGGTAGCTGCCACCACATTTTGCAGCAGTGAATTCCAGGGTTTAATGACATATTGGTTGGCACCTCTTAAAATAGAATGGTCCTTTGGTGTGATGCAGCGAGTCAATACTTTCTCCCATTTATATGCTTCTCTTCCAAAAGCACAAGACTAAAGAATATTTTGGATGAGTGCTGCTGCATGACAAAGCACCAACTTGCTCCTGGATCAAATAACCCCACAATGATGTTACATGTAAAGAGCAATAATTTTTATAAAAGCTCTCATTTACTATTTGCCTTCCAACTGCACCTACCACCATTTAAGAGATGTCACCTTAGTGATGTGTTGCCATTGGGCACCCTTAGGATGGCAGTGGATGTCTGAGATTTGCAGCTTGAGCAATAGGTTTGAGAACACCAAAAGAGAAAACGGAGTCGGATCTGGGAATTCTATACAAAGTCCCTTACAAGGTCTCTCTTTCTGTTGTCACAAATTTCCTTTGCCATGAAGGCAATGTGAAGAAAAACAATGTATCCTTTCAGTGTTTCCAGACCCTCTATGATTATTGTGACATCAGTGAAAGGACAATGCTAAAAGGAGACGAAAAAAGGACATGAAATTGCTTGTGCAACCTTCTAGCATCTATTCCCTGCGAAATGAGGAATTGCATTTCTCCACATTTATATAGCAGTGCAATTGCAGACTCATTTTCCATGGGGCTGAGCACTTACGCTTTCCTTTTGAGTCCATCACAGAGACATTTATACCATTGATCTGCACATTATGTAGCATTGGATGATTGAGCTCTACATAGCACCGCAGCAGCCTGTAGGTGAGAGTGAGAGGTGATAGTGTTGAATTCTCCCCCACATAGAAAAATAAAAGGGAGACCTCTCTTACGTTTTAAAACATGATGTGATGCAGCACTGCAAAGAAGCTTTACGGGGCTGCTAATTTGCTCTTTACAAGCAAAATCATTATGGGGCTAAATTATCTTGCTGCACTTCAGTCAGAAGAAGAAGAAGAAGAAGAAGAAGAAGAAGAAGAAGAAGAAGAAGAAGAAGAAGAAGAGTTTGGATTTGATATCCCGCTTTATCACTACCCGAAGGAGTCTCAAAGTGTCTAACATTCTCCTTTCCCTTCCTCCTCCACAACAAACACTCTGTGAGGTGAGTGGGGCTGAGAGACTTCAAAGAAGTGTGACTAGCCCAAGGTCACCCAGCAGCTGCATGTGGAGGAGCGGAGACACGAACCCGGTTCACCAGATTACAACTCTACTGCTATTAACCACTACACCACACTTACCCTCGTTTGCGTAAACAGAGTATATTGAGTCTAGTGTGGACAGCAGGTGAGGCTGACATTTGAGTAAGAGATGTTATCTATTGCACTTCATCAGCCCATTAATACCCTTCTGATAATGTTGGATTACTGCTCTCATCATCCCTTCCCACTGGCTATGTTAGCTAGGGCTAATGGAAGTAGTAGTTGGACCAGCTCTGCAGAGCCATAGGTACCTCATCCCCAATTTATAACATGGTTTTGCATTTTTACATGGGGGAGCAACCACATCTTCCTCCTCACCTGCAGATCTATATAATTCTACAATCTTAGGCTGCAATCCTAACCTCACTTACCTGCTTGGAGTAAGCCCCATTGAATTCGGAGGGATTTCGAGTTAGGATTGCACTGTTATTCTATGCAATGTGCAAAGATTAGCTATTTGGGGAGGGGGGAAATTACAACAACTATTTTCTTTAGGAATGATGCCTGAAGGAGAGGTTGTGTCTGAATTAGGCTGCTGCTCTGAATGTTTTGGGGTTGGTTTTTTAAAGGATTAGGCTTCCGATTAAATGTTTTTGTTTAACTATTGTACATTTAACTGATTACGTAAGTGAGTAAAATATACTTTGGAGGATCTGAACACAGATGAAACCAAGAAGATATTTAATTAAGAAATGGTTATTTCATCTACTTGACACCAGTATTGTATTATGCAGAACATCATCATAACCACTGAAACCTGCTCTCATGGGCCAGCTACAATTAAAATCTAATTAAAATACCATATTTTTGATATCTGATTAATGAATTAATCATACCAATTAACTGGTTAGAACTTCTGGTTTTACGTACTAAGCTAACTGAAACTGATTTTCTTAGGACATATTTACAGCAGCTTTTTTGCCCCTCTGGAAAGTTGGCGTGACTTGCAGCAAATCCTTTCTACCATAGACAAGTGTTCTGGTTCTAAGTCTGGTTGTGGCTACAATGATGCTTGAGAAATGCTGCCCCTCGTCCCCTTTCTCCCTCCCTCTCTTTTCTGCCCCTTATGCTTATTTGAAAGGGGCAGCTGAGCACTCTCTGCTGACACACAAACACACCATACTTTTGGCTGTGGAGGTTGTCCTGGCAGGCAAAAATTGGGTCCCTGTGACAATGGTGAAATAACTAGACAGGAGTCGGGGTTGGGTAAAATCATACCATATCTTTATTGACCACAGTGGGAAGTGGGGTTGACATAGCAGTAGGGCAAGGATCCCATTCTACATTTCACCAGCCCTTGCTGATGGAAGGGTCCTTTGTTAGGCCTGGAAATACCACAACTCTCTCCATGGGAATCGCCCAGCATGGTGCAAGCCAGGCAAGCTTGGTCTTATGGGTGACTAGGATAAGATATTCCAGCTATGCAGGACCCCTAACATAAGCTTAGGTCATGCCATGGCCAACCATTCTCCCTCAGGCCCCTTATGAGGGGGGCAGGCTTTACTATATTCAGTGCTTTCTTTCTGGGGGTTCGCAGGGGTACGCATATCTCTAAACATTTTGTGAATCTAACGGGAGAAGAACCTAATTATTTTTTTTTAAAGTTTCTTCTCTAGCACAGTGAATCGTCATTTCCGTTGCTACCCCTGATGGCGGCATCATTTCCTGTCACGATGTTTCCTGAGTCTCAGACGTAAGAGAACATTTAATGTGTGAAGCAGGAGTTGGAATCTGGTACGGTGACTGGTCAGTTTTGTTGTTACCACCTCCAATGGAGGCTTCCTTTCCTTTCCTGGTGTAATGCATGTTATTTGTACTTTTGTCCATTTGTGGTATTTATTTTTCCTGATTTGAACTATAAAATGGTGATTTTCTTGAGTCAAAATGAGAGTATCCCTAAACATTTTTTTAGAAAAGAATCACTGACTGCATTGATCTTTAGTTTTCTACCTGAAACTGCATTGATCTTGCCCAAAGCCATTTCCACCAATATACAGTGGTACCTCGGGTTACAAACACCTTGAGTTACAAACACTTCGGGTTACAGACTCCGCTAACCCAGAAGTAGTACCTCGGGTTAAGAACTTTACCTCAGGATGAGAACAGAAATCGTGCGGCGGCAGCGGGAGACCCCATTAGCTAAAGTGGTATCTCAGGTTAAGAACGGTTTCAGGTTAAGAACGGACCTCCGGAACAAATTAAGTTTATAACCAGAGGTACCACTGTACCAACCAGTGCCCAACAAAATTCAGCTTTAAGTCACTGAGGGAAAGGCAAAAGAAATCCCAGACTAAGGAGACAAATAATGTTAGGAGAAAAAGAAAAGGATGTTTGGACACGGAGCTTTAAAGTGCAGGTCATGCCTGGAAAGTATGGAGGAAGTGTAAAATAAGCCCAAAGATTTACCCCTCAATAAGCCTGCGATCTTTCTGACTGGCAGACTGACTTTTTCAGTGATCAAAAACTACCTCATTCTGGTTTCAGTTGGCAATTTACTCCTGTTTCTCTTCCAATGTTACAACTGCACTGGGATTCTTCACTTACACGATAAGAAGATCTCACTGAGCTGGGGGGACTGGGCTACTTTACCCCTATTTTTTAATTATTATCTTTTTTAAATCACTGAGCTAATCTCCATGGAATGTACTTAAGCATGCCCTACTCAAACAGAGGGCACCTTCAAACAGAGAACTGGCCTCTGTAAAGTAAGGCACACAGACATTCTAACACAATCACCCAGTGGTTCACTTTCAAATGCAGGGATGGAGGATTGGAAATCCACGGTGTCAACAGCTCGAAATAAATGTGTCAAGTTGCATTTCTGAAGACGAATGCTTTCCCCAAAACTTTTACAGAGCTAGGGGACAGAAAAGCACCCTTGCTACCCTGGGGATGTCTTCCCAATTTAAATATCTACCTTATTAAAGCTGCAGGGTCTAAGAAAATAGCCTGCAGCCTCCTCCTTTGCTGTCCTTCATTTCCCTTTAATATTTAATTGTTTTTAACCTCCTATTGGTCTCCAGTGCATGTAATTGCAGATCTGCAGTATGTCAGACTCCCAGCTGGTAATTACTGACATTCCCAGCAGGCTCTCAGATAGGTCTCCAATATTAAGAGCAAGAGAGTTGTGCACACATACATCTGTATTCAGCCCCGATAAGTTGTAAATCATGTTCCGGCTTTTAATTCCCACCTCCAGCTCTTCTGTCTCTCTCCTCACCTGAATTCTCAGTCTGATACGATCAACAAAAAAAGGGGGTGGGCGGATTTCATGTTTCATAAATCTTGTTATCCCATGATACACATCTCTTGCCCTTTTTGATTACTTAGTCAAAAGGCACTCTATAAATCAAAAGGTGACAGAATCGTGCCTGCTTCTCTGGGGGCTATAAAAGCCACAAAGTATTTTCCCCTTCAAGAAATAGCAGCATTCCAAAGCAAGCAACAAACAAACTGACAGATCTGGCCCTGCTCCCTTAATCCTACGTGCGGCCAGGCTTTAAAGCAATTTGGAAATATTACTTTGCAGAAGAAAGAGTGGGCTTTACTATCTGGGGGTTAATTTGAGTCAGAGATCACAAAGCTCCGGCCTTTCGTGAACAGCCGGTGGTTAGGGCACAGCTCTAAAACTCTTTATCCAGCTCATTCTCTTCTCTTCCATAGTGAGTGCGCACCCACATAGCTGTGGAAGAGATAGAGTTATCACACACAACCAAGGGTGGAGCCTGTGTGCACACACAAGACTGCCCTATTCATCTAAGGCAGGCTTCCCCAACCTTTGGCCTTCCAGAAGTTTTGGACTACAATTCCCATCATCCCTGACCTGTTCTGTTAGTTAGGGATCATGGGAGTTGTAGGCCAAAACATCTGGAGGGCTGCAGGTTGGGGGGTGCCTGATCTAAGGCAAGGATAGGAACAGTGGCAGACTTGGGTTTTATGGTGCCTTGTGTGAGGCCAAAATTTAGCACCTCCCCCACCAGTCTTCAGGCTGCCGTCCCAAAGGTGGGTAAGGAGGTGCCTGGCTTTAGGAAGGGGGTGCAAGGGCTCTGGCAGGGTCCTAGAGCCTTCCCACCTTCTTCCCAAATTTGGGGAAGTGCTATGGAGGATGGAGGACTCTAGGACCCTGTTAGAGCCTCATGCCTCCTTCCCAAAGCCTAGTGACTCACTCACTTACCGGGCTTTGAGATGGCGCCCCCTCAGCTCAACACCCATCCCCTGTGCACTGCTCACACAGCTCTAAATCTGCCCTGATAGGAAATCTGTGGCTCTCCATATGTTGTTGGATTCCAACTCCCATCAGCTCCAGCTCAAGTGCGCCCAGACAACGGCCAAGGATGATGAGACATTGAAGTGTGCATTAAAATGCATATATCAGTGCCAATAGCATACAAAAATGCATTAAAGTGCTTTGTAAAAATGTGTTCATTAGAGAAAACTGCATACCAAAAAAATCTGTATATTAGAAGAAATGTCACACTAAAACGCTGATAAATTTTCATGTGGACATTTTCTTTTTAACACACACACACACACACACACACACACACACACACAACTGATGTTGAAATATGGAGAACTGAACTTAAGACTGGAAAATGGAGTGGAAGCAAAATTGACAGATACATCTGCCCTAATTAGCGTGTTACATGTTTGGTGGTCTATTTGGTGTTGAGCAGCCTTCCCCAACCTAGTGCCTTCCAGATGTTTTGGACTACAATCCACATCAGCCCCAGCCAGCCTGCCCAATGAGCAGCTGGTGGGAGGGCACCAGGTTGTGGGAGGCTGAGGCAGAATGTTGTGCAGAATGCAGTAGCTTGGTTTCAGACTGTTGGTTATAGAATCATAGAAGTTGAAGGTACCCTGGTGGGGTCATCTAGTCCAATCCCTTGTAATGTGGGAATCTCAGCTAAAGAATCCAAGGCAAATGGCCACCCAACTTTGAAGATAACTCTTTGATCATATCTCCTCTCAGTCTCCTCTTATCCATACTTTAGACCTATTGAAATCAAGGGGACAATTTGTCATGACTGACTTCATTACCATTGATTTAAATGGAACTAAAGCATGGACAACCCAATGAACATTCAAGAGTTGCTGAAGTGTCTGCTGCAAATTAGTCACAGACACTCTGGACAAGCAGTGTAAAATACAATTTTGTAAATCATCATACATTGAAGTGGGGTAAATGACTTAAGATCTATATTGAAAATAATTGTTTCTGTACAAATAAATTCAAAAAGGGATTGGGAAGAATGTGCAGAGACAGCAAACTGGGATAATTTAAAAGAGCAATTACTCTCTAATTAAATCTGATGTTTGCAACCATTATCAGGAGCAAGGCCTTACCGAATTATGTTGAAAGCAACTTTTTGTCAAGTTATGGTCGTTCAATAATGAAACTTTTTCTTTTCTTTTCTGCACAAGACACACATTTTAAAAATAACTTGCCCAATAATGGATGGCTTCTCCTTACCCTTTCTAATCTCTTTATCTATATTGTCTATGTGGTATTTAGTCTTTGTACTTAAATCAACAGTAATTGTTTGTGGAAGCATGAGAAATTTTTGCCCCATTGATTTCCCATAGCAGTGAAATGTCATATTAGTTCAAGGTGAAGAAGCTAATGGGACATGAATAATAATAACAACAATCAGAATAATAACAAAGAGAATGATGCAGCCAATTGAACATTTTTTTTTAAAAAATGTTGCAATTGCATCTCACAGCTCTGATGGCATTATAAACTCAGGAGAACAAAGTCAAAATGTGTTGTTAATAGCTCTCAAGCTGTTACATCAAATTTATCTCTATACCTGCACAATTAAGTTATCTGTGTTAAGGGGATATAAGTTTAGCAGTTAATGTGCCTAACAACCAGCCATTATGCACATTCATCAGGCCTCAAGGAAAATGTGAACATACGATTTCCATAAATTGCGTACATTCCCCAGTCAATATATATAATCTCCAACTGGCCTTGGGGAAAGTCCATATATTGACTGAATTTTGTACATTCTGTGGCCACTATGTATAATCCCCAACAGGCTTTAAGGAATGTGCATATCTGGGCTGAATTATGTACATTCTCCAACCATTATGTGTAATACGCAATAAATGTTTTGTAACATGCATATATTGACTGAATTTTCTACATTCTCCAGTCATTATGCATAGACTCCAAGAAACATGCATTTTTTTTCTATTTCTTTTTCAGAAGTCCGCAATCTGTGCTTCCGAACTGTTAGTGGCTCACTGTCTAATCTTTCATGACCCATAGCATCGATTAGCCAAGCAGCAGGGGAAAATGATGGAAACTCAAGATGAAGATCAATTTCCTTCTGTAGTCCAGCCTCTTTTTCACCACTCTCAGATGTTCCCCGGTCAGGGGATTGCAGGGAAATGAAAGTTTTAAACCATCCCTCTCCCCATTTTGATGGAAATCCCTTCCCATCCCATGGGGAAAAGCTTAATAGAAGCATGGGGTCAATCACCATGAGAAGCACAGGGGAGATCAATGAAGGTAGTTGAGAGATCACTGCTCAATTGGTTTCATAATTTGTTGGCATTCGTCTGTCTTGACAGACAATGGAGTGTACCTCCAGGTGTGAAGTCAAACCACTGTTAGCAGTACTGAAGTAACCTCCCTGGGGTGCAAGCCTTGGCAGTCTGTATGGAGGTCCTGGGCTGCCCAGATGATAAGAACCCCCCCCCTCCGCTTCGCTGATGTGGTCCAAAGGAAAGCAGAGCAATATGTTTGACACAAGCTTGACTGCAGGAGTCGCTCAAAGGATACATATAAGGTGCTATCCAACCATCCTAGGGATACGACTCTGGATTTCATTAGGATTTACTCCTTAGGCTTTTCTTGTCCTGGAGATATCCCACAAGGCAGTGGAGGTTTCGGATAAGAAATTTCCTTCCCCTAGATGAGTTATCTTCCCAGATTGACAAGCCCCACCTGCCCTTTCATGATGATAGTGAAATAAAGTTGGGCTGGTCAATACATGCATAATCATTACTGGAAGACAACAACATCACATGATGACTTGAATGTGTGAATGGCCATCACGGGTCAAGAATAGTAATGCACTGTTTCAAATGAGTTAATGACACATTCAGTACTGGACTGAAAAGGGTGGATGGTAGGTGATGCCATGTGATCAGACAACTGGTTCCACTTATAGAAGGGGCTGCCATTCAGAATGCAGGCCACTGTCCTGTGGTGCTGTGTATCATCTGAATCTACTTAATGAAAGGGAAATCAAATGATAAACATAGCCTTGAATTAAACTCCAGTGACATGAATGGTAATGGTTCTGACTGCGAATGCATAGCCGGGCAGCCAAACTAATTTTTAGTGTCAGAAAGCAATTAAAGCTACTAATTACCAAATAATTTATGCAAATACTCAAAAGGCATGCAAGTGCACTGATGGATACACTGATGAGTTTCCATCTTGCAATAAAAATGTCTTTCTTTTCTTTCTTCTCCTCCCTTTGCCCACTGGGTATTCTCAGCAGTTGTATGTTTATCAAGGACAAGCTCAAGCCCAATTCATTTCACACTGAATGACTATTTTTAAGTGTTCATCTCCCAATCAAATGTGGCAGTCAAGCATTCCAGAACTTCCAGTTCAATAAGCAGAAGCCAGATACTTAATATAGGTGTGCAGGTATTGTGATACTTACGGTGATTACAGTATAGCATACTTGGATCTGTTTTTAGGCTCCCACGGTACTGATGGTTCATTTGTTCTGTTGACCTTGGTTGGGACTTTCTGTGCCTACCAAAGTTTTCATGGGAAATTGATTAAATTTCAGAGAAAAAACAGGAAAAACCAAACTGGTTCATTATGCATTTTATCCCAGTTGGTAATGCTCAGCTGTATTGTAAATGTATTGCAGAACTAGTAATTTTGCAAGTGCCACACAATGTCCATTGCACACTGGTGAGGAATCCATCTTTCAGTGAAGCAAATCCTACACTTTGGAAATCCCTGTCTATGGGCATTAGGCAAGCACATTCACTGTATAGATATTGGTACCTGCTAAATAACTTCAGACATGCCTACCTCGATATCTACATTTGACATGCTTTTTTAGGTCAACTTGTTTTAACTCCTGCCTTCTGTTGATAATTTTCAGGTATATTTTATGTTCTTTGTAAACTGCATCAAGGTTTTAATCATTAAGCGGTCTACAGATTTGTATAAATAAATAATTAAATAGATGCTGCTCTTTCACTTCCTTCTTCCTCTGCAGTGATTCCAGGCTGGATAGTTTCTTTCGACTCCAATGAAGCACTCTAAAAAATAATCTCTGGTTTTTTCCTTACAGGCACTGTATTTGAAGATCCACCACCCGCCCACATTATAAAACAACTGACATCTCAATAATGTCACAGAGTTAGCCAGTCAGCAAATCACACAGTTCAAAGTTGGAGTTAACTCACAGCGTTTCAGGCCTAATGAGCACAGCAGTCCATTCCCTGTAGGGCTTACTCCATGAAATCAGTTGCTTAAACTAAAGGTCCCCACCTCCCTACGACCATCTATGTCTCCTCTCTAAGGCTTCTTCCAAGCAATCAGAGACTACTCCTGTGTGCCACCTGTGTGCCATTTCAGGCTTCTTCTTGTTCTGGGAGTCAGGGGGATGGAAGCTTGTTGGGAGACACTCATGACTCTTCATCAGCCTGACTCATCTCTGCCTCTTAACCTCCCTCCTCCTACTCACTTGCCTCTGATTCTTGACTTCTCCTCTGCCACAGACTCTTCCAACACTTCCTCTTCCCAGTCTGCTCCCTCTTCCTTCTGTGACCATTCATCATTGTCCCAACACCACTCCCCAGGCTCTGAGCCTTCTTCCCTTGGTGATTCCCCAGCAGGTTCCTCCCACTATTTCTCTGCATCCAACCAGTCCATGACAATTAACCTCAATTTCAAACATAACGACCAATTTTCACTTAGATATTCAGAGTAACCAGATGTCAGGAGTGCATGCAGGAGCCAGGCCCTGTGACTGGTAGGGCCTCCCAGGACTGGGGCCTTCCTGAGTTTAGCCTGGAAGGGCAAGGCACGGCCGCACAGGTGAGGCTTGACAGAAGACTCATAGCACCTGGTGGCAAGGGCCGGGAGGGGTATATAAGACCAGCATTTCCCTCTGGCTCTTGGCCACAGCAACACACTACCCACCTAGCTGTGCTTCAGCTTCCTGACTCCTGGAATCCTGACTCTTGGACCCTTGGCTTCCTGACTCCTGGTTTCCTGTTTTGTGGATTCTTGACTTCCTGAACTGCTGACCCTGGACTACTGATTCCTGACCTCTACCCCGGTCCCGACGTACCGAGCCGGGACTCCGACTGCCTGTAACCCATACCGTGACACCAGACATCAGATCCAGAACAGAAGAGCTTCTTCTGCCCATGGAAGGCTTTTGATCCATTAGAGGGTCCTGCTGCTGGAAGTGGGGAGGTGACTGTGGCCAATTCCCACCTCCACCAGGAAGGTCCTCCAAACTTACACTGAGATTTGGAGAGGCACAAGATGTTGGAGGGGGAAGGTGGCATTGGCAAAACTCATTTCACTTCTTCTGACAGTAGGAGCATCCCTTGAGTGGCAGCAAAGTTGGCATTCAACCCGCAATTTATTACATGTTTGTATTGTTTGTACCTTGGGGAGGACCCAGCTTTCTTACAGCAATAAAGAGTGTGATTGGGTAACCTTCTAGTTCTGTGGAATTCATCCCAAGTCCTTTACTATAGTAAAGCTGATAAAACTTATGATTACATTTTTTTAATCCATGTATTCTCCAAGGAGCTCCTAGGAGCTCAAAACATCTGTGTGAAGTAGGTTAAGCTAAGAGACAACAAGTGGGCCAAGGTTATACAGTGAGCTTTATAACTGACTGGGGATTTGAACCCTTGTCTCCCAGATCCTAATCTAACACTTTGTCCCCTACGCCACAGTGATGCTCTGCTTGCATTGCATATTTAACTTGAAACCAAGAGCAAGCCTGCTTGAAGTATTGGGATCATGCCAGGAGCCCTGGGTCTATGGGTTGCTTCAGTCTGCCACAATGCAGAGCCAACATGGCAGCAGTTTTCCAAACAGCTGGTTCAAGACAGAAATGTGATGCCTGCCAAGATCAGAAATGAGACTGAATGAAGTGACAACATCTTTGTGCTGGACATTTAATTGAACAAATCCATATATTCCATATTTCCACAGTGTCGCATTAGCAAAATATATTTTGCAAAGTAGCAAATCCTCCTATGGTTCTGTTCAAAACAGGTACAAAACCATTTTGATTGCTACCAGGGAACAAAAGAAAACAGGCTTTTGTGGGAACTGATGAGATCAAAGGCAGAAGCCTGAGGCCTTTTCAATGCTGAACAGTTTGGATAGTAAATATGGGAAGAAAAGAGTCTCTAGATAATGAGCAGGCTCATGGATAGAATGTGTTTCTTCTGGGAATTCCTGTCTGAAGGAACAGAAAGAAAACAAATGTACATTTGGAATGTTATTTTCTAAACTATAACTGCTTCAATCATTTGTCTGTACGTTATTTTTTTTAGTTTTTTTAGTTTTGGAAATTCAGCCAGTAAGAAAGCATTTCATTTAATGGCAAAAAGCATTTAGTTTAATGGTATGCTGAAAAATCTCTTTACAGGAAATCAGAATAAGACTATGAACTTAGGCTGTTCTTCTGCATTTGAAGGACCACTTATAAGACTGATTATTAAAGGCATCATCAAAATGTATTTAATATGGTTTTATGCTCCACCTCTGTCAAAGTAGTGAGCCTTCATGGGATATTTATCATTATGTTATTTATTTACAGCACCCATTCCCTGCTCTTTAATCAAAAAGGCTCTCAGTGTGGCTTACAAAAATCAGTTGTAAGATGGCCCCTGTCCTCAGGCTCACAATCTAAAAAGACATGTCCTGTGGCATCCTCCTAATAACCTATGCATTCACACAAGCGCAAATGTAATATGAGTAAGTCTTATGGGAATCACTTTTTCTTTCCTATAGCTTCAAACAGCAGCCACTTGGGGGGCCTGGTGATGATCATCAGGAGGGGGGTTAACCCTTTACTCCCATGCCACATTCCTGATAAAAACATTCTTTTCTGCAAAGCGTTTTGATGAATCTGATGGCTCTTGCATACCTATTTATCCTCATCTGCTTTTTTCTCGTACTCGCTTTATCTTGCTTCAGCTGCAATGTGGTGTTTCTTATGTAAGCCTTTGAGGGAGAAATCTGTTTCTAAAGTGAGCATAGCATACCAACAGGAGCCAGATAATTTGTCCATCTACCCAGCCTTATCTGCCCTGATTGGTGGCAGCGGCGGCTGTCCAAGGTCTCAGGCAGAGATGCCTTTCCCATCAGCAGCTACCTGATCCTTTTAACTGGAGATGCCAAGGGCTGAACCTGCGACTGATCTCTTGCATATGGATGAGAGAAAAGGCAGCTTCTATAGCAGCTTAGAAAATGCTGTAATTCCTTCCTTCCATTTCAGCAAGCAGTTCAGGTACATGCCGGCAGAGTGTAAGGATTTGACTGTCTGACCCAGGCACCTTATTTCCACGCACGTGAAAGTGAAGGTTGGAAGGCTACTGTCAGATTCCCTTAACAGTTGCTCATGAGTAAAGACCAAGTCCGTCTTGTCTTTCACAATTTTTATTGTGCAAAGTATGTACAGTGCGGAGCTATCCTAAAACATGACCACCTAGTCGCTAGCAGAATCTGGAAGTGCCCCCCTCCTGTTGCGGCACCAACACCAGAGTCTCGGCACCCTGAAGTGCCGCCTCTTTGCTCCCTTGACCCCTCTGCGTAAAGCAGGCACTGGAAACGGTGTCTCCCCCTCAGAGTGGGTCTGCTGAGCGGTGCTGGGTCTCTCTGCATCATCCTGGAGACCCCTTCCCCCTTGGCTGCTCCCTGGTAACTCCTCCTCCCCCGGGGAGGAGCTGGCAGACTCACTGGGAGATGTGTCCATCAACAACAGAGGCTGAGGCTGCCGGTACCCACTCAGTGCCGGACTGGCAGGGGAGGGCACGTCCCTGACAGCTACCCTATGGCATCAATGTGTTTTGTCAGCACAAAGAGGTTGACAAACATGTCGGATCCCATCTTATTTCACGAGAGAGTTGGCTTGCGCCCAAACTGGGCTTTAAAAATGCAGGCAACAGTGAGGGGAATTCATTGCCCCACATTTATCTTTGGCATTTCCGAGATACATAACCATGTATTAGCTTTATCACTGTGTCTCGCTGCCCCCCTGAGACAAGACCGTAAAGATTAGAAAGCCTTGTTTATGGGAACTACAGTGTGTTCCTTCCCCCCTTTTCTCATCATTCTGCGCAAGGAGAGGGATGGAAAAAGTGAAAAGAGCTGTTTTCTGCATGCCTCACTAGATCGTTTAGAAAGCTTTGAGATGAAACTCTGACACTACGGATTCATAACTAAATCATCAAGCTGCACACACGCCAGCTCCTGAATAAGTGGAACAAGTTTGTTTCACTGCTCAGACTAGCCACCATATGCAAGATCAGTGTAAATATATAAATGTCTCTATAAGCACAGGAATGTGATCAACGGTACAGCTAGAAAGGACTTTTCGCTTTGCAGTCATACAATATGCAATAGGACATGATAGGTGACACAACATGTTCCAACATTTTGTTAGATATATGGGTATGGCATTTTTGTCTCTCCAAAATGCATATGGAAAGAGAAAGGCTAAGCAACATTCATTAATAAAGGTGTAAAGTTGTATGTGTTTCATTGTTACATTTTTTTTTAAAGCTACTATTTCTAATTTTGATGGCATTGGATCAAGGAGCTTGTAGGACATCAGAAAAGGGAGGTTACATACAAATGTATAGCAACACCGATACATATACATCTGCTTGATCATTCTGATCAGCCTTAAATTAACTTCCAGATTTTCAAATCTGAGATAGAGAAGGAACTTTCCAAAACTACTGATGACTTGCTTATCTGCATGGATTTTTCTAATTCCCATCATGCCCCTTGATGTCAATAAAAGGCAATAGGTTTTTTTTTTAGGGTTAGGGTTAGGGTTAGGGTTAGGGTTAGGGTTAGGGGGTTAGGGTTAGGGTTCCACTAAATATACAAACAATTATTGCATATTATATGCATTATTCTGTGTATAACATATGGATATTAAACCTACACACAATCTAGATTTCCTAAAGTTACTGGCACATAAAAAGCGACATACAACAATGCAAAATACTGTAGAAAAACACTTCTGCATTTATCCTTATAAAATTATGCGTCAGAGGTATAGTGCCGTATGGGGCTTCACACTTTAATATGTATAATGTTTGTAATTCTGGTGTGTAATTTTGGTGTATAATCTTGCATATAATTAATCAGGCTTTTAAAAGTCTGACAATGCATAAGCAGCTTAGACATAAGTAGCTGCAAGAAGTGGTCTGCTCAGTCTGGAACCATCAAATGTTGTGCTTAAATCCATTTAAAACTGATTTCTCTTCCATCCTTATTTGGAATTCAAAATGTGATATTCGAGGTGGAGTACCACAATGCAAATACAGATAAAGGAATCTGGAGTCATGAGCTAATGCTGAAAATCAGCAAACGTCTGGCCTCCAAAGCTGTAGTCCAAGAAAAAGGGGGCCAACTGACAACTCACCTATCACCACATGTAGCCCTCAGGACAAAAACAGTTGCCCACCCCTGATTGAAGATGTCCTAAAGTCCAGAACATGTTTGATCTAATGGGATTTTTGGAATGATACTATAAGGGTTCATATTTCTTAGTCTGTCCTGAAATTATCTTTGGATTCTGATTTTATAGGCTGTACATGGAAGATGTCATTTAAATCTTAATTACCAGAGAGAGCCATGAAATATTCACAGAGATTTATTACTCACCATTTGTGATGTATCTTACTGGTGAAGTTGTTGGCGAGGAAACATATTGTATGAATAACCATTTAATGAGGTACTGGAGGCTGAAGAATCTCCCAACTATACTTCATTTTAAAGTTATTTTTCTTTCTTTTCTTCCACTATATATTTTGGAAAGTGGTCAGTCTGTCTGCTCTGTATGCATGTGGATGCCTCTTGAGTTATTGTCACCCAATTTGACATGGCTGTTCTCAAGATGGAGGAGCTGGTTTTTATCTGTACATGTACTCTGTCAGATGCTATTTTAAATCAAGGTAGTAGACCAAAATGTTCCAAATTGCACTGATTCAGATGCCTTTGGAGATCTAGTTGTCCAAGTTGGTGAGACTTTTCCCGAGTGAGAAGGGGGATTGGGCCTACTTTTTGAGTCTGTGGGACACTATTTTGAATCCAGATGGTGGACTAAACTGTTCCAAACCATTCCATAATGCGTCTGTTTAAAGCACATTAGGATTCAGGTTCAATTTTAGGCTGCCACTGCCTCCTACTGCCTAGAAAATTTAATACTGCTCATTTAATTGTATCCTATGCACATCAGAAACCATGACCCCTTATGTCAGGGCCTCTCAGAAATTAACTAAAGGATAGTATTATGGCTTAGTGTTCAAAACGGGAACAGAAAGGGTGACTCATCGAATGAAAGCACTTTCTAAAATGAAGAGTTTATTTAATTTATAGTCTTGAGTTATATAAAATTATCTGCATGGAACCTATCCTAGTTTAAAGAAATTATTTTTGATGTGATCCTGCAAAACATTGTAACAACGTTGGTAATCCTTTCATGTTAATTCCATGGAAAGGTAAATCATATGTGATCCGGTGATTCATCGCTATCATCTTTGTTTAGAAAACATATCAAAAATATCATGCGTTTCCAGTGAGGCTGTTAGGTTTTTCTCAACTGGATTGCAAAATACTATATATTTTGGGAAACGGTTTGTCTATTTTTCTATTCATTTTGTTGTCTAAGTGTTCAAATGTCTCTCAAGATATCATCATCAAACTCAGTATGAAAGTTCCTGATGTGGGGGCAGCCATTTTTGTTAATGTTGGGCCACTGGCCATCATTTTGAATCAAGATAGCCATAGGTTCAGTTGCTTCTCAAGGTACCATGGCCAAATTTGGCATGAGGATTTCCAAGGTGGGGTTGGTGGACATGGTTGCTGTTTGGATGCTGGGTGCCATTTTGAATCAAGATGGTGGACCACAATGTCACTTTGGTGTGACTTCACATTTCTTTTGGCATGGGTTCAGATGCCTCTACATATATTGTCGCCAAACTCGGCATGAGGGTTTCCAAGTTGGGGGTGATGGACTTTGTCACTGTTTTGTGTCTTTCTTACATCATAGCAGCTTACAGCGCCTTGACAGGATTGTAGGGAAAGTGTCAGTGTAGTTGAAGGCTGTTCCTACATTGACCTAAGATTCTATGGTTCATACATTTACCAGACTAGAGATTCTTTTCTCACTGTCCCCTTCACCAGACAAATTACTTGTGAGGTAGGTGCTTCTCATGGACTCATGATTCATGCAGCATCCATGCTACTATTCTCCCTGCCCCTCTGTCAGGCTTCGGGGAATCGGCTTCCTCCCCCCGTGGCAGTAGATAAGGAGATCAAATGAAGGAACGTCTTACCATTTAGAATTCTTTAATAATCACAGTGAGAGAACAAATCTCCTAGAAATGGCGGTGCTCACAATGAAAGATCACACTCCCCTCCATCCCTATTAATCTACGCCACTCCTACTTCTTGTAATCTGATCTTGTACCCTCTGAGCGTTCTGTTCTGAGACTTTCTGAAGTCTTCAAAACTTGGGGGGGATCGGAACAGTGCTTTCCAGAGACTGTGAATTTGTTGACCCTCTCTCCCAGTGCTTCTTCTCCTAGCTGTTCCCCATCCAGTATTTCCCAGCTTCTGCTTTCTGAACTAAGCCCCTTTGCAAACCACTGTTCCAAATCTATACTGCCATCCTGCTCCTGAGAAGATGCAGGAACAGGGGGAGGGGTGACTCCCACCATTCCTCCTCAGTGCAGCCCTCCTCAGTACGGTCCATGACACCCTCTCAACTAAGGAAAGGGAGTAGTTCAACCAAGCTAAGTGTACACACATAGAGACTCCATATAAAATGCCTGCCTAAAATGGTGTGCTATGGTATGTACATGCTGGAGCGGGCAGCAAAGAGGAACATTGGCCTGGTAAAGGCATCCTCCAGGCCTAGGTCAGTTCACAGCATAAGTGAAGGATATGCCACTTGATGCCAGTACAAGCACTCACTTACTGAATCCTACATGCTCATGAGACAAAGCATATGATTAGGCTGTTAAGGTATATGTTGCCAAGGTATTGTCTGCTCAAATTCTATTTGCTTCAGTAGAAGCTATTATGATATTATGAGAATGAGGCTGTTCATCCCTTTGTTTTATAGCAGATCAGAGTGGGCATGCATAGGCAATCCTTCCCCTCTCATATCTTACAGAATATTGCTCTAATTGGATCAGCATGTCCAAGTTTATCATAATGATTTGCCTCGAGAGGGCATTAAATACCACTTTTTCACTGCAATCTCTGCATCTCAAGCACCAAAGCAAGATTTGATTACTTTGGCTGAACCTCCTGTTGGAAAAAGGCCTCCACAAAGCCCAAGCAAACCTCCTCTCGAGTGAACACACAAAATGAGATCTTCATCAAATGAAATTCAATCTCGCTTCCTGGGAAAGGAATTAAAAAAAACCAAAACCATAATAAATGTGCATGCATTCACACCAGGTCAATTTCTTGCATGTTCTTACAACTCACACTCTTAACAGCCAGATTCCTGTATCTCCTGTCGAAAGCAAGTCTCAAGGGTGTGACTTGCCAGAAGGAAACTCTGGGTACAATGAAGGCAGAATGGTAGTAGGCAGTCATACAGCATATCTGGAAATGTAAATAACTTTTGGCTGACACACTTTCTATCTAAAAATAGATCTATCACTCATATATTAGCTGTCTTTTCAAAAAAGCTGCTTTAGGTAGTGGTAGTAGGAGGATCCTGTTGCATGGCGAGGCCCGAGCACCACCCCATTTCTTAGATAATGAAACACACGGATACCAATATTTTGGGTTAATGGGATAAATAAGGCCACAACTTTATTAGTTACAGATGTGAGCGGTATTGGCTTAGGCATTGGAACCGCACCAACTATATCTGATTCCTGCCCGTAATGCAGATAAGGGTCAGCCACCAGTAGGGGGAGCCTTGTTGATGTACATCAACTGTGCGCTCCCCCAGGGTCCCCGATGGGGGCGTGGCATGGCCCTAGCCAATACCCAGGCTTCGGACAGGATCCACACTCCTGGATCCCTTTAATGGAATACCCTTAAAGAGGAGGGACAGGTGAAGGCCACAACCTCCCCTCCCCTCCCATAAACCAGGTAGTGGTAGTAGGAGGATCCTGTTACAACGGAGCACTATTCCACTTCCATTTTGGGTGTCCACACCATCATCTTAGTTCAAAATTCTCTATTTTGTTACCAAAGGTTAGCTGGCAAGTTATGCTTTATTGAACGGGAGCTCACCCCGTCGCAGGGATTCGAACCGCCGACCTTCTGATTGACAAGCCCTAGGCTCTGTGGTTTAACCCACAGCGCCACCCTGACAATTGTGTATAAGGTCGATGGGAAGTATAAGCTGGGAAGTTCTCTGTTAGTAAGATCTCTTGGTATGATCAACACAGAACAGTGGCGGGGAACTTCAGGCCCAAGGACTAAATATGGCCCTTCAGACCACTCTGTTTGGCCCTTGCAACTCTTCCCAGGCCACACCACTCACTGGCCCTGCTTCACACCCTTAGTGTGAACAGCCGACCTTCTGATCGACAAGCCCTAGGCTCTGTGGTTTAGACCACAGCGCCACCCGCGTCCCTGTCTTGAGAAAGATAGTTTGCTTATTATTCATAATTTGTATCACTCCCTATTGATCTCCCACCCCCCATCCCTATAACCTTACTGGCCTATTTCAAGTATCATGGCTAAGTGAGTTTGGTAGGGAGTGAAATGTGCTTCCTTTATTCCTCAGTCATATCAAGATGCTCTTTATTTTATCATTTCTGGGATTTGTTTTTGTTATTGTTGAAGAGGTGAGTAAACAGCAACAGATCTACTTGGTTTTACAATCTAAAAAGTCCAATCTATTTTTTCTTTAAATGACAACCATATTTGCATAAAGTAATTGGGGGAGGGGGGCTTCTCTCAGTTCGAGAATATATTTAGAAACTGAAAATTAATCAGATATCATGAAAGCTGCTCTCTAAAGTGACTTATAAGAGAAGAGAATAAAGTTGAGGCGAGTGCTGTGCTGTATTTGTGTGTGTGTGTGTGTGTGTGTGTGTGTGTGTGTGCAGAGGCTAACACACAATCTTTCTCATTTGCCATCCACTGCATCTGGTTTGCAAGGTACTGCTCTGTACATTTCAAGTTGCTATTAGGCTGTTGGACTGAAAGAGGCTGAATGGCAAATCTACTCCTGCTGTTCTAATCAATATAACACAAGAAAACAAGTGAGAAGCACAGTGTATGTCCCATTAGCTGATGAACCACCTCTCCTCTCTGAAGGCCTGGCATGGAAGTCAAATAAAATCACTCATAACATCAGAGTTTCTGTATCTTTGGAAGGGCAATGGGGAAAGTTCTGTCAGCCAGTTAGTTCTATGCACAGTAGGTTTCATTGGAAGCAATCTAAACAAAGCAGAGAGAAGTGTGTGTGTGCATGCATGTACACACACAAAATCCCAACAAGAAGAACAACAGTGGGTTCCCCACTGAGAAGAAATTTACTCTTACATTGACATTTATGTGAATGTTTCCCTTTCCCACGTTTGAGAAAGTTTCAGTCTTCTTTGGCACTTCATCACATTTATTTATTTCTATTTATATGGAGAGCATGCCTGGTGGAATTGGGATGGACAAATAAATCAGTAAGGAATACAGTATAAACATATTCAAAGCCGTACTTGTTCTTCCCAGGTGTTTTCTAATGTGCTGTTCCATGAAAGCTTAAAATGGATCGTTGGATGAGAAGATACAAAATGGTGGACAGACTTTGGCAATACCTAAGTGGTCACTTTGTGTGCTAATGTTAGGAACCTAGGAAGCTGCCTTATGCTGAGACAGCTGGTCTATCTAGTGCAGGATTGTCAACATGGACTGGCAGTGGCTCTCCAGGATTGCAGACAGGAGCCTCTTCCAGATTTACCTGAAGATGCTAGACATTGAACTTGGGGCCTTCTGCCTACAAAGCAGATGCTATGCCACTGAACATTTGATGCTCTGCCCTTCTGAAGTTAGTGACTAGGAATCCCATAGTTATTCACCAGGCATGTTAGTAAAGGCTGCATCTCGCCTCTTCCTTCCAGGTGCGGATACAAATGCATCTCCACCTCCATTATGGCATGACTGGCCATCCTAACACACCTTTCTTGAGTGTGAGTGGAGTTCATTTGGGACACGTGGCTTTTTCAGCCTGAAATGAGCAATATTATTTCTATTGTGGTTGCTTTTGTTTCTTCTCTGTAATTGCCAGTTAATTCCTGAAACAAGAAGGTTAACTAAATGAGGGAATTGCTCATAATTACCCCAAGTCATGTCATACTTAATATATTACCTTCTAATTATTTGGAATTGGCACATGTGGTACATGTAGCTATTGCAAAATGCTAAACAGAAGGTTAATTCTACGAATTGCACTTTAGAATGGCACCATAACTGTAATTTAACTATGGTGTAATTACCATTCCTGCATCATGAAGTGTAGTTATTTTATTTTACAATCAGTAAAGAATAACAATTCAGGGGGGTTGGCAATCTTGTAATGCATGCTGATTTACGGAAAGCTTTTGGTCTTTAGAACTAACTTGGCTGTGAGTTCTGGAAAGACCTGCTTGCTGCCTGGCAGGCCTTTTTCCAGCTGGTCTGGGAGGGTGGGGCCCTGGTTGACTCCAGCTATAATAGCTGAGGCTACTGAAGAGGCCAGAGACCATCTTGACTGTCTCTTAGGAGCCCACTTGCCAGTCGCAATGCTGTCTCTTGTTGTTGTTGTTGTTGTTGTTGTTGTTGTTGTTGTTGTTGTTGTTAGAATTTATATACCACTCTATACCCGGAGGTCTCAGGGCAGTTCACAGAATAAAATCAAGATATAAAACCACAAAATACCTAATAAAAATAAAAACAACAATCCAATAGCGTGTGTCCCCCCAAAAAACACATTTTAAAAGGATGTCAATGAAATCAACCAAAGGCCTGGTTAAAAAAGAACGTTTTTGTCTGGCGCCTAAAGGTGTATAATGGAGGCACCAGGTGAACTTCCCTGGGGAGAGCATTCTACAGACGGGGAGCCACTGCAGAGAAGGCCTGTTCTCGTGTTGCCACCCTCTGGACCTCTCGAGGAGGAGGAACACGAAGAAGGGCCTCAGAAGATGATCTCAGGGACTGGGTAGGTTCATATGGAAAGAGGCAGTCCTTGAGGTATTGAGAATGAAGGCCATCAAACATGTCTCTCATTCTGGTGAGGATATGGAGAGGCAAGCATGGATGAAACTGGACCTTTTTTATATTCAGTATCTTGCAGGTCAAGTAACAACTATTTATTTTTATTTTTATTTTCTTTTTGAAATATACTTGGAGTCGAGTGTGAATTTCATGCTTTTTATTCAGCTCATAGTACCAATGAATGAAACTTTTCCCCAAACGTCTACTAAATATACATTATTTACACAATGGACCCTGCTTGATTGGCTAATTCCGGGCTGCTCCTGTAGGCCAATCAGGTTGCGGATTCACTTCCTCCAGAAGCCTGATTGGCTGCTTCTGCAGGCCAATCAGGTTGCTGATTCACTTCCACCTGGAGCTGGATTGGGTGGCTCCTGCAGACCAATCAGACTGCTGCGTTCTGGATTCTATTGTTCTAGGATTCAGCTCAGTACATAACATTTTTCTTTTTTAAAGTCTGTAGGCTGCTGCAGGTGCCTACAGAATATAATTAACACTAGAGGGTCCTCCAGGTGACCTGTTTATTGAACATTCATCCTGATTTGCTTGCATAAAGCTTAAGCAGAGGTTGGACTATGTCCAGTCTTTCTTTAGTCAACATTTGTTCTGATTTGGTTATAGGGTGATTATACAACATTTATCCTGATTTGCGTGCAGGTTGTTTACACATCTTCCTGGACATCATTTGTTCATTTCACATGTTTCAATGCATTTTCCCATCACTCTTTAAACTACAAAAAGTCAGGGATGGGTTTTTTGGGGGGGGGTAGTAGAATTGTCATGCTAGAGTGACAGAGCACATGAACTCACTTTAATGGCGGAAGCCTGAATTTTCAGCATGTGCTTCTCTTCCTCCTCCAGTATAGTGATGGTCTGGAGACATCCTGGGATTCTTTCTATGCCGCCAGAACTGCAAATCACCTGCTTGCTTCCATTGCTTCTCATTCAATGTGACAACATTTTTTTCTGCAACGACATTATCCAAACAAAACAAAACCCAAGCTCATTTTGACGCTATTGATCTCCAGCTCCTCAGGTGAGTTGCCAAGACTCCAGAGTCATTGGGCTGAGTGTTTATTTGTTATGAGGCCATTTGTGCATATCTGGCAGGTGTTAAATGGGCTTGGCACTTGTACCTAGACACACCAGAGCAAAGTTGAACCTTTGGTTAATGAATGTGTTGACAATTACAAGCAAGCACCGCTTCCCTGAGGCAAAGGGACAGGCTGATGTAAAGGACCATTAAAATCCTGAATGAATCTGCCCTCTTCCCACCTCTCCACTGCCCTGGTATTCATTATTTAAATATTACATTGTCACTAGCTATTATCTTCTACACCAAAGCAGGTGAAAGAATGCTGGGAGAAGAGAAGAAATTTGTGAGTAGCATTAATAAATCGTTTCAGTTAAGGCTAAGCTGAAAACTTTGCTCTTGCAAAATGTGCCCCCTTTGGCAAGCTTGTTTATCTATATATCTATCTAATGCATTTATGCCTCACTTTTTGAGAAAGCTTCCCCACAAAGCAGCTTACAGCAAGAGGATTTCAATGCATAATAATAAAATACTGATTCCTCTAAAAATAAAAAATAAAACATAATAATAAAATACCCATTCCTCTAAAAATAAAACCAAATGCCTGCAAAAATGTATATATAAATAGATACAAGGCCCAGTCTAAAACTCCAATATGCATTGACACACACACCCCACTAAACTCAGCATGGAAAACAAGTTTTCAGTGGCCCCTTAAACATGGGCAGGGATGAGGCCTGCTGAGTCTCTGAAGCCACTGAGTTCCACAGTTGTGGGGCCACTGCTGAGAAGACTCTGTTTTGAGTGCCGATCAGTCTGGTTGTCTTTACTGATGGCTCTTAAGCAAGTCCTCCAGTTGAAGCCTCAAGGTACAGGCAGGTTAATAAGTTCGTATGTTTATTTTTCTAGACAAACTTATAGCAATAGTATTAATAAAATAATACAGAGCATGCATCCATAAAATAAGCCTACATCCATCATGAAAGAGAGAGAAGATACCAGAGACACCAAAAAGCTTTCATCTAGCTTAATTTCAGATTAAACCTTCACACCAAAGCAATTTATAGAAATTTTATCTAACTCCTTTCTCCTGATTTTTTTTCCAGCCAGGGCATAAAGGGCCACTCTATACGTTACAAAGCTATTATTGTCCTTCAAAAGAAACCAAACCATTTCTGGTAAGCTGTACGTGCTTGCTTGTATGAACAAAGGTTTCAGAAAGCAATCTCTTGGGTCTCTATATAAAGGGCAGGCTAATAGATAATGAGTGAGGCCTTCCATCTGAGGTTGACCACCATAGCTGTCAACTTTCGGATTTGAAAATAAGGGATTTTTCCAAACTTTCGGATTTGAAAATAAGGGATGCCACGAGGGCGGTGCAATGGCACCAAGTAGCTTCGCCACCCTGTGCTCCAGAGGCTGCGCGCGAACGGGTGAGCGAAAGAGCGAGCGCGTAGACAGCAGGCAGGCTGGCTGGCTGGTTGGGCGTGAGGGTCTGGCTGCACAAGGCATGCAAGCTCTGCCCCCGGTCTGTCTCAGACTCCTTATTGGCAGCCGAGCAATGCAGCTGAGGAGCCTCCCTGGCCGGCAGGGAGGGAGAGGAGCTGCTTCCTTTGAAATCCGGGAAATTTAAGGGATATCAACAATCCGGGATAGCAGCGGGAAACGGCATTGGAATAAGGGAGTTTCCCACCAAAAAAAGGGAGGGTTGACAGCTATGTTGACCACATATACAAAGTCTGTCTGCATATGGCACCTTCCTATAGCATCCATTCAAGACTGTGGTGGGCATCACTTGGAAAAGTACCTCAATAAAGGCCTTTCTTAAGGAAACTGGTGACATAATCAACTCAAGAATGTTCTGTTCTCAGGAGTGGATACTAAGGGGAATTTTTGGTGTTTCTAATTAATTACAGGTCCCTTCTAGATCATATCCAGAACAGCCAAACCTAGTTGACACTTATTCAAGCTCAATGCAGAGCTCAGGTCTGGAGAATAATAATAGTCTAAAACATATTGACAAGCTGTTTTCCAGAGTTGGTTCTTGTCCAATTTCACACAGCATAGCACAGGAAAATGCCCAATTGATTCTCACCCAATTGCATATAGCACTGCATGAGAAAATGCTCAAATGGCATAGCAGAAATTCTTTTAATATACTTTAACAGATCACGTTCAGTTCTTGCTTCAACTGTTGGCCACCTGGATTCTGTACAGAGAAGAGCTGCTGATATTCATGATGGTAGAGCATACAGCTTCCTGGAGGGGGGGGGGAATATTCTGCACAGTTTCCAAAACTTTAATGGAGTTCAGATTTCAATGACATAGAAAATGTCATTAAGCCATTTGGTATCAAATATCTTTAGGACAGGTTCAATCAGCTGCCTTGCAGGTTAATGTGGATGCAGATTGTCTATCAATTAACCTGGTCTCAAACTGCTCGTAATTATCATCACCAGCACTTTGAATTGATCTTGGAAACAGACCAACAACCAAAGCAAGTCATATAATGTAGGTACAATATGTTCCATTGCTCAGCTCAAAGAGGAAGGCGAATAAACGAATTTTGTACCAGCTGAAGTTTCAAAACACTTTTCATAAACAGCACCACACGAAGCACATTACAGTAATCCAGCCTGGGTGTGACAAAGGAAAGGAGAACCAAGGCAAGATTAAATATCTCTGGGTATGGTTAACATACCTGGTGTGCTCTGGTCCATGGGGTCATGAAGAGTTGGACACAACTAAATGACTAAACAACAACAACATGGTTAACATTGGAATACCAGCTAAAGCAGGTAAAAAATATCCCTTGCCACAGCTGCTGCCACATGAGCTTTCCTCCAAAGTGGCAAGTCTACAATCACCCAGATTGTGGACTTGGTCAAGAGACAGTGATTCTTCTCCCCACGTCACTTCCATCTTGCTTGGATTCTGTTTCAGATTGCTCAACTTCATCCACAAACAAAACAGTCTCCAGGGGTTCCACAGCCTCCCTTCCACAAAGATGGAAAAGAGGGGTAGAGGCAGAGTTGAGTGTCATTCATATTGTTTGCCCACAAAGTTTCAAATTGGAGCAGATGTATTTGCCTATTCAGAGAGCTAGCAATGTTGACCAATGAAAGACTCGTCACATCTACATCATACACTGAAAGCAAGAACCTTGGGAGTTGCAGTTTGTTAAAGGTGCTGAAAATTGTAGGGAATCCGTAAGAGGAAAACTACAGTTCTCAGAATTCTTTGGGGGGAGCTATGTGCTTTAAACATGTTTTAATGTATGATGTTTTGTACCTGCTGAAGTTTGAAAACACTTTTCAAATCCTTACTCTGGATTACTTTTGTTTGCCCTGAGTGATGCTGCTTTGCAGTCAGATTGTGATCGGTTACATCCCCGCTTCTCTAGAGATCGCCTGTAAAATTATCCCAGGAAAAAGATTGATTAATCACAAGCAAAGGAATATGTAGTGTGTGCTAAGCAGCAGCAACACAGCTGGGGTAAAATAATTGTAAACAGGAATGAAAAGAAGAAATAAATACTGGGGTACCTGGTCCATCCATCCCAGCAATCATTCTGATACCCTGAATAAAACAAAAACATTTGATGCAACCCTAGTTCTAATCAAGGTAGTCACAAGATCCCTGACAGTTGGATACTTGATTATTGCAGAACCAATTATGTCAATTAAAGTGCCTTGTCAGGCTGCATTAATTGCAATGTGCTAACTGTATGCTAAGTACCAACTATGCTATCCAAGCTGGATCAAAATGTATTTTTTTCCTTCTTGGCTTTCTGTCACTGTAAGAAAGCCCTCAAGCTGTACCAGTATAAGCTCTCATTAAAGGTTCTGATTCAGACTGAAGGGAAGATGGATTTCATCCATTACAGTGTGATTCTCTCTTCCCAAGTCAGTTACAATTCGATGGATGATGTGAATTTTTTTGCCAGTTTTGAGTCCTGGGGTAAATTCAGTTGTCTTGCAGCATTCACTCAGGGATGCCAAACACGGTTTGTCTGTCTCAAGCTAGTCTCACAGCCAGGGTTCCTGAGGTGTGCTGAAGCGAAGAGTGTGGAGTACATCATTGCTGCCTTGTATACTATTCTTTATAATCAGTCAAATTATATTGCTACCCAATCAGTTAGCCAAGATTGTCACTTCTGATTATTTGAATCAGCAGGATGTCATGAGGTAAAACAACAAAGCATGCCATGATGAGCTTAAGCTAATATAACACTGACATCTTGGAAGGCATGCATGTAGGCTACCCAGCCCACATGGAAGGAGAAATAAAGTATTTTCTTCTTCTTTTTAACCATCTTTCAGAACATCTGAAGGACTGCCTTGCATTTTCGGGTGAACATCTAAGATGTTTTAACTGGACAATTAAAAATGACTGAGGAAACGGCCATGTGACAGGATCTTCCCTGGCCTCTTGGTCTGGACATTTTCAGCAGCTTTGCTTCTGGATCTGATTTGGAGGAAGGAGTGATGAAATAACCACCAGTGCCCCTTCAGCTTGACCTTAACAGATTGGAGAACTGGACCAAAACTAACAAAGTTAATTTCAGTAGGGGCAGATGTAAGTCTCTACCATTAGGCAGCCAAACACCCTGATGTATTACATCCCCCAATACAGCCATGTTCTGCAGCAGCTGCAGCTTCCAAAGTCATTTCAATTACAATAGCTGCCCTGTAAAGTTACAAAGCATGAATGGCTGTATAGTAAGGTTCTTCTCTAGTTCTTCTTTTTGGAAAAAAATTGTTGCTGCTGATATATCACATGGAACCAATGTAAAACTCTCCTGACCACCAGCTGCGTACTCATTCATCAGCAAAGTTGGATGCAGACAAATCCTTTAGTATTTGAAAGAGGTGGGAACAGACAGATGGGGGGGGGGTCATTCTCTTTGCTAGGTAATTCTGTTGGTTCTTATTAGAATCAGTCTGCTGAACAAGAGGGCAGGAACAAGAGGAAAGAGTGCCACTAAAATACAAATTTTGAAAACTGGGGAGAATCATGTCTTGTCCCTTTCATAGGAATTGCTTGACGATTCCGGCCTAACATACATAATGAAGCATGATGATAGGCGAGTTCAGACGGTACTTTTCTCCCAAGTGTATCCAGTGCATGGAGAGAAGCAAATGAATGAAGTTCCCCCCTGCCTACCTGGTGGTAAGTCTCCACTTTTGTGATGTGCCCCGAATGGTGTAAATGATGCCTACACTTGTATAATCCAATCTGGCTATCCCTCACATACAAGCACGGATGGCAGAGTAGGCAAGGAATAACTGTGGTCACTCACTTCCTCCACGAGTTGGACTAGATTCAGATTCAGATTTATTGTTACGGTCCTCGACCAGCACACACAGATATACATAAAAACAATCCAAAATACAATCTAAAATATATACTAGAAATATAAACTTTAACCATTATATAAAATTATTAGATAAAAGGATATCACTACTTTAGAGGATGGGCTACCGCTAATAGTGGCACTGATTCTTCTTTAGCTCTATCCTGAAGTTATATGGATACTGCTAATTAAAACGGACCAAATTTTTATGGCTCTAGCGCAGAATTTAGCTACCTTAGCTGTCACATTAGAGTTAACATCTGAAAGAAGCCATTCTGTATAAAAAGTGTCCAAACGTCCTGGAAGATCGGCCAGCGTTGTGTGGATAAGACCGCACATCCTTGTAGAAACAGCATCGCAGGAGCACGTGGTCAATAGTCTCCACCTCTCCGGATCCGCATGGGCAACGTCTCTCGCCCAATGGGACCCGGTTGAACTTCCCTTGCAAAACAGCTGATGGCATAATGCAGTTTCGGGCTAGGGTGAATGCTCTTCTATGCGAGGGTGTTTCGAGATGGAATAGATATCTAGCTGGGAGGGACAGGTATCTCCGTTCCTCCTGAATAAGAAAGTGAGGGACATTGCTCAAATCCTTCTGTCTTTCTATATCTGTTAACCTCTGTTTGACAGTGATCTTTGCTGAGTTATAACCACGCAGCATAAGGATAGATGGATGAAGGCCTATACTTAGCAGCTTATTTACCAGTTGGACTGGATTGAGGGAGGGATCTAATCTGAAATGGTCCAATGATTTTCACCTGTTTTCTTTCCAAGGAATTTGGGAAGTTGGGCACCTCCACTGCATGTACTCATTTAGCAAATGACAGATATATTTAATGCTATGCACTTCAGCATCTTTCCTTGTGTCAATGGTAGGTTTAGCTAATGATGGATATACTGCAAATTTATCTAAGTGCACCTCAAGAATACTGTCTCTCTGATCTCTCTCATTTGACTTCAAAACAGTAACTCCGAAAGGCCCTAATTTCTGGGCTAGCCAAAACTCATTATTGTATTAAGATAGATTGAGATGTCAATCCTTGACCATCTCCAATAAAAGCCTACATAATGCTTCTAATTATATGATTGGTTTTTGGCTTTGTGAATGAGGTATCGGTACGAAAAGTACTGCTTAAAGTTTTAAATATCCACAGCAAACAAAACCACTTTCTCAAATCAAACAGTAAAAGCTTCCAACAGCCAGGATGTACTTTCTCGAAAATCCTAATTATAGTGAATTAAATGACTAAAATGCTACTAATTACTTTTTAATTTCAAGAGAGATGTTTACAAAGCACAGTATAATGAGTAATACAGTACTTCAAATGATTACTAATGTTGCCGTTTTGTCTGACTTAATCTCAATTAGTATAAATCACATTGTCATCATTGCTAATTGCCATACCATTTGAGCAAAATGCTTAAGTTCTCCTCACAATTGTACAATATCTGTTTGTTTTCCCCTAAATAATTCCATTTTGAAAGCTCCTTCACATATCAATAGAATGGTTATAGGCCTTGTATTTAATTCAGCTCATGATGAGGATACTGTAGACTGATTGTTATGTTTTTCAAGTTTGCTTGAGATTTATTTTTATTTTATTTTTAAAAGACCAAGATTTTATCTTTTGATGCTCTGTCAAGCAAAATATAAATTCCTTCTAGATTGTACTTTCAATGGATATCACTTGCTTTACTGTCAGACATTGTTTTCACTATTCAGATCAAAAACAGTTTATGATTTCCCTTCACCCGTGTGCCTAAAAGAGACATAATCAACTGTGTCTCTCAGGTCCTATATTTTGTAAGTCACTATCTTTGCTTCCAAGAAAGAAAACAGCTGGAAGAAGTGGCATAGGATGGATCTAAACACAGGAAAAAATTGCTATAAATAATTCAGAAATTAGATCGTTATAACAAATGAAAAAAAATCTCTATGGAAAATCGCCTTTTAAAATTTCCTGCTCTCTGGTGCCATCTGGGGTTGCATGTTTATGGCACATTCAAATTGCTGCTTCTTTACTAATGTAGCTGAGTCCATACTCTAAGTCAAAAACTGAGACATGTTATGTTGGAAAGCTGCAAATAAATATGGTGTTTTTCAAAAATGGTGTGCAATTCAATAATAATAATAATAATAATAATAATAATAAAAACATGTATTTATCCTACAGGCAAAATTCCTGCAGCAGCACTTTGCCACATGAAATTGGGGTGCCCCTGGGGCAGAGCTTGGGGCGCCTTAAAAAAAAGTGTGGTCATCTCACTTAAAACAGGGTGATGATGTATCAGAAATGGAAGAAAGGGGAAATCTCAAAGGAAGAATATACACAAGTAGCCAACAATTGCAGAGAGAAGATCAGGCAGGCCAAAGCTCAGAATGAGCTCAGGCTTGCAAGGGAGGTTAAAAACAATACCAAAAAAGGGTAGTTCGCCAGTTCCTAGTTATTAAAAAAAACCACAATTAATCAAAGTAAGGCAATGCTTAAAATAAATGAAAAAGCCACACAGATAAAAACATAAATTCAATAAATGGGCATAGTACCACTCACTTAAGATGCTTGCCAAAATAGAAAGGTCTTGGTCAAGTACTTGAAGTTCAGCAGAAAGGGAATCAGTTTGATCTCAGCTGGCAGGCAGTTCTACAGAATGAGGCCCACAATACTGAATGCATGGTTCCAGGTGGATACAAATAATGTTCATGGGCTTTGTATATAAATACAAGAACCCTGAACTAGACCTGGCAGTATATGGACAGACAGTGCAAGCTCCTAAGTGTAGGGATTATGGCTGGATTGGTGCTGGCAAACCACGTCGATCCTGCCAAGGTTAGAAATGCAGCGCTGGCAAACCACGCTGTCACTGTAATGTCAGGATGGTAGACACGAGTCAGCAGCACAACAGAACAAAGGAGTGGTGGAAAAGTACTAGAAAGTCACAAGATGAGCATGGGAGGGGTGCATGAGGGGAGCATGTGATGGGAGCATGGAAAGTGAGCACGTACGCAATGGAGATGTCATCTGGGGAAGTTTTGGGGTGTCACTGTTTGGAAGCATTTCCTTATATGGTGCTATGTACCACCATTGGGTTGTATGTGCCCTTATTTGGTTCCTTGAGCTGCTCCTGTGGGGCTAATCATTAACCGATGTGTGAGATTGTCAATAAAAGGGAGCCCTCGGGTGTGGCTCGCGGTGGCCTTCCCGTTCATACCATCCTGTCATCGCGTCGTTTCTTTGCCGGTGCAACACCTAAGCAGCGGGGTTATGTGCCCCCGTGGCAGTATATGTACCAGGGTAGAATCCTAAAAAAAAGCTCAACAACTTTGGGGTTAAAAAAAAAGCTCAACAACTTCAATCCCAAAAGCTGAACAACTTTGGTCGGCCCTCACGCATGTTCACTTCATCAAATCTGGCCCTCTTTGAAAAAAGTTTGGGCACCCCTGAATTAGGTCATCTGTAAGAGGAGCAGTGTGATTGTTGTTTAAATACACCACACATTCAATCATGTTTTCTATACTTTCCTTGGGCATTTTTAATACTATACATAGCTGATCTTTCACACAGGAAAACAGGAGATGGTTACTAAATTGTAGCCTTGTTTTCATTCTAAATGCTTGAATGCACTTTGTTCTACTTTTGAAAGCAGTGGCATGTGTTGTGTTTTTATGTTGTGAGCTGAATGTTATGTATATTTGACAGTGTAAGCTAAAAAAAGAAGTTGGGCAAGTCACTCACTCTCACCTATATTTCAACCATCTTTGAATCGGAAACATTAACAGTTCCCCTCTGTGGCTTGATATGAGGTTGGGTAAGATGAATTCCTGGGATTCTTTTGACGGCAGCCATGACAGTTAAATTATTTAAAATCCTGAAATGTTTAGATGTGTACAGATATGCCAAAAAATGATGAGTTATATAAATACCCTGTATAAATAGAAAGAGCTGTATAATATTCTGACACTGAGGAAGTTGAATTCTCATCCCAAGACATCTCCAGGACTGAAAGTGTCATATGTGTGATTGTATTTTGATTAAAAGGATGAAAAAAATGACAGATCTGTTGAAGCTACGGAATATCGGTTTATTGCTTTTTCATGCAACTGCTCTTCCAATGGGGTCAGGATGCAGAAGAGAAGTCCCGGATTTACTTAGCTACATTTTGAGAGATACCACTGCCACCATATTTATTTCTTTTTAAAGAAAAGTTGGTGTATCATATAGAAGTTGGAATGTTGTAAGGTGCTCCTGGCTCTCATTATAATGCAGTTAAGTTGCCCTTCAAGATTGCTTTTCAGCGCTGATGGCTAAATGTGACCTTTTTGTAAAAGTACATGCAAAGCCGCCAGGACTGTGCCAGTGTTGACTAAGAGAGTGACAGAGATGGGATTAAGCAGGAGCCGTACATCTGATCACTTTGCATTTTACAAGCTTGCACAATAAATAGCATAATCAATCTTCAGAGCAAGTGCACGCCCTGGAAAAAAGAACAGCATTACTGAGTAAATATCACTGATTTTATTACACTTGAATTCGGGTTACCTATTACCTATCTGTAGAGTCTACAACAGTGACACAAGCATAGTGTGTTTCTTAACAGGCTATAAGGAGCTTTCTTCTATTGAGTCAGCCCACTAGTATTCCTACTGCATACCCTCCAACATTTCTCTGGTGAAAATAGGGACATCCTAAGGCAGTGATGGCTAACCTTGACACTCCAGATGTTTTGGAACTACAACTCCCATCATCCCTAGCTAACAGGACCAGTGGTCAGGGATGATGGGAGTTGTAGTCCCAAAACATCTGGAGTGTCAAGGTTAGCCATCACTGTCCTAAGGGAAAGCAGGACATTATGGGATCAAATCAGAAGCCAGGACAGCTTCCATGAATCCAGGACTTTCTCTGGAAAATAGGCACACTTGGAGCGTCTGCTACTGTGATAGTCAGCAGCTCTCCTTAGGACTTGGAGAGAGGTCTTTACTCTACATCATATTTCCACACATTTATACCGTCCCAATTCTACCCTTTCCCATAATATTATTTTACTCTTTAAGCACATGTAGAAGCTTCCTTCTATTAAATGTTGTGAGATTTATCTCAGTCCTGCTAGTGTCTTTATCTATTTACAATAATTGCCTATATATTGAATAAATTTACTCCACTCTCTCTGGAACCCTTGGTCACTCTGGTTTCAGATTTCCCCCGTCAGCTTTGCCAGTTCTGCATGGTCCATCATCTTTGTCTGCCACTCTTCAACCGTCGGTAATCCGGAGAGAGGTCTTTTCCAATCCAGTTCACAGTGATTTTTTAACTTGTGGTACTTGTTTAAGCTTTTTTCTCATGAAAATATATTGCTGATTTGGCCACAATCTACAGTGGTACCTCTGGTTGCGGACAGGATCCATTCCAAAGCTCCGGTCGGATCCCGAGGTTTCCGCAACCGGAGATGCCTGTTCTGCGCATGCGCATGGTGCGTTAGAGCACTACTGGCATGTGTGAGCGGTGCATTAGAGCGTTACTGAGCATGTGCACGTGGTGAAACCTGGAAATATACTTCCGCGTAGTCCATGGACTACGTGGAACTGTCTAAGCTGACAGAGAGGATACATGAGAGAGACAACATCGATTTCAAAAAGGAGTGGGAACCATTTATAAACTATACTAAAAGACAGTATAAAGATTTGGACCCATTGGCAGGTTTTGACTAAACTTTCACAACTATATGAGAGGTAAAATCAGCAGGGTATAGAATTTGTTTAATAAATCAATACGGAAATATTGGGGAAGCCAAAGAGGGGCGAGGGGAGAAATATGGATATATAAATTGTTCAATTAAGATTTGTGAAAAAATTGTTGTTATAATTTGAAAATTCAATAAAAAATATTATTATTTTAAAAAAAGAAAATATACTTCCGGGTTTGCCGTGTGCATATCCCGAAGGATCCGTAACAAGAGGGGCAAGTAAGTAGAGGTACCACTGTATAAGGAAAAGTTACAACCTGTGGGGCTTTTTAGCAAGTAAAGGGGAACAGGAATGAAGCATATCAGATTATGCATGCAGGACAGACAAGAGAAGATGCTCCTTTATGCAGCACATAGCTAACCTGGGGACAACTTGGACAACTTTAAAAGAGGATTAGCCAGATTCATGGAGGATAAAGCCATCAATGTCTACTAGCCATGATGGCAATATTCCATCTCCATTTTCAAAGGCACTATGCTTCTGAATGACAGGTGCTGGGAATTGCAGGAGGGGAGAGTGCTGTGCTGTGTCCCTAAGGTCCCATTTGCAGGCTTCCCATAGACATCTTGTTTGCCACTGTGAGGACAGAATGTTGGACTAGAAGGGCCCTTGCTTTGACCCAACAGGGGTCTCATTGTGATATTCTTTTTTTATTATTATCCTATCCAAGATTCACTGAATAAATAAGCCTTGTTCCAAAAGTATAATGCCCGGTGCTTTTCTCATTATGCATGCATTTTCAAAGTCATTGGTTTAGAGAATGTGAAACAAACCCAATTCTCTTGAATCTTTCTTTCTTTCTTTCATCATCATCATCATCATCACAAGAATTTATTATTTATACCCCACCCATCTTGTTGGGTTTCCCCAGCCACTCTGGGTGGCTCCCAACAGAATATTAAAAACATGATAAAACATCAAACATTAAAAGCTTCCCTATACAGGGCTGCCTTCAGATGTCTTCTAAAAGTCAGATAGTTGTTTATTTCCTTGACATCTGATGGGAGGGCCTTCCACAGGGCGGGCGCCACTTTCACCTCATTCAGACCCTCTCTTCCCATCTCCTAACATCTCCCAAAGACCAACCCAAATGGAAAAGGTTTACAATGCTTCTAGGAGATGCTTTGGTTTTGGAGGAGCTTGAGAGAGGACTAGGCAACCTCGGTTTATGAACTAATCTGATACCCATCTTTGAAATCAAAACATTAATAGACTTCTTTTCTTACAGAGTTGGTATGAAAGTAAGCTCATGATGACTGTTGCAGTGTATTTTCTGTATTACATTTGATGAATGGATGGATGTCAGGTATGTTTTGGTCGCAAGCAGCCCTGTTGCTAGCCTTTCTTTTTAGGTGGGGCAGCCATATTTCTAGGTGTGGTCATTTTTGTGCGGAAATACATAGCACCAGCCATTGGTGATGATGTGAGGACCAGGCTTGGGAAAGGAGAAGATAATGGATAATGACCTTCCCCCTTAGTGATCCTCCATGCAGATACAGTGTAAAGGTTGAGTTCACTGAAAATTTAGTATGAACACGACAAATTAAATGACTGGCATTTATTTATATATTCTGTTTCATAAGGGGAAAAAAGATGTAAAAGATAAAGGTACAATACTGTACTCAACACTAATTATTTAAAATTTCAGAAGGATTGTAGCTCAGGGTTATGTATGCAGGGTTATGTATTCTGTTATGTATGCAAAAGGTTCAAAGTTCAGTCCTCAACATTTCCATGCAGGGCTGGAAGAGATTCTTGCCTGAAACCCCAGAGAGGTGCTGCCACTCAGTTCAGACAATCATTAAGCTAGATGGACCTATGGTCAGACTCAGTATAAGGCAGTATCCTATGTCCCTGGAGTCCACTTTAAGATGAAGTGGGCAGTAGGCTAGGAAAGTAAATAGCTTGTTCTGGTATAAGGCAGCTTCTCATGTTCCTAATGTGGACTTCACAGAAAAGTGGTCTGTGGATCATTTGTTCAGCTGCCCTTCCCTGATGACAGACATAATAATTTAGGAGGCTATTTCTGAACTCCCTTCCCCTCGAGCAGCTGATAATATATCTAGCAAAAGTTTACTTGTTAATGAGTGTCAGGGATATTCATATTTAAATTCCATGACATGTTTCTGCTATTAAATGAGAAAATTATTTTTAATGCCTCATTTAATGGAAGTGAATCAGTCAGATATACTCAGGATAATACGAGTGCTGCAATTACAAGGGCTGTACCAGGATTTTTTTTTTTTTTTTTTTAAAGCACATGCACACAGAACAACAACAACAGCTTAATTGGAACATCCTTTCCTCAGTGTGGATTTTCAATTACCCAGCATTGATGTGGTATGTCATGCATATACATTTGTACTGAGAATATATTTTCTCCTCCCTCCTCTGGCTGATGAAATGCAGCAGATTGCAGAGCTGTCAAATCTGATATGCAAACAGTGATTCTTCAAAGGACTAGGCAAGATGAGCAAAACTGAGGAAGGGCCTCTGCTTTGTATGCTGAAGCTTCAATCCCTTGTATCATTAGATAGCATGGGGAGAATCTCCTGCCTGAAACCTGGGAGAGCTGCTGCCTGTCACTTTAGCCCAGGGTTTCCCAAACTTGGGTCTCCAGCTGTTTTTGGACTACAGTTCCTATCATCTTTGACCACTGGTCCTGCTAGCTAGGAATGTTGGGAGTTGTAGTCCAAAAACAGATGGAAACCCAAGTTTGGGAAGCCCTGCTAGTGAGCTGAATCGGCCAAGTATAAGACAGCTTTCTATGTTCCTAATTTAGAATCCAAATGAAAATTAGATTTTGTGCGATCCACAAATGTCACAGCCATGCTCCTGTCTTGATGGTCGATCCCCATAGTGCATTTGATGCACTTCTTGGTCCAGGTAAAAGAGAAGGGATGTGAATACAATGGGCAGATACCTTTCTGCCTTAGCCTTTTCAAAGGCCTCTGGGGTAGAGGATTTCACAGAGGACTTCAGATTATGGAATATGCTTGAGGGTTGGATCAAGCATTCCCCTCCTGTTCTTGACAAATGCAGGCTGATAATCCCAGACTTTTGTCTATTACTTATATTCCCCATAGAAGAATTGGGTTCAGTCCCCCACATTAGTATCAGGATGATGGGGCCCACATCTCTGAAAGTCAGGTTGCGACCTATTTTTAGAGGATCTGCAGAGAGGATTTGTTTGAACTCTTGTTTGTTTCTAGTAGTAGGAGGACTAGCTGGTGCTGATCACCTTCAGTGGCCTTTAGTTGGGGCAGCAAAAGTAAATTTAATATTTGGAGGTAAAAGACCTGCCACATTGATGGGTTAAGGACACTCTTTGGTCACCCCACCCTGCATTACTTTGTGGGTGCTTGTGAGTGTCCTTTTGGATTGGCAATGTGCATCAGGGGCCACAGTGTGCTTGTTAGGTTCACATGCCCAAGGGTCTCTCAGCAAGGAGGAATAATTTCTTCCAATCCTTGCCTTCACCCTTAATGAACTGACATAAGATTAGAGACCAGATGATGTCTTCTCTATGCCTTATCAGAGCCAGAATAAATGTCCTTTCAATGTTTTTCCTTTTTTGAGACTTGCAAGGCCATAAAGTTCTATTTAGAAATCACCTCCAGTAGTAGATAATGATACATCATTTTGACAAGCCTTGAATGATGATGTGTGAGTTGACACTCCTCCATTTTATTGCCAAAGTTGACTTGGTAGCACCAAAAGAGTGCTGCTAAATTTGACTGAAAAACTGGGTGCCAAAAAGAAAGAATGATGGCTGGGGCTCTGTGGAGGAATAGCACAGCTGGTTGGCTATGCAGGAAAAGCACGTTGGTTTCCAATTGATTGTAAGGGCCACCAGGGCAGTGGACGGAAGTGAAGATGGCTCCATCAGATCCTATGCTAATTCTTTTTTGAATGCATACCAACATCTGTAATGTGTGTATCAATCCCATGCATTTGGGCATGATCTATCAGCAAATTTAATTTTGAGTGAAAAAAGTCTGCCCATTCTGGACATAAAATGTGTGTTCTTGTTCTGTTCATTTGGCCCAATACAATGGCCCAGCAATCTGCCATGCTTTTCAAAAAAAACCTCCTACCATTCTACATAAATTGCAATGTTGCATTTGATAGGATTAGTAAAACAGAAACGCAAACGTATGGATGTTCTTTAGTTATTTTTCCACCTTTGTGAACTAAGATTGCGTTTTTGGCTGAGCCCCCAAAGATACAAAATTGAGGGCTTCAGGATTACTGGAGATCAGAGCACAGTTCATGGGAAGTCTTATTTCCTTACTAAGTCTTCTTGCAATTGCTGTATCTGTCAGATTAAGGAAAATCTGAATTTGGTGTCTGTTGCTGCAGATCGAGAATGCATTCTTAATTAAGGATTTACAAGATAATTGCATTTGATTAAAACACAGTGAGCTCAGTTTCACTTGATTGGTAATTAAAGATTTTTTTCTTGGCTGTTCCACTTTCCATTAGCATTTAGTGGTTAATCACTCTGGAGCATACTGGAACTGGAAAGTTTAAATATAAAATTCAAGGGTGAGTTATCTAGGTACTACACACAATACAGAAATCACATGTTTTCTACCCAGTGTGCTTTCAACCTACGCAACAACACAGAGCAAAGAATTTGATCAAGAATTGGCAAGCATGAGATCAGATCAATTTAAGGAAAGCAAACAGCACAGGGTTTATAAGGCTATAGTGGTCTGTGGCTGGTCTGTGGAAGAAATGGCAGTGGAAGCTGTAAAGGATGATGGTAAGATGATATGGACAGAGCAGAGGAGGATTTTCTAGGTATGTGTAGCTGGGGAAATCAATCAAAACTATTTAATAGAACATATGCAGAATATAATCCTAGCATGCCCATGTGTGAGTATGTCATATTCTGTCCAGTGGGGCTTACTCCTTAACTGTTGTGTTTAGGTTTGTAGTCTTACATGTCTGTGCATGTTTACTCAGAAATAAGCCCCACTGTGTTCAGGTAAGGGGACCCCTGACCATTAGGTCCAGTCGTGACCAACTCTGGGGTTGTGGCGCTCATCTCGCTTTATTGGCCGAGGGAGCCAGTGTACAGCTTCCAGGTCATGTGACCAGCATGACTAAGCCGCTTCTGGCGAACCAGAGCAGTGCACGGAAACGGCGTTTACCTTCCCGCCGGAGCGGTACCTATTTATCTACTTGCAATTTGACGTGCTTTCGAACTGCTAGGTTGGCAGGAGCAGGGACCGAGCAATCGGAGCTCACCCTGTCGCGGGGATTCTAACCGCTGACCTTCTGATCAGCAAGCCCTAGACTCTGTGGTTTAACCCACAGCGCCACCCACGTCCCGTTCAGGTAAGTATGTGCATAGGATCTGGAATGGCTGTTTTCAAAGGTACAGTAAATGCTGTACCAGTTCCTGGCCATAGGGGGAAATGGACCCAATGTCTAGAGCAGCGGTAGTCAACGTGGTGAATCCAGATATGTTAAACTACAGTTCCCATAGTCCCTAATCATTACCCATGCTGATTCAGGCTGATGGGACTTGGAGTCCAACAACATCTGAAGGACTCCACATTGGATGTCCCTGGCCTGCAGTGTTCCGTGTATTGAAGATACACTCCGTGTTTCACACAAGTTCCTTTGGTGTTTCTTCAACCTTCCATGAACTGCCAAAGTGTTATTTCTTGAGAGCATTTATATTTCAAGCCATTAGTTCTACACACCATTGTTATCAGTAAATAAATGGCCTATGCACAATATGCTTACAAAAAAAAAAAAGTCAGAGGATTCTATTTGTAATTTGTGCCTGTTCTTATAACAAGCTGTCATTCTTTAAATAGAGGCTGTCACTGTGAATGCTAAAATTGTAAAAGATACATTTCCAGAAAAGGAAGGGCAAGCACAACTCTTGGCGGGGCAGATTTTCTTGGATTACAAAAGTACATGCCTTGTCTCTTCTTTCAGGTTATACAGTCCTTCTTACAAATCTTTTTTTTTTAAAAAAAAATACTTTATTTACAACATGGTCCACAACAACTGTTTCTTTTATATGTGATTATTACAATTTTTCCTAATTATGACTTAAAAAGCCGCAGTCTTTCTTACTAATCAGTTACATTTGTTGTGAGACATTACAGATCAAAGATAAGCACTGTAACACTCATTTTAGCACTATTCTGTGAAAAAAATTAAGTATTGCCCAAAAAAGTGCTTTTGTAGTTGTTGTTTAGTCATTTAGTCGAGTCCAACTCTTCGTGACCCCATGGAGCAGAGCATACCAGGCACGCCTGTCTTCCACTGCCTCCTGCAGTTTGGTCAAACTCATGCTAGTAGCTTCGAGAACACTGTCCAACCATCTTGTCCTCGGTCATCCCCTTCTCCTTGTGCCCTCCATCTTTCCCAACATCAGGGTCTTTTCCAGGGAGTCTTCTCTTCTCATGAGGTGGCCAAAGTATTGGAGCCTCAGCTTCAGAATCTGTCCTTCCAGTGAGCACTCCGGGCTGATTTCCTTCAGAATGGATAGGTTTGATCTTCTTGCAGTCCATGGGACTCTCAAGAGTCTCCTCCAGCACCATAATTCAAAAGCATCAGTTCTTCAGAGATCAGCCTTTTTTATAGTCCAGCTCTCACTTCCATACATTACTATTGGGAAAACCATAGATTTAACTATATGGACCTTTGTCGGCAAGGTGATGTCTCTGCTTTTTAAGATGCTGCCTAGGTTTGTCATCGCTTTTCTCCCAAGAAGCAGGAGTCTTTTAATTTCGTGACTGCTGTCATCATCTGCAGTGATCATGGAACCCAAGTGCTTTAGTGCTTTGGTTCTAATTAAAAGATCTAAAGTAGAATTGTTGATAAAAACAGTGCCCACTGCAGATGTTATAGTAAAATTTCACATCTCCTGTTACTCGATTCTCTCCTAACTGGAGAGGCCAGAGATTGAACCCGGGATGTTATACCTGGAAAACATTTAATCTGCCCCTCCCTATTGCATTTGGTCCACTCCACACATGGATGTACATCACTTGAGTGAATTTATCATTATTTGTGAAAGAAGAATTTATGAACTGACTGCATGGAGAAGCACTGTCTTCTTAGATAATGTGAAAGAGATATGAAAGCTCTATTTGTTGTGTGCTATAGTTTTCTGGTGCTGGTACAGATCTCTGGTGCTGCAGTCTTCGAAGTGCTGAACATATATACAAGAGTTTATGTTTCTGGTGTTATGGTGATTTAAGAAATAATATTAAACTAAAAGCAAGATTCCGCCAGGGATGGCCCCAACTGATCTGGAAATTTGTACAAGTCTGTGTCAGGCAAAGAGGAGGCTCCAGTGCTTACTGCAAACCTCCAGTGCTTACTGCAAAAAGATCTTTATTGTTGTTGCTCTACATGTTTTAGAGCACAAAACTCCTTCAGGAGCTGCAAACAAAGATAACGAATGCCATTGTTATCAAAATTCTTAAAAGCATAAAACCACATTCAATTTGAACGTGTATAAATTCAAGTTGTACTAGTGATTCAGTCAATATGGCAGATGTGAACAGGGTTGAGGAATTGCCTCACAAGGGTGAAAAAATAGACTATTTTCAAGAGGGTTTTTTAAAAATATGTTTTATTGATTTTCCAATATCGTTCCAAAACAGCCTCATGATAACAATACCAATTTTATTCAATTTATTTTCAAGAGGTTTTTTTTACCCTGGGTTCTGACATGAACTTTTGCAATTAGAATCAGGGCTACTGGGGCAACAGGGAGGGAGAAATCTAGAAATTAGACAGAAAGAAAACTGAGAAATGTTTAGAGGCTTACTGTGAAAAGTTGGGGTGGAGGCTACCTTATACCAAGCCAGACCATTGTGACCTTTTGCATGCAAAGCATTTGTTCTACCACTGAGTTATGTGGCCCATCCACAGGAATGAGAAATCAGAGAATGCAAGACTCTCCAAAATTAGTTGTTCGCTCAGTCTTACAATACTGGCGGTTGTAGGTCACATGTACGGACCTGTATGCTTCATTGGCATGAGGATGTGAACTTTACTTTTTTGAACTTTATTATTGATCAGTTTGCTGTTCACAAGACAAGGGTTTTCTTTTCCTCCAACAGCAGGACTTGTGAATTACTTTAAAGGTCACATTCATATGCTGCATGCCCTTGAGGTGTCCCTGGCTTTTTCAAACTTGGAAATACCTGGGCCAATTGATTGCTCAGATGTTAAAAGTATTGTTCAGTAAATTACATCCCCCTTTAAAAAAAAAAGTTTACTCTAGTCAATTTCATCAGTCAATTACACCTGGAGTGAAGGGATAAAATATCAAATTCTGATCATGTGCCAATATGGACGGCTGGCTTTGAGTGCTGGGCCTGATGACTGCAGACTGCACAGGTGCAAAATCAACGCATAAATTCATAATTGTCTCATTTTGCAATACAAGTACAGTAAGAATTTTCGGTCAATGGAACTCCCCTTAGACTACATTACAAGTTTAACAAATATATATATATATATATTCACAGACCATTACTTCTGTACTTAATTTTTTTTATTGGTTTTCAACAGTAACACCATAAACATAGCATAAAAACAACACGTGGAGTGCATTTTATTGGATTATCGTTCACAAAAAGTAGCAGTAAGGCACACACATAATAGGTTCACTGATGAAATAGTCCTGCCCATAGATATACATGGGTTATAAGGGCTTTTTGTACTTGTTTGTAAATGAAATTGCACCAACATCTAGATCTTATACAAAGCCTGGTGCCTCACTTTGGGAAGGCAGCGTGAGGGCTGGAGGGGGACCGTCAAAGTCTGGAATCACACAGGGTGCCTTATTACCAAGGTCTACCCCTGCCACTGTGAAAACAGGATGCTGGATGAGATTCAACAGGTTCTTATATGTTCTTGCTATTGCTCACACTGTAGAATGGTTAATAATGTGAATTGTCTAAGCTGAGCTTGGCAACTTGGGTAACATATTCTCAGCAAGTTTCACACAAAGATGGCAGGCATGCAAAGGGTATCTCAGCTGATTGCTGATTTTGTGATCAATGCTAGTGGAGATCATGATAAAACAGTAGTTTATGGTAGGGTTGCAATACATCCAGCATTTCCCGGATATACCCGCAATACAGCAGTCAGAAGCAGTGTCTGGGCGGAAATATGGCAACCTTAGTTTATGGTTATATAACTTTGCATAAATTGAAATTGCAGAGAAATTATTTCCAGCGCTTTTGAACATTGGTAAAGAGGAATGAGGTTGAACAACATTCGCAAACAATTGCAACAATTGGATCCCAGATGAGCAGGTTTGAAATTTGCAACAACTTTCTCCTGCCATCAAGAGGAAACATTTTTAGCTGAGCAGGAAAAAATTATTTATGAACATCCTGATGAGGAACGTGCAATCTGACCCTCATTAGAATCCCCATGAACACACCTGTCAGCCCAAGGGAAACTGCAGAAAATGTGAACCTTGATTAATAAAACTACTGATTAAGTGTTATGAATAAAATGAAATATTCATGTGCACACTCTCTCACTCTCTTTCTGGAAAAGCTGTTTCTGAAACTTGGAGCAATATTCAAGTGGTGGCTAAAAGAAGTTTTACACTCTAGAATGATTTGGGAAGAAGGATTCCACAACACAGTGTCATTTTCATCTTCAATTGTGTTTTGAGAGAAAGCTAAGGCATTAAGCAAATGGGTATTCCCAAACCTATGCTTGCTAAAATGGTAGGCTTGTGGAGGGTGGGGAACATTTATAGGGGTGGATTGTGGATTGACCATATTCCCCACACAGAGGAGCCAATCAGTGGTTGCAGCAAAGAAGATGAAACATCAGGATTTCCTCTACTTGGCATCATGTTTTTAGGCTGCAATCATATCCACATTCACTTGTCAGCCAGTCTCTTCCGAATAAACATCTAAAGGGTTGTGCTGTTGGTCCACTTTTATTGTGCCACTTTTAGAAACCTGTAATTAAGTCTAAAAGGCTGAAAAATATCATTGCTTGTTTTGCACTTCTAATACATTAACTTGGGTTGCTTTACAGTAAACCTACAGTTGTTTAGTGTCAGAATTGCTGTACAAATACATGGATGCTCTCGGTTGACAATTAAATGATAAGACATGACAGGCATTGCTGCGTTGGCAGACAGTATGCTCCAGTTGTGTTCTTGGAACAGGAGGCCAAAGTAGCAACCTGGGTGAAATTACAAAGTTCTTTACATCAGCAACTTCTGCCTGATAAAACCACAGGTTTATACAAAACACAAGCATCTTCTAGAACTCATCTGGTCCAAAAGCACACTGAATACCAAACATTTCTGAGAATTTTCATGAGTGTTAGTAATAAAGAAAGACTAGCATTAAAAACTGGATTTTAATTTGAAGAGAAGGCTGCAGATTTTGTCTAGTGTATTCCCATAATTATCATTAGGTACTGACAGTGGATCTTTATTTCTGAAGGGAAGAAAACAAGCTTTGGAAATATTGCTGTTGCTTATTACTGCTGGAGCATAGTGCCAAAACATTTCACTTCCAGCTGCATGATGTAGGTGGAAATTGTATGCATATGGGCATTAGTAAATTACCCAGCAGACACCTTTTCATGCAATGAAGATGGAGCAGGTAAGCAAGGACCACTGAGGTCAATGTGGCTACCCATGAATACATTTGCATAGTTGCATCCCATCATACTTGGAATTTGGGTTATGAAGGCTCCATATGCATATGCATATGTTTTATCTGACCTAACTGGTTCAGAAATGCAAGTTATCATGCTGCTGAAAACACTCCACTGATGGGCAGCAGATCAATGTAAGCAATGTAGATTTTGGTAAGTCTTCTACCGGTAGCAATTTAAACTATCTTCCTGAGTAGAATGTGTGGCGGTTACCTTCACCTGCACAGAACCCCCAGACGTTTCATGGTCCGTTGGTACCTGCATCCACCACGGTTAATTATACGCTGCCACCAACCAGTATGCCTGGTAATTATTTCATTCACTTCAGTCAAGGAGAATGTTGGAACAAACTGTGTTTATTGAAGTACAACACTTAAGTATATGGTTTCCAAATGAATAGTTTTTCCTTTGCTTGTTCTCTTGTTTATTAACAGTTCCTAACAGTTCCTAACCTCTCCCTAACACTCCCACTCTCTTCACAGCCCCCTCTTTATCCAAATTCTCCACCACCCTCTCCAGCCTCCAAAACCCCAGCTCTCTCAACAACCCTCTAACTCCCTGGGGTGGGTTTATATACTCCTGGTAACTCCGCCCCCTAAGGTTGTTACTGGCTAATCCCTTTAACTCTTTCTATGCGGTCCCGCATTTTGGCTGAACGCCACAGAATGGTACTCTACAGCTGGTATAGGCAACAGCACAATGTATGAGATTTTAAAACCCACTTTTAAAGAGAAACAGTGAAGTCCTGCAGTAAAAAAAGGAGTCTCTCTCGTCAAAAGGCATAGGCTTCACATTTGCTCACCTTCGTTGTCTTCAAACAGTCAAAGGTTTAGAGCTAAGCAAGAACTGCAGAAAAGATTTTGCAGAAGACTGACTCGTGTGTGTTTTTGAATGAGTCCTCCAATTTTGTTCAAGTCCTCTTCCCTGCAGGACACAAAAGATAAGGAGGATTACTCAAGTCACTGATCCGTATTGCTGGGACTTGTGAAACGAAATCCTATATTCAAGCTGTAAAAAATGGAATGAGCAATTTGTGGGAACACCCTTAAACTTCCCTCGCTCTGTCCAATTCTGTCTAATAACTGCTTTAAATATATATATTTCTTGTAGAGAATAATTATCAATATTATGAATTGATGGAACTACCTGAAAGGAGACTGAATTGGCTGAAATATTAAGTCTGTAGCATAATGAATCTTTATCCCAATGTAGTTAGTGCATAGGTTATGTAAAGACAAGTCTCTAAAGATATAAATATCTGCATTAAAAATGTGATGTATTTCTGAAATCTAAAATTCAAATACAAATTGACATTTGCAGTTGGCTGATTTTGAAAACTGAGAACTGCAAATCCTGCTGATAGAGCTCAGGTAGATCTCCACGTGTCAAAACAAATTTCTCTATTGTCATGGACACATCAGCTGCCTCGCAACCATAGCAAGATGTGTTGCACAACAGGCTTCTTTCAAGTATACGTGGACTCAATATTCTTCAACAGCTGATGGGAAAAGACCTTTCCGCAAAGAGAAATTGAACCCCATAGCATATTTCCCCCCCCAGGAAGTCCACTTACCCCCTTTTAGGGGTGCCTTTGCAGAATGGCCAGCACCTCCCCCCCTTCCTGCTGACGATGCAGGGCTGGCTGTGTGTCAAGGTCTCTCCTTGCTGGAGTGTGAGCTCCACATCAGGACTGGGCTCTCCAGAGGTGGGCCCAAGGGAACAATCAGGCTTCCTTCGGGTCCACTCCCTGGGGATTTAAAACAGCACACGCCAGCCCCCAACACCCAGCTCTTCTTCATCAGATTAACCTACCCACCCACTCCAGTAATTAGGCATTTACTCATTGAATTGATCTTGATGTGGCTGCAGTGGTTGCTGTATTTTAGGAGCCAGGTAGGAATTTGCCGATCAGGTAAATTGGCTGTGACCTGGCGGTTTTGCCTACCTCGTAGCAATCATGACAACTTTGGTGGTTTAGGCATTGGGTAACCTTAGCCCTGGTGGTTGTACTCCAGGGAGCCAAGGCAGGAAAACTAGACAGGGTGAGGGAGCTATTATTGACATACCAAATTGAACCAGAGCAAGAAATTTCAGGTTCTCTCTATTCATTTCTTAGAAGACAAGAACTCAGCAGCATCCAATGAGGCAAAGTGGTGGAAGATTCAAGGCAGACTAAAAAAAAGTGCTTGTTCACACAGCACATAGTTAAATGATGGAATTCATTCCTTCAAAAGGCAGTGATGGCCACCAGCTTGGGTGGCTTAATAGAGGATTCGATAAATTCATGTAGGACAAAGCTATCAATGGCTACTAACCCTAATGGTTATGTTCTACCTCCAGTGTTGGGGACTGTATGCTTCTGATGAATGCCAATTTCTGGAAACCACAGGATGGAAGATTGCTATTGTGCTCAGTTCTGGCTTGCTGGTTTCCTACAGGCATCTGATTGGCTACTGTGGGAACAGAATGATGGACTAGATGGGCCATTGACTCTCATTGTGTTCTTGTTTAGCCTAGACCTTCCTGTTGAGGACAACCAATGCTCTTGATGGGAAGGAGTCACTCTAGTGTATAGGGATACTCAGTGCCATTCTTCTAGAAAAATAAATGCCGGTACAGTAAGTGCTACAGTAAGTGGCACACTTTTTAACAACAAAAAAGATGTTCCGGTACTGTGTATCCGTGAGTACCCCCTGAAACAAAGCACTGGGGATACTTCTTTCCTCTGTGAGATGCTTTGATCTCTAGCCCTGGTAGCTCACCACATGGAGCAGCTGTGATTAAATACTTCTATGTTGCTTTCCCAACAGCAACTTTGAGCTCAAATCAGCTGACAACAGTATTAAAGGTAAGCAAACAACGTTTCCATATCAAAAAACGCATATAAGTAAAGGGGGGAACCCAATTCTATTAAACAATACAGTTCAATATGAACTCATAATAATCCCAAAATAATTCTAATGTAGGGCAACAATTTCTGCTGTCCCATAATCTAGATCCTACAGTGGGAGAAGGGGAAGAAAAGAGCGTCTGAGGTTGCATCCTCCTTCAAATCTGGGACTGATCACATCTCCTGGCTCTCATTTGAAACTGGCCTGAAGGACAGTCATCTTCCTTCTCCTGCTCCATGTCACCACCACCAAATGGAGAGAAACCAAACAAAAACTTATATTTTGCTTGACTGCTCTTCCCCAGTTTCTTACGGGTGAGTCAGTTTCAACATCAATGCTATATGTTTTGAAGAAAGAGGCAGAGGCAAGCTTCAAGATGCTCAACCACAAGCATCAGGTCCCAATCCAGTTTATGGGCAGCCAGGACTTGTATGTTGTTGCCACAGGAGGCACCTCTCTCATGGAAAGTAAGAGTGTGCATTTCGAAGTAATCTTATATCCTCTGGGATCAATAGCCTTTTTGAGGAATGAAAGCTTATTCTTCATTAGCATTACATGTACTGAAAGTGAGAAATATGCTGTGCAAAAGGGGCTCTAGCACTCTCAACTCATGTTCGAATAAAGAGATTTTGATAGATATCATTTCATGCTTCAGCAGATATTTGGGGTTGACATCTTGGTTGTCAATGATCACCGCCATTTATCACCCAATAACTGCGAGTCACCTTCCATTTTCTTGCAAATGCATTGTGCTAAATGCTAAACCGAAAGGAAGGATAAAAGGTGTATGGCTGGCCTGATTTGCAGCAAGTACAGCAGAAGAGCCAGTGAGGCTTAGATGAAAAGGCCATGTTCAATCAGGCTGATCTGCATCTTCAGCCCAATGTAGGTAATAATAAAACAGGCAATTTATGAGCTAATGGCTTAGCTTAGGCTGCATTCCTGAACACACTGGCCCCAATCTATAGAAAGACATTCATGTCCTTAAGTCCAAGACAAATTAGTTGTGACTACCTTGTGCCATTAATGCGATTTAAGCACACAAACTTCATTTAAGCTGCTGCCACATGTCAGAGGAAAAGTCCCACTTACTTCTGAGTAAACACATTTGCAATCACATGGCAAGTCCCTACACTGATGGTTGTCTACGCTTATGTGCGGATAGAAGAACTGTTCTTATAGGATTGGAGGGATGTGGCCATGTAGGCCCCAACCCATAAGAATGTCAGGTTTTTCTAGTTCAGCAATGCAGACAACAGCCTTCTCCAACCTGGGGCTCATAAAGAACATAGGAAAGGAGCAAGAGCTTTTCCCAAAGAATCCTAGGAACTGAAGTTTATTAAGGGTGCTGAGAATTGTTAAGAGATCCCTGTATCTCTCACAGACCTACAATTCCCAGCATTCCCAGAGAAGAGGATATGACTGTTAAACCACACTGAGAGTTGTATCTCCATAAGGGGAATAGTGGTCTCCTGAGAGCTCCCACCATCCTTAACAAACTAAAGTTCCCAGGATTCATTGAGGGATTCCACGATTGTTTAAAGTGGCATGATACTGCTTTGAATGTATAGTGCAGATGGAACCTTAGTAACGGAGGGATGATAACTTAAATGCACAAGCATGTTCTCTTTAGACTAAAACAAAACAAAAACCGTAGAGCTCATCTCAAGTAATTGTGAGACTGGTGTTAGGAAGAGCTTCCTGTCTGAGGATGAGAAATGTTTAGCAGCAACAAAAACCTGTGGAAGTTTTCCCCCCAGCTGCCATCCTCACCTTTGCGTGTTTGATTAATAGGGGAACAATGAAAAAATAGCGCTGAGGGACAAGCAGAGTGGCAAAGGATTGCGCCTGACAATTTACTGTTAAAATACATAGTCCCCTGCAAAAACCTATTGATTAATGGAGTCTTTCTAGCAGCGTGAAAACACAGGCACCCAGGAGGAGAGGGAAGCAAATTCAAGTAAATGCTCTCATTAGCGAGGCTCAGCACCATGCAGCATTTCATCAAGGCTGCTGCTCAATTACAGCAACACCTTCACAAGTAACTTTTCTCCTTCCTTGTTACTTGTGGTGCAGTATTAATCATCAGCAACCGAAGGCGGCAATGACAACAAGCAGAATGAAGTACGGGGGATGGGGATGAAACCATGTGAAGAGTGCCCCTTTGCTTTCTTGTTGTCATGAAGGTGCTGAGGAAGATATTTACTGAAGGATTATTAAAGTGGGGTGGGGATAAACAGCCCTCCATCTACAAGTCGCAGCTGCAAATTTATCATTAGCAGGTCACGCTAACTAATATGTCAGTCACCTTTTCACCAGCCTCCAATGTTCTTAGTGCAGCACTGCCATCTGCAGGCAGTTAAGATACTAATCATATAAGATTTGTGGCCCTGAAATTCTAGCAAATCTGATTCACACACCTTAATCCTGAAGAGTAAAAGAATTCCTGACCACCCAAAGCCTAGGGAACATGAGAATAGAAGTGTGCCGCAGTACACACAGTAAAGAAAATAAGGAAGGGAAGGAGTATTCCTAATTTTGGACAAAACAAAATTAAAAATTAAAAAATTCCTTCCAGTAGTACCTTAGAGACCAACTAAGTTTGTTCTTGGTATGAGCTTTCGTGTGCATGCACACTTCTTCAGATACACTGAAACAGAAGTCACCAGACCCTTATATATAGTGAGAGGGTGGGAGGGGTATTACTCAGAGGGGTGGTGGGAATGGGTGATAGGCTGATAGCTGTGGTAAACCTGTTGACGACTGTTAACGACTGCAATTAGTCTTACAGGAAAAAGCAAGGGGTGAGAAGGTTAAAAATACCTTTGTCATGTATAATGAGATAAGAATCCAATGTCTTTATTCAGACCAGGTCTCTCCATGGTTTTAAGTTTGGTAATGAGTTGCAATTCAGCAACTTCTCTTTCCAGTCTATTTCTGAAATTCCTTTGCAATAAGACAGCTACTTTGAGATCTTGTATAGAAGGATTTTTTTTATTTATGGCAGACCAACACGGCTACCTACCTAATTTTGGAGTATGCAGAGTGCAAAGTCAGGTAACATAGATCTGTGCCTTCTGCAAGAGTTAAGATTTCCCCTTCCAAATACTATGCCAGCAAGGCAACAGAGGTCTCTCATCCATTCCTTGGATCTGTGGTCCAGAGAACCATAGCAGTGGTCCTTGAGATCATTGATGAGCAAGGAGGGAGTCCCACTGAAAAACTGGAGTTTAAGTATATTTTGACTCTTAACTTTTTTGAGAAAGGGAAGGGGCTTCTTGAAAGAGTGAACGACATGACACCAAGTCATTTCAACTGTTGGTTGTTCATTTTCGTTTACTGTTATGTTTTTGGAGTCTGAAATGAAGAGGGAAAATCTGATGGCCGACAATTCGAACTGCGGCCTCCTTTGCATCTGCTGCCTGCCACCAGCTCTTCTCCTCATGTTTTTCTCCCTTCCCTCTCTCTACGCACACACATTTTCCAGCCATTATTTCTCTGCAATCACTTCCATTCTGACAAATGTGTTACTGGAACCCTGCAAGGAGGAGGAAGCCCCCTGGGAATAATAATAATAATAATAATAATAATAATAATAATAATAATAATAATAATAATTTTTTATTTATACCCCGCCCTTCCCAGCCAAGACCAGTCTCAGAGCAGCTAACACCAATAAAATCACAACAAAACATACAAAACAATCAATTAAAATGCAGGTTAAAATACAATTTAAAGTTTAAAATGCTGCCTCATTTTTAAGTAGCCCACCAATCAAACCATAAAGGAATGAAACATCAGGGTTAAACTGAAACCAACCCAAAGGCCAGGCGAACAGCTCCCTCTTGCAGGCCCTGCAGAAAGATGCCAAATCCCGCAGGGCCCTGATCTCTTGTAGCACAGAAACGATGGGTATGAAAAGAATCATTTCCCCCTACTCCATTTACTCAGTTTCCCTATCCCAAAGTGGAACAACAACGTTCCACATGGAATGGACTCCCTTGGGAGGTTGTGGACTCCTTCATTGGAGGATTTTAAGCAGAGGTTGGATGGTCATCTGTCTTGGATGCTTTAGTTGAGATTCCTGCATTGCAGGAGTTTGGACTAGATGGCCCTTGGGGTCCCTTCCAACTGTATGATTCTTTGATTCTATGAACAACACTGTAATAGGGATCTCAAACACCCTGAGCTCAACCACAGGAGAAGTCATTCAATTGTAGCCTCTGACCAACTAGTGAAGTGGTGTGAAAGGATGATAATGCTGAAATATACAGGATCCCATTTCCATACATGGTTACAGGAACTAGTGCACAAGTAATCTTTTAAGCAACAACCACATGGATCTCAGCCATCTAAATCCACTCTCTGGGAGAAAGTGGGGAAAATATAGTTCTATATATTCCATAACATAATATGAAAGTACCTTGAGATCTTGTAAAGACAGGAGACCGGTGATCACAAAGGGAGCTAAAAAGTGCAAAGACTGCCAGTTGTCAGCTGACATAAGCTTTGCAGTAATTGTTCCAGGAATAAAAGGATTCTGCAGTATAAAACTGTCACCCCATAGTTGCTTGTCACCAGAATTTTGTGTAGGTTGCAGCAATGTCCACTGCACTCTGGCTTTCAGGCTTGAGAAATAAAAAGACAAGACCATGCCATGCGTTCCCTTAGTCTTTGTCCAAACTGAAAACACTCTGTTTCATCACACAGCAGGTGCATTCACTCCTGTTATTTCCCCACTGGGTCCAAGAAAATAGAAGATGTTTTATTCCTTTCCTCACTGTAGCCTGGCACCTGTGTTTTGTGGTTTTAGGAAAAGAAAAGAAAATCACTGTATCATGGGCACATGATTTAAAAAAAAAAAATCCCCTGAGGTTTAGTGAATTTGAGATTTGCTGTTCCGAGAGATAAACTATGAATATTTGTGTCAGTAGAGTAAGGGGCCAAACTCATGGTTCTTCCTGTTCAAGTACTGCTCTCAATAAACCCATATTGGGTAGCCCCATTATTGAATGTTTTTTCCCATGCCTCATCTGCGTTGGTGCGGCAGCAAGGCCTCAGTGCTTGTCGTCAAATTCCGAACGGGCAGGGATTACCTAACTTCTGTTGTCTGTTTTCTGGTAACCTCTAGGCTAAATGTGTCTGACCAAACTGCGGGAGGCAGTGGAAGACAGGAGTGCCTGGCGTGCTCTGGTCCATGGGGTCACGAAGAGTCGGACACGATGAAACGACTAAACAAGAACAACAATACATGAGGCTGTCGGAATACGCTGGGGGGTCCACACAGCCCCTGAGATTAGACAAACCTCTCTGGGCGTCTTCCTGAAGTTGCGTAGCTCCGGGACGTCCATAAAGCTGCGCGCGCACATTCAGCAGAGTTTAGCAGAAACAAAGTGGAGATTGGTGTGCCCATTCTAAGATTTTATTAAGCAGTATATACAGGGCAAAGTGAACATGGCGTTCTCTCACTTCAGCTCTGAGAGAGAACAGAAAGTAAAAAGTACAAAAACATAACAGAGTGCAAGAGATAAGGCTAACTTCCATCCTCAGGCTTTCCAAGCCTAGAAAGTAAACACAGACATGTGATGTAACAATCACACATCCAGCAATGGAGGAGTGAAATGCTAACAGAGGTTGCCTTTGAAGATGGTTCAGAAACTTCAGCTGGTGCAGAATTCGGCAGCCAGCTCGCTCACTGTGGCAAGATTGTTCAAGCATATAATGCCAATCCTGGCCTGACTGCACTGGCTACCAATTAGTTTCAGAGCCCAGTTCAGAGTGTTGGTTTTGACCTATAAAACCTTAAATGACTCAGGACCACAATACCTCAAGGACTGCCTCTCCCCATATGAACAGACCCGGACCCTGCAATAACCATCTGAAGCCCTTCTTTCGGTGCCTCCTCCACAAGATGTCCAGAGGGTGGCAACACAAGAACAGGCCTTTTTTGCAGTTTCTCCTCGCTTGTGGAGGCTATCTCCAGAGAGACTCACCTGGCGCCTTCATTACATATCTGTAGGCAACAGGCAAAAACATTCCTCTTCTCCCAGCCCTTTGTCTAATTAAACTATATCTGGCCTTTTAAAGTGGGGGGGGTGTTGTTGTTGTTTGTTACGGTGGTCTGTATTTTTGTGTTTTCATAAGGTGAACAGCCCTGTGATCCTCAGGTGAAGGGTGGTATAGAAATTTAATAAACGATGATGATGATGATTCTAAAATGAATATCTGTGTGTGGAAAGGGTCTTCCTTGGGGATGGGAAGAGAAATTTTTATTAGGTTCAGATTTTGATGGAAGCCTACCTAATTCACATTTCCCAAAACACTATGTGAACGGAAACACGCCTACCCTTTGAAATTCACACTTCTCTTTATGTTGTGATGCAGTACTTTGACCAAATAATGTGTATATTAGTGGAAAGTGTGAAAATAACATGTACATGCATTATATATGAATTATTGTATTTTAATATTTTGTTGGAAGCCGTCCAGAGTGGGCGGGGTATAAATAAATATATTATTATTATTATTATTATTATTATTATTATTATTATTTGCAACAATGTGTATATGTGTATATCAGTCACAATTGCATAGAAAACCGTGCAATTTGGAGAGATTTGCACCAAGTTGTTGATGAATTTTCATGAGGAGATAGATGATAGATAGATAGATAGATAGATAGATAGATAGATAGATAGATAGATGATAGATAGATAGATAGATAGATAGATAGATAGATAGATAGATAGATGATAGAGTATCAACTGATGTGGAAATGTAGGGAACTGAATTTAGGATTGGAAAAATGAAACTGAAAGAAACAGAAATTGACAGATTCACCCATCTCTAAGTGTGACAGGTTATTTTTTTTGAAAGGAAAAGCTTATGGCCAGACAAGAAGGAGTCATGGCCTGTGATCCATGATAACTCATTTCTGTACTTGGCATTTTCTACAGCTGTTCATGTTCTGTTTTTGCGCACACACATACATATCTCCTTGTTTTTCTGGTCCTTTTTCTCACTTCCAGGGCATTTTTGATCATGGCCCTCTGAGATTTACTTCAAGACAAACAACTTCAGTGATCACAGATCACATAAAATAAAAAAATTAAAAAGTAATGAAGCATCTGAGCTGCCTCTAAAGCAAAGCCCACCAGAAAATGAAAGATATTTGAAAGCATTCTAAGGGAAAAAGAAAAAGCACATTTTGTTCAGTTGATTTCAAAAACTGCCACAACAAAAGTTTAATTTTTAAAGCTGTTCAATTCTAGTGGGAAAATCATTTGTACATCTGCTACATTTCAGGTATTCCAGCTGTCATTGGGTGGGGAGGGAAGAAACTATTTCAAGCCTCCTGCTGAAAATCCAGACAGAACAGATAGTTTGACTTTTAATGCTTATGAAATAGGTGTTTAGCTTTGTTTTCAAAAAGGAAAGGGAATTAATTCAATGGAAAGTAACATTTTGCAGGAATTAATTGAGCTGAAAGGCAGGGTGCCTTTTTGCATGCATCTTTGCCAGCATGAAAAAGCCTTCAAACACACATAAACCTGGGCAATTTTTCATAGAAAGGGGGCAGAATTTTTCACACAAGCCAAGGAAAAGCAATCAGTAATTTGATTGGCTGGGGTCATTCATGTGACTAATGCAGAACGCATTGTCCTCCCTCTCAATTGGCTCCTTTTGGACTAAGTGATGTAATTCTGTAGCCAAGTCTGATTGGCATTATGGCATCATCATGATCATTACAGTGTCCTTGTTTTGTTGGAATTACTCAGGGAGGTGGGGGAGGAAGGCCCTACCCAGAGAAAAATACCAGGAAAGAGAAAAGTAACAAGAATGAACACAGCTGGGAAAAGATTGCTATAAACGGTTCTGGTTCTATCTTGATCCATGTAAAAATTGAAATAGGTGGAAATTCAGAAATGTGTGTGTGTGTGTGTGTGTGTTTCAAGCCTCTGGCTTTCAAGTTAAAAAGGTATTTCCTCTGGTGATTTGCCTCCAATATATATAGTGTTATATCCAAAAGACTTTCAGTAGGCATAGATTACTCATTGAATGCCACAAATCTCCTGGTTGCTTTCAGGATGCTTGTTTTGATGATTTCGATAAACCCCAGGCCTTCAACACAATGAACATATCCTATCGTTTCTGGCCTCCCTCCGAAACCTGTTATATATCATAGACAACTGTCTTCCTGGGCTCTTAATCCAGATCTTAGCATAACCCCAAATTCTTGGGATCCAACCCCATTATGCACCTTAGTTGTGTGAGCTCCTGATTTATGTCCATATTGGAAGGAGATCTGCAGGTTCACACATCCACACCCATGCTACTTCTTCACTTTTTCCTTTTCACACCAGAGTGGGACTGACTTACTCCTCTGCTCTATCAGGAGCAGAGACATTGTTGGGGTGAAGGGGGGAACTCCATGAGTCACAAGACGGCTATCCCAGCTCTGCTGCAGTGTGGAGTAGCAGTGCTGTTGCTCATAAATCCTCATGAATCACTCCCTGCAAGGGATAGGGCATAGGGAGAGACAAGGCCGTCTTAAGCATATCCGGCGCCATGGTGCAAAGATCCCTCCAGCGCCCCCCGGCAACTCCAAAACAAGGGAGGGGATGATGGAAAATGCCCTCTGCCTCCCCCACCGCCCAATCCCTGGCGTGGCGGTGGCGATCAAGCAGGAAAACGTGCTGGCGGACATGCTCTCCTGCATTGGGGCACCCGAGAAGGCAGCCCGGGAAAGCTGTGCCAGAAAGGAGGAGGAGGACAATGAGCAGGAGCAGGGCCGTCTTTAGCAGATACAGAGGCTTGAAAGGGAAGCTGCACGCAGCTTCCGTCCTAAGCCTCTGCGGGGATCGCTCTCCTCCTGCGGAGGCTTGGGAAGAAAGCTGCACGCCCGCCAGCCGTATAGCTGGCGGGGCACAGCTGGCGGGAGTGCAGGGAAAGGGGAGGCTGCCGGCAAAGCCACACAGCTCCCCCACTTGCTAGGGCACCCTGAGAGGCCGGCGCCCTGGCGCAACGAACCACTAAGACCAATGGGAAAGACAGCTCTGGGGAGAGAGCCACAATAGCAAGGAGGGGGATTAGCTGCTGCCTTCTCTCTCCCTTTGTTCCTGTTCCTCATTGTTGATATACCTTCAGAGATTCAGATCAGCAGTGGCCACTTGCAATGGTAGCCTCCTATACTGATGTTGGATCTATTCCTGAACCAAGGCAAGCAAAAGGGTTTTTTAACTCCATCGCCAAAGAGAGTTTTCAGCAACAGAGGATTTGGCAGGGTTTTCAACTTAGCAAGAGACAGTGAGTTGTGTCCAGAGTTTACCTTCCATGAATGGAAGGGCTCCTTTTGTTCATGAAAGGCACTGAGATCCTGTGGAGGCTCCTGCTGGAAGAAGCGGGGAAGACCAGCTTTCACTTGATCCCCCTTCAGTCCCCTGTGCTACCTTCAACACTGTTCCTGAGGGTCTCCCAAACTTCTGGAGCAACTTTTCAAGAAGAACCAAAGGCTGCAAGATGAGAAGAAGGTGTTGGTGGAAGCCACTCCCTTCCTCCAGTTGGAGTATGCCATAAACAGAGTTAGGAACTTAGGAAGCTACCTTATACAGAGTGAGAATAATGGCTCATCTAGCTCAATATTGTCTACACTGACTGGCAGTAGCTCCTCACAGGGTTTCAGAAAGGGAACCTATTTGAAGATGGCAGGTGTTGAACTTGATATCTTCCATATACAAATCAGATACTCTACCACTGAGTTATAACCCTTCAGTGCACAGGAACTGCTGATCAAATCAAATGAATACATAGTTGAGGAGTTGAGAAAGATGGTGACTATGTGGCCCAACTGGGGTAGTTGTCAGTAGGTGAACTGTTGTCCGTTTAGCACAGGAGTAGGGAACCTTTTCAGTCCCAAAGCCACATTCCCATTAGGCAACCTTCTGGAGGCCATGTGCCGGGCAGAGGGGGAAGCAGAGGAATAAGCAAAAGTGGGCAGTACAAGAGATGTTCTTCTTACCCTTGTACAGTAATCTAGTTTCTACACACACACACACACACACACACACACACACACACACACCTAGCCTCCATGTGGGCAAGCAAGACGCATTATCATAGTTCATGGACACATTGTAGCCAGGCTAAAACACTCAAGGAAGGTGCAAAGCAAGGCTGGTGAGCGGTGTGACTTGGGGAGAAGGGGTGTGGCTGGGAGGTGGGTGTGGTCTGGGGAGAGTCATGAGAGCCAGAGAGAGAGAGAGACCTGGAGGGTCACATGTGGCCCCAGGTCTGAGGTTTGCCACCTCTGCTTTGGCACTGGTTTGATCCAAAATATGGCTCCCTCTTAAACATATCCAATCAAAATCCATTGCAAAAAATCCTGAGCAAGTTCAAATGCCAAGCATCATTGGGACAACAGTATCATGAACCAATTAAGAAATGAAACATCAAATAGAAAACATTACACTAACCTCAGGAAGTTTTTAAAGGTCAGCAGAATCACTTCTAGAGTTAAAACTAATGACAGATTGTTTTTAATGTGAACTGTCTACAACCAATGCCTAATCATGAAGAAAGTGTTTGGAGATAAAAATCATGTTGGAACCAGCAATTCTTCTTAGTCCAGCGGTGACAAAAGCACTTTAATGTAATCTAAAACAAAGATGAAAGTCTTGAGGGGCTATGCGAACGTCTCCTTTCAAATGTTTGGCAGGAAAAAATGGACAGTGGCAGAGTCAATTGTATATTGTAAGGCAGGGGTAGGCAACCTAAGGCCCATGGGCCGGATGCGGCCCAATCGCCTTCTCAATCCGGCCCACGGACGGTCTGGGAATCAGCGTGTTTTTACATGAGTAGAATATGTCATTTTATTTAAAATGTATCTCTGGGTTATTTGTGGGGCCTGCCTGGCGCTTTTACATGAGTTGAATGTGTGCTTTTATTTAAAATGCATCTCTGGATTATTTGTGGGGCATAGGAATTCATTCATATATTTTTCCCCCAAAATATATTCCGGACTACCACATGGATGGTGGACCGGCCCATGGCTGGAAAAGGTTGCTCACCCCTGTTGTAAGGCATCAACACTGCCTTAAGCAAAAAGGTGAAGGATAGAACCCCTGAGTTTCTAGGGGCCTTATATAGTTTCAGTTTCTCTTCCCAAGCTTTCAAATGGATGGAATGGCGGCAGCAATGTAGTGGAATGCGCTTCCTACTCAAATCATAGAAGCCCCATCTGCACTGGCATTCTGCCGATTTTTAAAGAGGCACCTGTCTACACATTCCTTTGATCTCTCGGCCTGACTCTTCTGTTTTAATTATTGTGTTTTAATTATGGATATTTATATTTTAATCCTTGTATAATTGATCTTTATACTTGTAAACCACTTAGGTGCCTATTCTGTCATCAAACGGCATATAAATACGTAATGAGAATACTAATACTTCATTGGATTGTTGTGATGGGGAAAGAATCAGCATTATGAATCGTACAAATTCTTTTTTCTTTTCTTTTTTTACAAAAAGGAAAGTTAACACTATTTCATGTTGCGTTGTTAGGGTCTGAAATTCGCAAAATACAGATTTGTGAACAGCCTTGTGGTGTCCAATTATGAGGGGAAACCAATCCTAAGGTCTGTCTAAGATGGTTGCTGCTTCACTTTCACCAGTGCCATTCACTATAGCAATAACTGCTTGAAAAGATCAAGAACTGCAGCAAACCCTATAAAGTCCTAAGCAAAATGTCTTCCGAGATAACTCTTCTTGGAAGCAAACAGGTAAAGCACTAATTAATATGCTTTCACATCATGCTTGCTGTGGTGACAGTACTCATCCTGTTCCGGATTCTGACTAATGAGGGTTACAAGAATAACAAACAAAACACTATGTATGATTTCATGATGATCCTCAGTGGTTTGGAGGCCCATGTTAAGACTCAGAAGACCTGTGCTCACAGCTTGTCCCAAATACATGCCTCTGTTTATCCTCTCAGACTTGCAAACAAAATTATCTGCATCAGTGAAATAACTCTTCCTTCATGGATAATTTCTGGATATGTGGATAAGAAAGCATGATCACTCAAGAACATGAAGAGGCATATAGTCTTTGTCCTGATGTCTTGAATGGTGACTCAGACTGCCATTTTAGGGATTTAGAATCACAGAATTGTAGAGTTGGAGGAAACCCTGAGGGTCACCTAGTCCCTGCAATGAAGGAATCTCAACTAATCTTAATGAAAGCATCCATAACAGATGACCATCCAACCTCTACTTAAAAACCTCCAAGGAAGGTTTCATCTTATTTAGGGACTGTTGGACTATTAGATGCTTTTCTAAGTGGTGGAGTATATACCGTTCATGCTTAATCCCAGGTTCAGGCTCCAGTTGAAGGGCACAGAGCTTGGGAGAGACCTCCTCTATGGCCATTAAATGAGTTAAAGAGTCTACTTATCAAACCCTATGCATACCTCCATTCATAAGAGTGCTCACCACTGAGGACAGGTGATGGCCCAAGCAAGGGGATGGTTAGTAGTCCCAGGCAGACAGGTAGGTGAGGCAAGGCCAAGGTGAGAGGGGCCAAGGTCTGGGTTTCAGGATGATAGTTAATGACCCTGTAGCTTACAAGTTGTCTCAGCAGTGTCCTGGTGTAACTGGCAAATATTTATAGCTTGGGCTAGGCATTCACTGACTGAAGGTTGCGCTCCCCAAATGCTGCATCTAATTTGCTTTTTTGCATTCCCTAGTCCTGCTTGTGGATAGCTGCAGTTCTGTTCTTTGGTGATCAGGTTTTATTCTCCGGTTTGGAGATATTTCTGCCATCTATGTCTATGTTTGGAAGGGGGGTTGTGCTGTGTGGTCTTTATCATGCTTTTGACGTGTGTGTGACCAAGTGCATGTGACCAAGGCCGTTTGTCTTGTGGCATGGCATTTTGACAACACTTCTATCTTCTGCATGTGGCACTCTGAAATCACCAGGTCATGGTCTTCATTGACATGATAAGTTGGGAAGACTGGGCATTCTTTCCAACTACTGCTTCCGTGGGTTAAACCACAGAGCCTAGGGCTTGCTGATCAGAAGGTTGGCAGTTCAAATCCCCGTAACGGGGTGAGTTCCCGTTGCTCGGTCCCTGCTCCTGCCAACCTAGCAGTTCAAAAGCACAAAGTGCAGGTAGATAAATAGGTACCGCTCCGGTGGAAAGGTAAACGGCGTTTCCGTGCGCTGCTCTGGTTCGCCAGAAGTGGCTTAGTCATGCTGACCAGAAGCTGTACGCCGGCTCTCGGCCAATAAAGCGAGATGAGCGCCACAACCCCAGAGTCGTCCAGGACTGGACCTAATGGTCAGGGGTCCCTTTACCTTTACCTTTTACCTCTACTGTGCATAGCAACCACTGTATTGCACCTCCTCGATATAACTCTCTAGCACTGGCATAAAATTTTGTGGCCAAGCTACATGATGCAACACACCCAGGGCTTTTCTCCTAAAAAAAAAAAATATTTAGGGGTACAGTACTCTCATTTTCCTACTCATATTGAAATATTGCCCCTCAATGAGGCCAAACTTAAAATGTTTAGGGGTATGTGTACCCCTGCATCCCCCCAGAAAAAACAACACTGAACATATCTCAAGAACACTTACATGAAGTTCTGATCCACATATGGAAGTCTTGACAGAAAAAAGGGCCGCAACTTTTTAACAAAGCGTAACAAAGCGATAGAAGTAAGTATTTGTTTTCTTCTGAACTAAACTGCTTCACTCTTGCAACTAATTGCATGGGGGTGCTTTCCTAAGTGTTAGATTTATTGTTTGCGGTTATGTGGATAGATCATTTTTCTGCACGCTGAAATGGAGTATAATTGGGCTATTTTTCAAAACAAATGGAGTGTGCCTATATGGAGAATGTCGGCCACAATAGGGGTGTGCCTCTCCTCTTTAGAGCACTTTGCTGTTGACGTCATGTGAACCTCTCTAGTTTTTGTGCTTCACAGAAATTGTTCTGTAAAGATAACATTTAGAGAAATCAAGTATTGTTTCCCGGGAACAAGCATTTCTTGAATTAAAAGGGAAGTGTGTGCACCTTTTTCAGAAAGTAGTTGTATATAAATTATTAACAAAGGTAGTGTTATTCATGGTTCTTCAGTGGGAGAAAACACATCTGGATATAGCTAGTTATTGACCTTTTCAATTCAATTAATGCTGTCAAAAATTTTCAAGTGTTAGACAGGAACAATCAGAGCTAGGAGTAGAGTGCTGCTCTCCAGTTGCCTTGTGCTAGAATTGTTGTTTGAGTAGGCCCTTAGGCCTGGAAACTCAAGATTCCCTTCACAAAAGGCCACATTCGAGGAGACCAGCTGGAAGAGTAAGGAGATAATTTGCAAAAGTTCCTTAGCTCAGTAAACCCTACAGTTTTGATTGTGATCAGTTATGAATAGAATATGGATGAATAGTTGTTGATCTGTCTAGGGCCTATAACGGACTTAGCAACACAGCTAGCCACCCTATAAGCAAAGAAAATACAATAAATAAAATTAAAGGGGGAAAGGTAAGCAATCTTGGGCCTACCACAAATGGTTCAAGTCTTGGACCACCTGGCCACCTACTAACATTGCCCTAGGAATCAGACAAGGAAAGCCATTGTTACAGACTGATTTCTGACTTACGAATGACCCGACTTACGAGTTTTTCGAGTTGCGAGGGATCAAAGCGGCCGCCGCTTCCGAATTTTTTCAACTTCCAATCGGAAGTCGCGGCCGTTTTAAATGCGGTTTCCTCGAGTTCCGAAGGTTTTTTCGACCTACGAATGCGTTCTCCAACGCATTCCTATGGGGACTCGAGTTACGATGATTTCGACTTATGAGGAATCCGTCGGAACGGATTACCTTCGTAAGTCGAGGGTCCACTGTATCTGAAAAGGTACCTGTCCAATATTCTTTCATAGCTGGAGTTCTTTTACTTTCTGTTATGTTCCTAATACATGTTTTAGGGCTCTTCTGAACTATAGGTAGGGCAACCTGATTGTGGGAAGTGGGGAATGCACTTATAAATTTAAACAAAATGAGTAGTATTATGTAGGCTACCAGCATTTTTTATGATATCTTATTATTTCTGGCTCCAACCTTGCGGGGTACATAACATTCTCTATAGCAATTGATTTCTGTTGTTTGAGAGCAGTTTGGCCTTTATCTAATCTCTGCGTTGCAATTATAATTTTAATTGGCTTGTAATTAATATTGGTACATAGAGAGTCTTCCATATATATACACAGCTTAACAATAAAGATATTTTTTTTAAAAAAAAAAAAAGGTGCCGAATGGATAAATCTTCTAAAGATAAGTTTAGACTGGGAGTATTTGGAGCTGGAATTGGAATCAACCATTTTCTGTAGCACTTTCATGTCTTGGAAAAACAGAGCAGGCTATTTGGGTGCTCCAAAGAACCATAAGATTAAGTGTAGAGGTTAGGAAAGGGCAAGGAATAGATATAATCTGGTTGTTGTTTTCTATCCAGCTGCTATCTCTGAGCTAGAAACTGCAGGGCTTTGGTAGCCTTTTGGACGTATCAGCATTAAAGGAGATTTGTTTTTTTCATAGGGCAATTGTGTGGGTCTTTCCCATATCATTTCCAGCCTTTAAACCAAAGGGTAGTCAGCATGATGATCTCCAGAAGTTGTTGAATTACAGCTCCCAACATCCCTGATCATTGGCCATGCTCATTGGCCATGGAGTTGTAGTTCAACACCAACTGGAGGGCATCACATTGACTCCCCTTGCTTTCAATATTAAGCCAGTGCTGCAGCACATGAAAGCACTTTCCTGGCATGTAATAAAGGGCACTTTAAAGATCACGGCCAGTATCAACCCTGGAGGAATCAATAGCTTGAGATAGAAAAAACCGAGCCTGGTGGCATCACAAAGTGACAGCTTTGAACAATTGAGCATTCATATGGCCATTTGTACCTATTCTGGTAAAGGTGGGAGCACAGCTTAGGGTTCCACTGCTTGAGTGGCTATTCTTTGATTTTTCAATCAATCAATCACTGCCTCCATCCCACTCCAGCAGAACCTATAAAAGTGCATCAAATGCCACAAAGTATCTTCCTGGTATGTTATCCAGCTTTTTCTCCTTTTATGTGTGTGAATTATTTTAGGTTGCACATCCCAGTGTTGACATTCGATGTTGATGCGATGATGGTAGAAAAACAATGTTTATATTGACAACAAAGACAATATTGCAGCCTACCTTGTTAGCAGCTGGATAATCCTAGTCAATAAGGGTTTCGCCATTGACCTTGAATTAATTTCTCACGTATTGATACGTTTATTTGTTGGTAATAAATAAATAAATGCAGTGTGTAGCAGTAGGTGCAGAATATGACCTTCATATAGCAGTAGCTAGCAATGTGACTTTGCAATTTGTTTTTTTTAAAAAGCTTTTCTCTTTTTCAGTCTCTCCCTTTTCTGTAAGAAAAGGACAGCATATTGCAAAGATGCATTTGGAGGGCTCAGCTGTTGAACGTTGCTAGGAGCGCTGCGCTGAAATTTATCCTACAATTTCCTGAAAGAGGTTTCTGTTTTCTGCATCATTTTCAGAATGCTTCAAAATTTCTATAGAATGCAAGGCTGAACTTTGGCCTAGGTGGCCAAAGGTGGTCCATTAAACATTTCTCCAGCTCTCTACATCCTGAAAATCCTGCTATGGAAAAGCCCCATGGGAGGGCTTATCTCATGATATCTTTCTTTGGGCTTTAATGGAAGCTCAGGAAGGCTGGCTATGGAGTGCTGGAAATTTGTATGCTCACTGGTGTTGTTTTTAAGAGAAAGTTCCTTCCCTTTCCCTTTTTTAAAATCTACAGTCTTGGTATTCATCTTTCTTTAAAAGCAAAAAGGGATTTCACTTTAAAAAATAGCAAACAGCTATCAGACACATGGATGCTTTAGCTGAGATTCCTGCATTGCAGGGGGTTGGACTAGATGACCCTTGGGTACCTTCCAACTCTACAATTCTATGATTCTATGACATGGCAAGCATATGGTAGGCAGTCTCTCTGGACACACATAGGATGCAGACCACTGGATAGATCATTTGCAGAAGGAATACACAAACACCATTTGACTACCTCCTACCCCAGAAGAATTTTTTTGTGTCGGCCAGCATGAGTTGACACACTTTTGCAGTTGCTTTTGATCACCTGTTTGTCCCTTGTAACATCCCAAAGCTTACAATACGTTGGCAGCCCTCCTGTGCTATCACTGGTCCACCCTGCTTCTGCAGCACTGGAGTAGGCTCGGCCATGTGAATAAATTAGTTGTCACTTTCCAAAGTGAAGATGCTGGGGATAACCTCATCTGCAGATATTGTATGGAAATATACTGAAATACTGATGGGTATTCATCCATCAATATGTCTGACTGTCCACAGAACAAGCTTCAAATAACAATGTTCATTCCAGTGTTTGTCTCTTCATTTCATTGTATCCATCTCTGTGACACTCTCTTTTCTTATAACAAAAATACTTTCCCTATCCCTGTGGTTTGCTATTTGCTGTTCATAAAGTAAACGGCCTTTTCCAGATTCTCTTGTGGGTTTCTGAAATCCCCCAAGGTGGCTGGTGGGGAGAGAGTGTTATTTAAAATCAGTAAGACTAAGTTTTGGTTTACTGTATTGAGGGGGGGGGGAGTTGTTTTGATACACTCTTTCAGAAATATCTGTCAGCCTCTCACTTTTTCTGTACTGACACTTCGTATTCTGCCTCCTGAGAAAAGTGTCTAAATATAAATATGGAAACACGTAAGTTTCTAAGACACCAAGATAAAATTGACTAAACCACAAGCCAGATGAATCTTTCAGCTACAGTTATTTTTAAAAGAAAGAAAACAAAATTGTAATGTGTGGCAGTCATTGTTCAGTGCAATAATGACATCTTGATCCTCCCTGTCATATGTTGTGACTTGCATTGGCTTCAGCTGATCTATGGCTCTGGAAAGTATTGTTCCTTTTTCTTATTTATTCACTTTTTTGGTAACATTTGCATCCCACCTTACCACCAAATGTAAATGTGGCTAAACAACAATAAAATACACAATAGCCAATGAAAACATATAAACCAGTTAGGAAAAATGTAACAATGTAACAAATTAAAATGATTTCATTAAATGTGCAATGGCAATAATCGGTCAACTTAGGAAGCCAAAGACCGATCTAAATAAAAATGTCTCATTTGTTCCAAAGTGTAGAAGAAATCCTGAAAAGTCTGCATCTTGTAAACCAGATATCATATATGGTGTTTCCTTTCCCCAGGGTAACAAATTGTGTTCCCAGCATGAGGTCCTCACATGTAGCAGGTTCTCTAAATCTCATATCGCTATTTTACTCTCCCTGAAGCTGGCAAGAAGACAATGGTAGACACATTTTGCTTTGACTTGATCACAAAGATTGGCAGTGTTTGTTTATTTATAAAAATATTTATATACTAAAAAAAAAAAAAAATTATGAAAAACAGTACAGTGGTACCTTGGTTGTCGAACGGCTTGGCTCCTGAACACATCGGCTCCCGGACGCCGCAAACCCGGAAGTGAGTGTTCTGGTTTGCGAACGTTTTTCAGAAGCCGAACATCCGAAGCGGCTTCGGATTGAGTGCAGGAAGCTCCTGCAGCCAATTGGAAGCTGAGCCTTGGTTTTCGAACGGACTCCCGGAATGGATTAAGTTCGACAACCAAGGTACCACTATAAAAGCTTTCCAAATAACACAGAAAAACATTCTCAACTTGTGATCTCAGAGCTGCTAGGAACAGTGTCTTTCAGCCATCAACTTCCTGAAATGTTTTTGTTTTTAATTTCTGCAAGTCAATAATAAGGGAGACAGATGCATCTCAGAGAGGAGGGTATTCCACAAATGGGGAGCCACCACTGAAAAGGCCCTATCATTGGGGAACATCAATCAGTCTCCAGGGCCAGCACCACCAGAAAGGCCTTCCCTGCTGTGCATAGGGTCCAAGATGGTTGATATACTGGAAGTTTCTATATATTGGAGTATTCTTATTCCATATATAATAATAATCAAATTCTAGCATCAAACTTTAATGCGGCTGGATGCCTTAAACCCTTCACACAGGGGATTATTTAATTAGTGTTCAGTCAGCCCTGTCTGAGCAAGGAAGTTGAACAGAAATATTATACTGTGCTTGAGAGTTGCCAGTTTTGCTCCTTTCCAGCCTTATGCATAATGAACCATCTAAACGTGAAGCAAAAGATTAATGTTTTATTACTTAGTAATTGTGAAAAGATATGAAATAAAAAGACAATTACAAAAGTCATCAACAATTTAAATTCATAAAGGTCATTCGTACTGAAATCCAATCTGCACTTACCTCTGAGTAAGCCTTGTTGCACTCAGCTAGACTTACTTCTGCGTAGACATGCCTAGGATTGCACTGCAGAACTCTGCTTGTCATCCTTCCAGGGATGCATAATGAAAGCAAGTAAGAAAGGATCACCTTTAATTTAACAGATAAGGCAGGGACTTTGAAGAACTGTTTCCCTAGAAGCCGTGAACATATGGGAGTTTGGAATATGATATTCACTGTGATTTACATCTGTTTAATCTCTACCCTTAATTTTTTTACACTGTGTTGTTTCATCGCATTTCAGCGACAGTTATTTTTTCCCTTTTTTGCCTGTTTACTCAAGATAATTTCCGGTGTAGCTGAAATGCTTTAAAATGAGCACTTGCCCACTGATTTTCAGTAGCAAATAAGAAAGTGCAGCACCACACATTATAGTTGTTGTGACTGCAGTGTTACGCTGGTGTTTTCTGCAGCAAACACATTCAGACTAGGGGCAATGTATGTGTATACCTACATCCTTGACAACCTATGTATACACCCATCTTGGAAGCTTGGTTGGCCCAGATTTCACAAGTGCATGTAAATACAGATTTTTATTCTGTACATAGAAACTGGCAAATCAACTAAGACTGCCGGAAAATCACAGCTACTACTTTTTAAACCTCACCCCCAAATGCATGAATATCACTGCCAGGTTATGCGGCCTAGGACCCTCGTACCTACGGGACCACCTCTCCTGGTATGCCCCGCAGAGGACCTTAAGGTCCACAAATAACAATATGTTGGAGGTCACGAGCCACAAGGTTGTTAGACTGGTTTCAACTAGGACCAGGGCCTTTTCAGTACTGGCCCCAACTTGGTGGAACACTCTGTCACAAGAGACCAGGGCCCTGCGGGATTTGACATCTTTCCGCAGGGCCTGCAAGACCGAGCTGTTCCGCCTGGCCTTCGGGTTGGACTCAGTCTGATGTTTTTCCCTCCCCTTATGGTTTTGATTTTGGGCGATAAATGAAGCTGCATTTAAATTTTAAATTGTATTTTAACCTGTATTTTAATTAACGGTTTTTCTTTCTTTTATATTTTATTGTAACTTTTATTGGTGTTAGCCGCCCTGAGTCCGGTTTCGGCTGGGAAGGGCAGGGTATATTATTATTATTATAGACAACATGGAAGACTCTAAAGAAGAATGACACAAGCTGGAATCAAAGGGAAGGGCGCATTGCAGTGGGTGGTAAGTAGGTGCTGAACTTGCAGAACTCTTGGATATATTTAAGATTAAGGTTGTAATCCATATGCTGGAAGTAAGTCCCATTGAACTCAAGGGGACTTATTTCTGAGTAAACATGGATTGCACTGCATATTGTGAAAAAGTAGTGGACATAGATCTAGCAAGAAGGTTATGGTGCATTCATTTGTTGAATGAGAAGCAACTTTAGGATCGATAAGTTCTATGCTGTCTTCCTTTTCCTCTGTGTAAAATAAGATCAACAGTGTCAGAAAAGGCGTTTGAAGGTTAAATCTAGACATGCTAATATTACAGCTCACAAAGTCACAGATAGAGCTTTGGGAACCAGAAATGGGTTCCATGTTTGTTTCCTGGCTCAAACTGAGTCCTGGGACCAATAAAACTTTGCACTTCTATTCCCTGTCCTTCCTAGGAACACATTTTAAAATAACTTTATATGAGCCACTTTTAAGAATAATTCTATATGAGGCAACAGCCCACAATCATATTTGGAGTAAGTGACACATCTGATAGGCCGCTGGGACTGAATTGCTGATGTTTAAGTAATAAATGCATCTTGCTTAGTGTATCTGTTCACATTTAATGACAGTGGTGATGTATTCCTCCCATAATTGATTCATAAAAGAATAAACGTCCAGAATGAATAGCCATTTGGTCATGTGTATTTAGAGTAGGTAATTAAATCAGAACAAAACTAAGATTTTAGTAATAGGCTCAAAGTGTCTACCAGGCAGAGCTCCAGGCTTGGCGATTTCATTTGACAATAGTGTTTTGACTCCAGCTCAAAGCATTAGGAGTCTGGCAGTAACATTAACATTGATTTACTTACCTAGATAAAGTCCATCACCAAATCTCCATCGCATACCTTTAGAAAGAGTCTAGCCATCTGTGGCCTCCCTTCCGCTTAGCTTCTTGAAAGAATTGCTGAATGTTATTGGGAGTTTCTTCTTTTCAGCAATAGTCTATTGCACGGCAGTCCTAAGCATATCTACTCAGAAGTAAGCAGCACTGAATTCAGTGGGACTTACTCCTACTCAGCCATGAAGCTGGAGATTTGCCCAATATCTTGTTGCAATGCACCATCTTCTTCTTCATCAGCATCCATGATGATGATGATTACAAGTCTGTCAAGAATTTCCATGCACTGGAGGGAAAACTGTGCATATGGAATAACTGTTGGAAATCTCCAGCGCACAAACCAATTTATGTTAGAGAGTTACCTTCTTCAACTGAAGCAAATAGGTAAGGAGTTTCTGCACTGTGTTCTTGGCTGTGCTGCTTTGAAGGCACTGCACAGCACAATCTTATGCATTTCTACTTAGAAGTAAGACCCACTAAGTTCAATGGGCTTAGTCCCAAGAAAGTGGGTATAAGACTACAACCAAATACATTTTTGAAATTAATTAATTGAAAATGAATGCTGTGCATACGGAGTTCTAAAATATGAGCAATATGTGCACTGCAGAAAATTACCAGAGTCACAAATACTGCTTCCTACTTCTCCAGTAAAGGATGTAAATTGCCAACACTATACTGACTTTCTGACAACTCTTTAATAACCTTTTAAATGCAGAGCATATCAGTGGTGCAAATGAACAGGCTCTGGTTGCCATTTCATCATAAATTCTGCTAAAAATGTTACGTATTCATACTTTGATTACAGTATAGAAATGGATTCTATGCTCACTATAGTTTTGGAGCTAACCCCCACCCCCCACAGCAAAAAAAGGTCTTACTCTCCCACATAAGGCACTTTTTATTCTAATTACCTTGATTTTGCAGTATCCTGCTGCTGTTCAGATTCATGTTGTAGATTTGCATGCATTTCAAATAGGCAATATCACCTATTTTCATTTTCTTCTTCTCTCCAATTAGTTAGTTAGTTCTGAGTGGAGGATGGGGAAAATATGTACATTTCTTTTTTTAAAAAAAAATATTTTTAAAATTAATTTTCCATTTAAACATATATAATCACATCATTATCCACTTTACTTCTTTGGCTCTTTAGAGCCTGTCTTCCCTCGCGCCTCTTGGCTTTCAAAACTAACCTTTATATCACAGCATTCTATATATTTTCCAATTCTAATATAACATTACAAAATACCTCACAGTTTAAATAAATATAGAAAGGTAAAAAAAAACCTCATTACAAGTCTTCAGATAACCCTACTAGTGTTGTTAATTGCTTACAATGATCTTTCAAACATTGTATAAATTTACTCCAGTCTTTTTGGAATACTTGATCATGCTGGTTTCGGATTTTTCGCCGGTTCTGCCAAGTCCTTCATTTTCATCTGCCACTCAAATCTGTACATTTCAAACACATGAATAGAATATTGGAGCCTGATTATTCATTTGCTGTATCAGGGACAACTCTCAAGAAAATATGCTGTTTATGGCAACAAAAACAAAGTTGGACTTTCAGCTACAATGTCACAAAGGAGATGGAACTCCAGGATTGTGGTTCAAAACCCCATGTTTCTGATGCACACAGATTTGGTGCACACCCACTAGCCAAAGGATAGCTTCACATACCTTCTAGGACCCAACCTTGCAACCTTTACTTTGAGATAATAATGCCACCAGACATTAAGAGATCAAAGATCATTATTTGACCAAATTACATGAAGTTGATGTAAAATATTAGGTGGATGGGAAACAATCATCTGCCTGCCATACAGATGCCCAATCTGTGCTTTCATGTTAATGCATGAGAAATTTGCATTGGGAAACTGTGTGCCACAACAGGACAAAAGTATTGTTAAATCACCAGAGCTGGCCTTACTCATTTTTTTTTTATTGGGAGATAACTTGAACCTGCACTTCAAACACCTTATTGGTCAGTTATTGTTGGCAGCTAGGCTAGTACTAGCAAAGTATTGGAAATTTCTGTAAGGAGTTTCAGTTGCCACAGAGTATAAGATAGTATGGCATTAGCTTTGGTAGAAAATTTGAGGCTTGAAATGAAAGGACCCCTTTACAACAGATTAGTAGGCCTTTGGGGAGCCAGTGTGGTGTAGTGGTTAAGAGTGGTAGACTCGTAATCTGGTGAACCGGGTTCGCGTCTCCGCTCCTCCACATGCAGCTGCTGGGTGACCTTGGGCTAGTCACACTTCTTTGAAGTCTCTCAGCCCCACTCACCTCACAGAGTATTTGTTGTGGGGGAGGAAGGGAAAGGAGGATGTTAGTCGCTTTGAGACTCCTTCGGGTAGTGATAAAGTGGGATATCAAATCCAAACTCTTCTTTTTCTTCTACACAACTAAAGAACTGGTGGAATTTCCCTCACAAATTCTCTAGCTAGTGTAATCTTAAACAGTGATTTGCTTATTCATTTGGATAAGTGACTAGAATTGTGTTGTTATAAGGGCTGCTGGCATCACTGTAATGAGAGCAGGGTAGTGTTTTTTTTCCAATTTACTGTTCTCTGAAGATCTGTAACATGTAAAAACAATAACAATATTATTGGTGGGGGGGGGGGTTGTTTTTGTTTTTGTTTTTTAAAGGAAGAGAACAAATGATACATGGATTCTGTGCCAGCACAGAAAAACCTCACAGACACATTAGTAATCATAGTGTTTATGTACAATCATTTATTTGAGTGCTCAAAGTGCTGCACATTCATTATCATTGAGATACTGACAGCAGTTCTGCAATTATGCCAATATTATTGTCCACATGTTGCAATGAATAGCTAAGAAGTAGGAGGATTGCCTAGTGCATTAATGGCAGGGATGATATATTTGAATCATGGACTTCGCGGTATACAACTTGGTCTCTGAGGCACTATGCAACATTAGCTTTCCACACTAATGCTAACCCCGCATCCACTTTGTCCCGGCATCCATCACCTGAGGTGATCACCTCATTCTGCCTCACTGTAGGGCTAACCCTGTTTACCCTGCCTTCCAGTTTGCTTTCCCAACCATGGGACAAATGCTTATTGTGTGCCCAGCAGCAGAGTCCCCCCCTCCTGGCGCGCCTAACTGCTGAGTGGTAAAATGAATGGACACAACAACTGTCTGGGATTTAAACAGCCACAATTTCATTGATTTCAGGTGTAGGAAGCTTTGGCATAGGCCAGGAGTAGGCAACCTAAGGCCTGTGGGCCGGATGCGGCCCAATCGCCTTCTCCATCCGGCCCACGGACGGTCCGGGAATCACCTTGTTTTTACATGAGTAGTTATCTGGGTTATTTGTGGGGCATAGGAATTCGTTCATTCCCCCCCCCCAAAAAAAAAATAGTCCGGCCCACCACATGGTCTGAGGGACGGTGGACCAGCCCATGGCTGAAAAAGGTTGCTGACCCCTGGCATAGGCATTGGGCATGTATCCCTCTCAGCACCCCCTGCTAGAAGGCATGACAGGGTCTATTCAGGGGTGGATCCATCACAAAATGCAGGGTTGTTCCCCAAACGCTGAGGGAAGCTCTATGGCCCACTAGCCTTATGCACTTGGCTCTTTGGACAGAGACTTCTCTCCAGACCCCTCTAACGGGGTACCCTGTTATCGCCACCGCAGGGAACAGGGGGTGGGTGAGTCACCACTTCACCACGCCCAATTGGATGAAAGACTATAGGATTCTGCCCAAGGTTTAAACCGCCAAAGTTGTGACTAGTGCTATGGGAAAGACGAAACCTGCAGGAGAAATTCCTTCCTGGTCCTGAATATGTCAACAGTCCAAAGACCACAGCAAAGGTCTCCTAGCTGAAAAGGAAATGGTTAGAGCAGTAATCAACTAATAATGAAGAGAAGGGAAGGGTGGGTGACACTCCCAGCTGACTGGGTGCTGTGCAGAGTTGTTGGCTGGGCTAAGTAGTTGGCCATGCCCCCTTCCAAGCGGATAGGCTCATTTGAAGGACGGGTTTGGCGGGAACCCATGAGCCTCTGCAGCAGTATGGGAAAACATCATAAAATGGTGCCATGCATCCGGGTGAAAGAGGAGGTGATGTGTCAGGCCGCAACCACCAGTCACCGGCAAGACGGTAAGCGGTCATTTTTTAAAAAGCATTTTGAATGGAAATGGTTAAAGACCCCAGGCCTTCCAGCTGCTATTATCAGATTCCTCTGATCGCACATGCCTAGTCTAGTTTTGCTTGCATTAGAACAGTTTAATTGCTGGTGTTCTTTGCTGCTGTTTTAGTTCTCTGGACTGGGATGGTTTTAATGGTTTGTTTTTAGATGTATTAATATTTTATGAGGTTCTTCTGCCTCATACTTATGTGAGCCACCTCAAACAAGATTTGTCAGAAAATATAATTATGAATGAATAAAAGAATAAATATGCTTCCAGGGAGAGCCCAGGGTGCTGAAGAAGTTGTCCATCTGTTTTATAGTTAGGCCTTCTCTGTGTGAAATAATAATAATTGTTTCAATGTTAATTTCCTCATATATCTTCTTCTACCAACCAAAGGCAATCACTGCAATGATATAAATTCTGTTTGCAAGGCTTTAGTGCTGAAGTCCGTAAGGATGCAACTTATATTTCAGAGCTGTATTCCCTAAAGAGGAGTTCCTTGTGCATTTATGGACTAAAATGTTTTCTGTTCTTCCATCTATTGCAGAGCAAGCCCATTTCACACAAACACTTCCCCTATCCCTTTACAAGGTCAGAATTATGGGGAATTTTGTGCCCTGTCCACAACAATGAGGTGATCTGATCCATATTTACTGCTGAGATGTCAGAAGTAATCAGACTGAAAAAAACAAAGATTTGTTTTTCTCAGCGCTCAAAGAAGTGGCATGTGACTTGTCTTTCTTTTTAGAAACAACAACAACAAAATCTTCCACAATGCCAGCACCAAAATAAAATTACTGACATACTTTGATACACACTGGAGGTCATAAAAAAGACTTACTGGTCATCATGTTTTTGAGGAGATTTTTTGTGACCTTAAAAGACAAAGTGGAAAAACTAATATAACCTACAAAGCAAATGGCAATCTTATATTTTCACTATTTTATTTAAACTGGACTATCAATATTAGTATACCGTTATACCTCTACTTACGTATCCCTCTGGATACGCAAACTTTGGCTTGCGAACACGGCAAACTCAGAAGTGTATACTTCTGGCTTTCGCCACACGCACATGCGCTCTGCACACTGTGCATGTGCGCAGAAGCGGCACCTCCAGATACGGACTTTTCAGGTTGCGGACGGACCCCCGGAACAAATTAAGTTCGTATCCGGAGGGTCCACTGTATTGTGGTGGTGGTGGAAAAACATGGCCCTAATCAAACTCATGGCTAGTTGTGCTAGAAATGTTGAAGGAAATAAGCATTTGGATACAGTTCCATATGCACAGGAGGGGCCAGCAAGGCAGGGCATTGCTCTCCTGTCTTCCCAATGCCATATGTCACTGCCACTTACTGAGAGGGGCAATGCAGTGGTGCGCTTTGCATCATGTGGGCACAGAGGCACAGCCCATGTGACGCTAATAGTAGTTTCAGTGGGAGGGCTTAGAAACATTCCCACAAAATAAGGCTCCACTATAGCTGCTTTGAAGAGAAAATCTGGGACCACGTAACACCGGTCCTGAGAGATCTACATTGGTGCTGACCTTTAAAGCCCTAAACGGCCTCGGTCCTGTATATCTGAAGGAGAGTCTCCACCCCCACCGTTCAACCACGACACTGAGATCCAACGCCGAGGGCCTTCTGGTGGTTCCCTCACTGCGAGAAGCAAAGCTACAGGGAACCAGGCAGAGGGCCTTCTCGGTAGTGGCGCCCGCCCTGTGGAACGCCCTCCCATCAGAGGTCAAAGCGATAAACAACTACATGACCTTTAGAAAATACTTGAAGGCAGCCCTGTTTAGGGAAGTTTTTAATCTGTGATATTTTAATGCATTTTAATATCTGTTGGAGGCCGCCCAGAGTGGCTGGGGAGACCCGGCCAGATGGGCGGGGGTACAAATAATAAATTATTTATTTATTTTTATTATTATTATTATTATTATTATTATTATTATTATTATTATTATTATACTGTGGGAAATCCTGGCCACTTCTAGCTTATCCCTGAATCCTGATGCCACAGAGGCACTTCCTCGAGTCTCTTTGATGTTGTAGAGTGAACAGTGATTTATTTATTGTATTTATAACTTGCTCTTTACCAAAAGGTTCCAAGGTAGAAACACACAGAACATTCAAACTGTTTTTCACAGGCTAGAACACAGACAACAGGGATGGGGAACCTGTGGCCCTCCAAATGGTGTCGGACTCCAACTTCCACCAGGCCCAGTTAGCATGGTCAATAGTGAGGGATGATGGGAGTTGTAGTCCAGCAACATTTGGAGGGCCACAAATTTATCATCACTGATATGCAGCATTAAAAACATACATTAAGCATCAATAAAAATCCAGATGGCAGCATCAAGAAATTCTACCAATCAGCATTAAACTTCACCCCTCTCAAAATCCCAAGCAAAAAGTGTGCCTTCACTTATTGCTGAAATATCAGTGGTGTTGACACATGATGCATCTCAGAGGGGAGTGTTACAGCTACAAGCTTTTTTGTTGTTCAGTACAGAGCCAAGAGGCCAAATGGTCAGGCAGGCCTGAAATATATGCTAGTCCTGGACGTGGGGGCCAAGTGTCGCCATTGGGTGGTTGGTCCCGTACCCAGGAAACGCCCACAAAGTCCTGCCGCCATTGGCTGATTTGGTGGCAGGCAGGTGATCCAGCCTGCCATTAGCCTGTTCACCAGAGAGGCACAGGACCCGTCCACAAAATCACCTGCCAAATAAGGCAAACGAATTTGTGACTGTTCCTGGCTCTAACATGGTGTGTATATATATTCTTATAATAAATAGTACATTCTGGATCACATTCCTTTAATTTGGGATAGCATATATTGTTCCATTTTGATGTTAGCCTGCCTTCTGTAAAAACATTTCTAGGTTTTGTGGAAATGCGACTCAAATGCTTCATTATCCGACAGCAGGAAAGAAGCATTGTCCTTACAATGCAAATTTTGACCTCAAGGTGATGTGAGCTTCCCACAGCTTTTGCAAGCTAGCAGGAGCTTGACCCTCACAGATGAACCTGGGTGCAGAACTGTTTCGATGTGCACTATGTGTTAATCAGGAGACAGGGTTTGGCCCTCATGTTTGAGAAAGAAAACATTAGCTCTTCGCTCCCCCCTTTTGATTTACTGCTCGGTTTCGATCACACTGCTATATGAAAGTTTAAGTCTTTTGCCCTTTCATAGAAAATCTTTACCAGGAATATAGAGGAAGACCATTTTCTGCACAAAGAAGCATCTATTTATAGATCTAGGCATGGGTACCCAAACATCTGCTCCATCCATCACCCCAGTAAAACCAGAACAATTAAAAGTCTATAAATAAATGAACATTTGAAAAATGAGAAGTGAAATCGCAGCATCTAGTTGTGCTTGAAGCAGAACTCTAAGGCATCACCTGGATTTCCAAGGTGTTCATTTATGCTTCATTTACAAAATGAAAGATGTTAGGCCTCAAAAATGACTGGAAGGCTGTGTCCACAGTATGGCTTTCATATGTATGTGGGTCACTATTTCTGTCTGTGTGTTTATGTGCCTTCATCTGTACATGAGCACTTTCAATTTTATGCCTCCAGAATCATTCTTCCCCAGCCACATTAAGGGGTGCTGCTTGACAGGAGGTGCATTGTTGACCCTCCCCTTAATTAGTTCTTACCTATAGGGTAGCTTTATAGCACATATATAAATGCCCTATCAGTAGAAGCTATTTTAAACTAATTTTAAAATAATCTGATTAACATTCTAGGAAATTCTGAAAAGGAGACAGGAATCTATCCCTAGGTGATAAACAACAGTACAGAATATAGTGCACAAAGTCTTCAATCTGGCCTGACCTGCTCACACAGTGATGGTCATTTGCTCGCCTGTTTTTTTAAAAATGGTAATATATTATACGAACGTAGTTTGAAATCTAATCTAGGTAAAAATATATCTAACAAAAACACAAACCTTAAATCTCATGGATAAGCCAGCTTTTAAAGATCAGATTTGATTTTACATTAAAATTAATTGATTTAATTTTTATATTAAAGCAGTACTACTGTGCAAAAAAAATTTTTTTGAACCCCACAGTACTATTGACATTTATTGTTGTGAAAACTCCCCTTTAACTGACCAGCAAAGAAATCACATACAAAGGCATATTGTTTTATATACCAACAGTTGCTGTTCCTGTAAATGAAAAGTACCTGAGGGTTTAGACCCTCAGACCTCCAAGTGCAAAAAAATGGGCTTTCTTCAGAGAATCATCAAAATGCTTGTACCTATTCATTATGAACCAAACATACAGTATATATGTTTCTGGAGGCAAAATACATGTCTTAAATAGGAATTTTATTAGCAATAGCTACTGCTTAGTCGTATCTATTTCCCATAAGTAGCAACCATGTTGGTCAGATAACAAAGCTGAATAATAATATAAAAAGAGTATTCTCATGTTGTTGGACAAAAGTAAGACATCTGCATTTCTTCCCCACAGAGTTCTTTAAGACTTAGTTCTTTATTGCTTTTATTTCATGGAGTCTCTTGCAATTTTATGCCTGTAATCCTTGCACCTGGGTTGGCATCTGTGCAGACTAAATTATAGTTGCAGAAAGTTCATTATTCTTCAACTTCCTTTGCCCCCAGTGTCACAGGTGGTTTGAGAACTGAATTTCATCCTGAAGACATTGATGAAAAGAGATTAACCACTTTTATTAAATGGATGCCTTTTTTAAAAACTAACCAAAGATGGATTTAACTAGATGGATCCACACAACCTAACTTTCTCAAGACTGGTACTGTTCACAGGGTTTCCCAGGAAGTGCCTCTTATCCCCAACCTTTTCCTCATCCAGTGATCAATCTGTTCAGGTTTTACACATTTTCTCTCATTCACAAAGATTCTTCTTCATCTAGCACAGGACTAGACAGTGCTCTGGACACCCCTTGAGATTCCACTGCTATAACAGCGGAGTCAATATCCTAGTGGATGCAAATGATTTTATCAGCAAGCTACAGTTCTGCAACCAAAGGCCAGACTGCACTACCTGGAAAGCTCTGCTGGATGGCACAATAAGGATGTGATGGAGACAGCAAGTACACATTCTTCACTGGCTTCGCTGTCACTAGGTAGCCCTCACCAGTGTGAGTTTTCCTCAACCTGTGTTCCTGCCATCTCCCACCTTGTTTCCTTGCCCTAAGCTCAAGGAGCCAAGTGGGCTCCATGAAACAAGAGAGGGTGCTCAACGGCAATTGTGTGAACAGCCCAAGCCATTTGGATGTTCTAGAGTTTGGCCATGGCTTTGACAGAAATGCCAGTCATATCAGCTGGAAAATCCACCAGAGCCATCTGAAAACCCATTGGATCAATCAGCCTCTGAGGGAGGACCATTCTCATAGGTCCCCCACTTCTGCAGCGGGGGAAAGGTTCTGAAAGCCCAAATCTCAGCATGAAGTGAGCAGACAATGACAAGGCACTGGTGTCAATATCCCCCACTTTCAGATCACCCTATTCCATCTCAGTTGAGAAAACAAGGTCCTGCCACATGCGTTGGGCCAATGACATGCTGGGATGGCCCCAGGGTTGTCATGGCAGCCATGGAGTTCTGAACCACCCCAGAGTCTGGGGGTCCTCAACACCATCTCTGAGACCAGCTCTGTCAGCTCAGGCAGGGAGACTGCTAGGCAGCAAGGCAGGTGGAAAACCTATCCAATCCCTAATCTGCCCCAATTGCCCAAGGCCAGGAACACACACTCTAGATTCCCCCCTGACTGAGCAGAGAGCCTGGAGAGAGGGAGGAAGAGAATCTCTATAGACCACAGCAACTTCCCATCTGCGACCCTCAACCCTGGCATGATGCTGCACCGAGTACCCAGGTGGGCATAGCTGGGCGAGACCAACTCCACCCTGCTCACCCACCCCATGCACCAGTGATGAAAGGAGACAACAGATTTTGCTAACACAGATAGTTGGAAGCCTTGCCTCTGATATGACAAGAGCACCAGTTTGAAATTGTGCTATCAAAGATATTCCCAGGTGAAATCTTAGCTGGTTTCTTTGAATGAGAAGACTACATCACATCAGCTGACTGTTTGAGTAGAGTCTCAGAGCATGATAATTACAACACTTGTATAATGCTTTCAAGTGTTCAGAGAACTTCAGATGCATTATCTAACTGTACGATCCAGAAAGCTAATTCAATATTACTAACCTACCTATTGCGGATGGAGGGGCTGAGGCTGAAAGAGAGCGGCTTGCTTAAGACAAGCCAGTAAGTTTAGGGCAGGTGAGGGACTTTCTGGTTTATACATCAGTCTTTTTAGCTACTGTGCAAACTGTGCTGGAAATGGGATTAATGGATCTCTGCACTGTGTCATTTTCGCCATCTATACTGACATCATGACTTCTGTGTGTCACACAGAGCACCAAAAAAAAAACAGAAGCAGTACAACTGCCCAATATCCTCCTGTTGTGAGACAAAAATAGACTCCTGCTAGAGCCACAGCAGAGGAAGTGGAGGAGACTAGATGTGGCTACTGCTGAGAAACTGTGTAGAGGAATGTTAGCATTAACCACCCCTGAAATTTCAGATCATTTTGGTCCATGTGATGACCTAGCAATCCACCTAGCAATCCACTGTGTTTGGATTAGGTGATCTGAACGAGCAGGAGGAGAAAACAATTTTAGGCCCTTATGTTTTTCTGACCACTACATCCACTTCTACAAGCCCTGACATCGACCTTAGATCACTCAGTGATTTTACGCAGGGATGCTATTCAAGTATTATACCATGGAATCTAGACTATACTTGAAATAACTTGTTCCATTGTATGATTAAAAGATACCCTGGGCAAGAGTATGATAAATGCAAGTGGGGGAATAACTATATGGGAAAGAGAGGATAGGGAATATATTCCATAGGAATAACTGCTTTGAGGAAAAACAGCGCCTTCAGATAGAACTGTATTGAGTACATTATAAATACGGTACAGAAAGAAACTGTACTTCTGAATTCATCGTTGTTGTACAAGGAGAAATACAAAAGGGTTGTGCCTTTTTGCAAGCGCATTAAGGCTGACTGGAGTTTGTAGCATCTGACAGCACTGAAGCTCTAGTCTAAACAAATCTTTTCGTATCAATAACTAATTACATCCCAGTTCCAGCTCACTAACACAGATTGATAGTTCCATTATAGTGTTTAATTAGACCAGTTTTTAATTTATCAGAAAGAAATGGTCTAAATGGCAAAGGAACAGATGCTTTTGGGCCACATGGGAGAAGGCCAGTTGTGAGATATAGAATGGCAAGATTGACTTTCATTACCATGTGGGATTTCTTTCTGAGGATATCAAGGGAGCCTGCAGTTTGTCTACTGACAAACCGCCTGCAATGCAGGAATCTCAACTAGATCATACATGGCAGATGGCCATCCAACCTCTGCTTTAAAATCTCCAAGGAAGGAGGTCCACCACCTCTCGAGGGAGTCTGTTCCATCGTCAAACACCTCATACTGTCAGAAAGTTCTTTCTGAATCTTTATTGGTTTGGGTCCCAGCTTCTGGAGCAAGAAATAACAAGTCCCACTGAATCAAGTGACACTTTTGTCTGAGTAAATATACATAGACTGAACAGGTCCCAAGAAGGGTATAGAGCATTCTGTCATTATGGGTCATTGGTTATACATTATGTTCATGTTGGGCGTTCCAGCAATCATTCAGCAATTCTTTTCAATGCATCAGCATATGCTTGGATTATGTGTTGAGTTTACACTCCAGCAGTCAGGATGTATCTTTTGCATTATATTCCATCAACCTTTAGAGTTCACCTTTTCATTCGCTTAAACTTTTTACATACTTCAATCCGTGTGTGTGTGTGTGTGTTCATGTCCATGTTTTATTCTGCTTCATTGCAGTTCATACTGTTGTTGTTTTCTAATGTTTAATCACTGCTGTGTCTGCCATCCTGAGCTCCTTCAGAAAGCAGGACATAAATCAAGTGTAATAATGAGAATAATAATCCATAATCTCTGCAGTGCATCAGAGTTTTGTATGTTGTTTAGGGAAAAGAACTTCAATACAAATTATATGGGCAGGATTCACCTGGCATGCCTCTTCAGCTCCCCCCTCCCCCACACCCCATGCTCCCTGGTGGGGTTGGGATAACCCCAAAAACAGCATGCAGGGGGAAGGATAGTTTGATCCAGCAAGCTGCAATGCTTGCACAGACAGAACTTTTGCCATAGTGCAACACTGAATTTCACCCAAAGCATTTCTGCAGAGTTGTGGTATACAGATACTCCCTCTTTATGATGCTAGCTCATTAAGGGGCTGCATTGGGATCTCTGCAAGGACTGGCTGGGTGTCAATTTTCTAGTTCAGACTCTGAGTATAAGCCATTCAGGGAGGAGGAAAGCAGGTCCTGGTTGCATCTTGTAGCTGAAGCATCACACTTCAGAAGGGAGTTGTTATGTACTGAGCTGAATCCTAGAACAATAGGATCCAAAATGCAGCAGTCTGATTGGTCCTAGAACAATAGGATCCAGAATGCAGCAGTCTGATTGGTCCGCAGGAGCCACCCAATCCAGCTCCAGGTGGAAGTGAATCAGCGACCTGATTGGCCTGCAAGAGCAGCCAATCAAGCTCCTGGATGAAGTGAATCCGCAACCTGATTGGCCTACATGAGTAGCCTGAAATTAGCCAATCACTTGGGGCCCATTGTGTAAATAATGTATATATAGCAGACGTTTTGGGGAAAGACTCATTCCTTGCTACTATGAGCTGAATAAAGAGCATGAAATTCACACTTGACTCCGAATATATTTCACTGGCAACGAGGATGGGATCCGAACATTCAGGAGTCTTGGATGAACTTGGAGCTCCTTTTTTGGAGCTACTACAGGACCCAGCCCACCCATGAAGCCCACCCTCAGGAGGCAGTATCCACAGGGGCAGCAGATCTAGCCTTCAAGGAATGCATTGCCTGCTGCTGCCGCTGCCACACTCATTGGAGGCCTGATTTTCTGCCTCTTTAGCAGCCCCTCCATGCCTCCTCTACAGCAGCCTCTTGGTGAATAGGAGGCACTGTGGGTCCCCTCCCACTTTTGTTCCCAATGTAGATCTTTATTTTCCCCTTATTTCTGATGTAGATCTACACTCACCCCTTCTTCCTTGGTGGAGGGGGCATTTATCTGGTGGGGGTGGTTCCCCTCAGGTGCCAAAATGTCTTTGGCAGGCCCTGAGCTAATATGAAGCATTTTTGCGTGTGAAGGGGGGGGTGTCTTAATAGTCTTCTAATACTCAAGGTGTTTCAACAGCGGTACTAATAACTGAAGTGTTGAGAGAAGAGGTGGGTTACTCACAACCCAAGGGCTGGATCTGCACTGCCCAAGAGCCCTGGAATTTCTTGTACTGGGCCTACATCACTGGATATCGGAGTAATGCAGGCTGGCATCATGCGGTACCAGTTTCTGTCTCCAGTACGTGAAGACTAAGGAGAGAATTATAATTTATTTTTCTATCATGCTCTGTTAACTGAGACACTGGCTCTTGACAGTGACAAAACAAGTTGGTTTGCGTAGCATTTCTAGCCTATAAATATAATCACTAGGGAGCAGAGGCAGAGTGATTTAAATTAAAGGTGGGCCTTGGATTCAAGTATTCTGCCTGAAGAGCTCCTTGAGCTTTTTAGCATTTAAAACATCACCATCCAAAACCAGACACTGAGCCATGAGACCTTCTCTGATTTGTACTGAGACAGCTCTATTCTTCTTATCTTTCAAACCAGAAAGATCTAACAATCCACATCTTTTTAAATTCCCAGAATGTCATGTCTGCAGAGAGGGAACGAGCAACTGGTGTCAGGAGAGCATGGAAGAAATTGTGGCCATTTACTGATAGGTTAGTCTCTTTTGATGTGGGGGAAAAAAAACTTGCACATATTTGGATAAGGCCATAGGGAAGGATCAGAAGTACTATGAGGCTTAGGTTTGGAAAAAGGGGTTAGATTAAGTAAAATGAACTTTTTATTTTTATTTTTATTTTGTTGGACTATGAAATTATTGTGTATCTTTTTGGATTATTTTAAGTTAGGAGTATGAAAACTGTTAGAGAGGATAGACAATGAAATCAACAGAGAGGGATTTGAGGAAGTCAATCGAAATATGAAATTGAGAAAGAAGGAATGCCTGGCCCTAGAATTGGGCCAAGCCCAAGCAATGATATTAAATACTGTTAGTAATGTTAAATGTATAATGATTATGATTACCCTTGTGAGAGAGGGGGATATATGGGGCTTCCCACAGTGAGAGGGGGGAAGTATGGAAATTTAACCGTCATGTTATGTGCTTATAAAATTGTAAAAAATCAATGAAATTTTTGAAAAAACAAAACAAAAACAAAACTTGCACATAATAATAAAAAAACCTAAGAGGAATGAAATACTCAAACATAAGCTAGACTGTTCCGAATAACCTAAAATCCCATGGCATAATTCTTGGGTTTCAATAATGCCCCCGTAACTCTGGGAATGAAAAGAAAGTAGCCCTCCTGGCTATGCGCAGTGCTCCACATCACAAAACAAAATGCCATATATCCAGGATGGACTTTTGCAGCTATATAGCAGCATCCCCCAGAAGCAAATAGGAAACTGCAGGGGGCACAGATCTCTGCTTAAAGAATATGGCAAATAAATAAATAAATAAAATCCTGGGAGTCCTTCTGTTTATGCTACAATCAAGATCAGCCGTTCCCACAATGCTGGTGACTCTTGCCTTTAGTCACTTCTTAATCCACATCCCTTTGTGGCAGTTGAGGGCAATCTGCTCTCCTGGCATGAAATGTAGAACAAATGCCCTGAGCCTTGACCATCTGTGGCTGTTTGCTCATCAGTCAAGTTAAGGGTTGCCAGATGCCTTTTTATTTCGTTTAAAGCCCCCTCCATTATTCCAAAGTGAGAGATCTGTAACAGATGCCCCTTAATCTGAAACTTCAGCTTTTTGACCCACTATTGTGTAGTGAGGAAACCATTGCTCGTTTGTTTGAACTTCCACCAACTCCATTCTTATGTATGGTTTTTTTAAAAAAGTTATTTTTTCTTAACAATAACATCAGTAAATAAAATAATGTTCTTAACTTTTATTAAAAGCTTAGCTGCATTTACCAACACTGAGCTCCAGTCTGCCACAAACATTGTGTCTACAGGACAAATGCTCTTCTGTTCGCTTGATACAGCAGTAGCACATGGGGAAGTTAGCGGATGCAGAGTGAAGAAAAGAGTGGTACAAGGTGGATGGGGAAAAGAGACAGTTCTGAGGTCCATAGAAGAAAAGGATATGGCTACAGAGAGAGACTTGTGAAGTAGAGAAAATGTAGTCCGTAAAAGCTTATGCCATAATAAATTTGTTTGTCTTTAAGCTGCCACAAGGCTCCTTTTTGTTTTTGGTTGCAAGTGTCTAACATGGCCGCCCCTCTGAAAAAATGTAAAAATGACCCTTGGGGTAATTGGAGTTGAATATTCCAAGTCTACGTTTTCATCCGCAAAAACTAGAACTTTATGTTCGCCTACCTATCTGCCCACTTGCAAACTCATTTTGGGCTACCCAGACTCCATGTTGATCCACTGCTCATGAATGGCTCCTTGTAGCCTGCAAGTGGATAATTCAATGCTGATCCTTTGGAACCAATGGGCCTTTACCAGATTCATTAATTTCAATGGGACTATATGGAGTATGACTAATTTTGGATAGAGCCAGGCCTTTCTTTCAGCCAGAACTCACTGGAACGAGTTCCGGCAGCTCTCATTGCCATTATAAGAGAACAAGGGAGGAGTTCATGGTGAGCTCCAGCACCTCTTTTTCTAGAAAAATAGCACTGGATACATCCCATAAGATGCTATCCCATTTCCATTTCCCTGAGAGCAAGGTCCATTGGGACTTATTTCTGAGCAGATGTGTATAGGCTTGCACTGTGGAATTCCTGGATGGTGAACACAGTACAAAGAACAGAGACCTTCATTGTGGGAAGCATAAAACTTTCCTTGCCATCTTGAGCATCGCAAAGGTCTACCTGCAGCACTGAAAACAAACAATGGCTGTAAGCCAAGGCTGTTATGAGATACTAACCTTTGCCTCCTGCTGGAAGCAGCAGCTGAGAGGACCATCTTTTTACTACAGAGGTATTTTCATATGCTGCTCACAGACTGAGAAGGCACCGAGCTGGTTCAGTAGATAGTAAGGTAAAGGTAAATAGAGAAGTCGAGAATTATCAACCCTTTTCTGAGTTAATTTGCGGTGCTGTCCTTTAAAGCCCATTTGCCATGGTGCAGCATCTTATAAGATTAGGCTGATGGGTATTACTTAGTACAGCGATTCATGAAGACATTCATCAGACCAAAATATTGCTGTATGTCTGCTCTTCCGTTGTGCAAACTGACTCTTGCCTGTGTCCTGATACAGGGAAATGGTCCAATACTTATCTCCTTAAAAAAAAAAAGTCCTTTCTGCCACCTTCGGCTTTGTAACTTGTCATTACTTAAGACACAATCCAGGCAAAGTGTGGCTGATTTAACTAGGAGATTTACAAACATGCTTACATTTCCCCCATTAAAACAGAAGTGTTTAATTTCAACCAGTATGGTAAATGTTGGGAATGGCGGGGACTTGTCTTTTCAAAAATTATGTGAATTGTATGTTTATTATTTAGTATTGACAATGGCAATTCAGGTGGGTGCCAGTTTTTTTTATTCTGGAAGAGCAAGTAGCTCACAGGTTCTTCTAAACAAATTTTAAATGTTGTTTAAAAAATAACACTTCCTTTTCACCTCTTTCTTCTTTCCAAATGTCACTTTCTGACTGTCCCTATTCTGCGGATGGAATTCAGTCGCATACCAGAAAATTCAGGTTGCACAATTGTAGTCAATTTGGCTTCTTGCCCAAGAAACCTGCCCCCTTCCTCCCAAAATACCCCCCCTACAATCAAACCAGGATGAATGCTCAATAAGCAGGTGTTTGAAAGCCACCTAAGTTTAGGGTACCTCCAGACTGTGAGTATTTTGTGGGAGGGATTTAAGCACATAGCAGAAAAGTAGATTTGCACATCTAAAGCGGATTAAAGCACTTTGTCACACTAGTGCAAAGAGAGAGAGAAAGAAATCCACCTCAGAGCTTTGAAGTGATGGAGAATTGCACTGAAAAGTGCACTGAAAATCATCTGTACTGTACAGATGATTAACAGGAAGATGTGTCACCATCCTGCAAGCACATCAGGATGAATGCAGCATGAATGCTCGCTGTTATGTATCGATCCTATAAACTGATCAGAATGGATGCTTAGTAAAGACCAAGCATAGTCTAACCACCTCGTAAGCTTCGTGCAAGCAAATCAGGATGAATACTTCCATAGGAACATGCAGTAGGAAGCTGCCTTACACTGAGTCAGACCATCGGCCCATGTAAGCCAGTAATGCCTATGCTGGCTGGCAGCAGCTCTCTGAAGTTTCAGATATGGGACATTCCCAGCCTTACCTATAGATGCTGAGGACCTGAGACCTTCTACAGTGGTCCCTCGACTTACGAATTTAATCCGTTCCGAATGGACATTCGTAGGTCGAAAAGTTCGTAAGTTGAAAAAGCGATTTCCCATAGGAATGCATTGGGAGAAAAAATATTCGGAAAAATTCGTAAGTCGAGGAAACCGCATCTAAAATTCGTAAGTCAAGGAAACCACATCTAAAACCGGCAATGATTTCCATTCGGATGTCGAAAAATTCGTAGGTGTGCGGCCACTTTTTTCATTCGTAAGTCGGAAAATTCGGATGTCGAGTATTTTGTAAGTCAAGGGACCACTGTATATGCAAAGCAGCTGCTCTACCACTGAGCAATATGGCCCTTCTTGAGCTTCCGCCAAAGCTCTGTTTTACTAGCAGTGAAGGGACACTTCCAGGAAACTGGCTGAAATTCTACGCTTTTCCAAGCTGCCCTGCTTTTCTTATCATGCAAACCTGTCGTGGCACAGTATTTCACTTGACATGTGAAAGCAGCCATACCGCCTACCTGTAACAATTGCCTGAGAGACGCGCCAAGCAAAATAAGCCGGGCTCTGTGCATAATTTGGGGTGTGCTGCTCCTGTACCTTAATGGCAATTGATCTCCCAGAAAACAATGCAATCTATTTAATCTCCAGAGTATCAAGCAGGTAGATTGGAGTTTAGTGAATTACACCCAAGGGCTGTCTCTAACCTTCAGTGGTGGTACTATATTATTTCACTTTTTGACAGTTTAATACAGTTCCTGATCGTTAATATGATTTTAATATCTGACAGTGCAAAAGGGTAATAATGTTGTGGAGCTGGGAAAGTAGAAAAGAATAAAATAGCCATCACAGTTGGTGATTCACGGCTGGCTATGTCATCCCTGAAAAATATGTTTTATTGCCCTGGTGTGGCTCCGCAGCTCAGGGAAGGCATCACTCATTCCAGCACGCAGACCTGTAAAAAAGAATGTTAATTCCCCCCACATTGTGCTCGGCTTCCACCTGTGATTAACAGGCTCTACTCACCACAGTGTGCATTTGCAAATGTCCCCTCTGTGCCTACAAATCTTCTCCCGTGGTGGTAAGGGAGCAGAGATGAGGTGAGAGAGCATTGCATGCCAGGAGTGCAACATGGCCTGCCTGTAGGTTTTATGCTATGCACTATTTTAGATCTAAGTAGTTGTGTTGGTTGATGTCCAGGGGGCTTACAGTCTACAATAACATACATACAAAAATAAAAAAGGGAATAGGGGAGAGGTGGCAGATTGATAGTGAGCAGTTTCTATCAGTAATTGCCTTAGCGGAGGGAGAGGACAAAGCCAGGCCCTTCTTTGCCATTCCTACTTCAGCTACTCACTAACAGTTGTCACCAGTGGACAGAAGTTAGGCCTAAATTGTCTCACAGATCATTATAACTTGTCATAGTAAAGTTATCTTTATCCTTAATTTCTATTGATCTAAGTGCAACAGCTTTATGCATTTTATTTTACATTATTGCTAGTAGCAAAGAGGGGGAGTGATGAAAGATAATCATGACACTGGTGGAATAGGTAATAGATAAAGCAATATGTGAGTCTTCCATGACTCCTAGGATATGGTCTTGTGCTATATTCAGCCTCCAAAGTATTGCTTGTGAAAGCAGGGCTATCATTAGAAGTCACCAACATTCTAGCCCTCATAGATGTGGACATGAGCTTGCAACCATGATAGCAGCATGTGCCACTGGGTCAAAGGATACAGAGCAAGCAAAAGAAAAACAGTCATTTTTCCAAATCAGAAATTCTAAGCCATGGGTGCGATTTATTCTAGAGTTTGACTCAAAGCTACTGATATCTCACATGAATGTTTTCGGAAACATCATCACATGCTCCTTGTTAAACACTCATGACCAGCATGACAATCATATGAATGACATATTTATCTCAGACTTCCACATGACAGTCTCTTCCAAATAATTAGCTGCCTCGCACTCTTAACACCTGGCTGCTTGTCCTCTCTTTGACCACCATTGCTGCTGTATCCTCTTCAGACCTTATTCAACATCACAGCAGAAAGCAGAGGTGAAGCCATGGAGAAGAGGCATTGAGCCCTTTTGTAAGCCTTGAGCCATACACGGATACAGAACGAGAGACCAATGGGCCCCATAGGAGAGAGTGAGCTGTGGTTTGGAGTCTACAGAGGAAGTTTTTTTATTCCCTCCAAGCCATATATCTGGGACGAGGAACTAGGGTTACCACCCCCCAGCAAATTTACAGCACCAGTAGTGGTGGTGTGTGGGACAGGATGCAAAAATGGAGAGAGCAATGGATGTGACTCTTAGCTTTATACATCAGGTTACACTGCAGCCAGGCAAAAGTCAAATGTTTTTCGGTGCGCTCGCACATATACACACATCTTCATCCTCCATCCAGACAAACAAGAGGCATTATCACATTTCAAGCACACATCCTGGCCACCCAAAAGCAGTCATGGGGCATTATTACAATGGAATTCTTTGTGTATAACACACTGTTTCCAACAGGGTGCACTCCCTAGTGTTGTTGTTGTTGTTGTTGTTTAGTCGGTAAGTCGTGTCCGACTCTTCGTGACCCCATGGACCAGAGCATGCCAGGCACTCCTGTCTTCCACTGCCTCCTGCAGTTTGGTCAGACTCATGTTGGTAGCTTCGAGAACACTGTCCAACCATCTTGTCCTCTGTCGTCCCCTTCTCCTTGTGCCCTCCATCTTTCCCAACATCAGGGTCTTTTCCAGGAAGTCTTCTCTTCTCATGAGGTGGCCAAAGTATTGGAGCCTCAGCTTCAGGATATGTCCTTCCAGTGAGCACTCCGGGCTGATTTCCTTAAGAATTGATAGGTTTGATCTTCTTGCAGTCCATGGGACTCTCAAGAGTCTCCTCCAGCACCATAATTCAAAAGCATCAATTCTTCGGCGATCAGCCTTCTTCGTGGTCCAGTTCTCACTTCCATACATCACTACTTGGAAAACCATAGCTTTAACTATACAGACCTTTGTTGGCAAGGTGATGTCTCTGCTTTTTAAGATGCTGTCTAGCTCCCTAGTGTTAGGGTTGCCATATTTCAAAAAGTAAAATTCCCGAGACCCGCAAAATTGTTAGGAAACCACCCAAACTGTTGTCCTACATCCGGGTTTTCCCTGACACTTTGCCGATTCGGCAAAATTCCCCACTAACACCATTTTTACTCCCAAAAACCAGGACATGTCAGGAATTTTCCTGATGCATGCCAAGCCTACCTAGTGTGCTTAGAATTGCAGTTTTGGAGACTTTGCCTTTACATCAAACTGAATTTTCTGCATTACAGTTGGTTTGAACAAAACCATTTGAATCTTGCACGGGCATTATAGTTCTTTTTATTATTATTATTTTATGGTGCTATCAGCATACATAGCGCAACACAAACCAAAAGGCTGGTGCTGGCCCTGAGGAGCTTGCAAACTAAATTTAGACGATGAGAGGGAAGAAGAAGAACTGAGGGAGTGAGAGGCAAGGGTACCAAGGGATGACTGTGAGCTAATGAAATGCTAGGAGAGGTTGCAGGGTTACTGCTGCTAATTCTGATTCATTTGTGTTCTGATTCCTTCACCGTCAAACAGTGCTTCGCTGTTTGGAGGTAATAAATTAGATCATCGTTACTTGCAAAGGGATTATGAAGATAATAATTAACAAATGAGGCAGCTAAAAGATTTATTGGTCTGGCCTGATCCAGGATGAGTTTCCTCTTGGACAGAGCATCATCCTGCTCTCATTTGCCAGTAATTAGCCTCGCCTTTATTGCATTGTAAATACTGCTTTAATTACTGTACCACTTAACTCAAGAGATGGGACTTGATAGCTAGAGCTTAATGGGTTTCAAGAGCAGCAACTCCCCCCCCCCTTGAACTCTGAACAACAGATGCATGAGAAGAATAAAAACTAGCCAAGAATACAGACATGTTTTAAGTCCTCATTAGTGGGATTTCCCATGCGAGTTCCCTTTATGCCTCTTTCAGCTGAAAGCCATAATGAGTTATTAACATCATGATACCCCATATTCTTTTTCACAGCGAAGCATAGGGAAACAAGGACTCAAATGGGTGCAATCCAGATCTTTGAAGCCTGACAAAGTCCAACATATATCAAGAGGGCTCTACTCCTTAAAAATGTTGTTCACACTTCAGCATTGGCACCCAACATTTACTTTAAAGAGCAGGAAGTGAGTTAGTAGAATACGAACTCCCCAAGTTTGAAAAGCCTCATCATACTTCAAGTCAGGGCAGGACACCTTTGAATGAGGGTCTACTTTGAAAAAGGGTTCAGTTCCAACTTAGGGTTGCCATATTTCTAGAAGTAAAATTCAGGACACAAAAGTTGTTGAGAGCTTTTTTTACCAGCCGTACGGCAGCCCTAGCAGCCCGCTGCTGTAAGTTTTTCTCCTCTAGTGAAAGAAACCTCTTTATCAAAACACACACAGATTAAGAACATTAAAGCAGGATCATAAAAGCCAATAAAGCAGTATTATAAATGCAAACAAATACGGGAATTCAGTAACAGGTTCCAAGGCCTGGACTAAATGATATTTCTCTACAAGACACCTAAAGTAACTGATCGATGGTGCTTCATGACTGGCAGAGAAGAGGACATAGAGCAGGCTCATTATTAGAGACCAAGAAAGAAGGCTAAAAATAGACCTGCCTTGTCTCTATTGAGCATCAACACTGCCAAATAGATTCTTCTGCATCAAAAATGTGAGGGTTGTTTTGTTTTGCTTTGTTTTGCTTTGAAGGGCTGCTGGAGAAGGAAGTGGTTTGTGGTGGCCTCCTAAGCATCATCAAATGAGAGAGAGGAAACGCATCGCCCAAAAAAGAGGACAAAATAATTTGTATTAGCTAATTTAGATGTATATAAACAAATTCAGAAATACCTAATATAATTTTAATAGAAATGCAGTGCATTTCTGGATCGTGGGGGAAAATGCAAGCAAGTGGCCCCATGTCCCTGCTCAATCTGCTTCCCAAGGACTAGCTGTTGGTGGCAAACTTCAAGCGCCCACTCTTCCTTCTTAAGTTTAAAATAAATAAATTAAATCTTTAAACTGGATTTTTATGGGACTGCCCTTCAAAGGGAAGACTTTCCTTCTCTAAATCAGGGTACATGCCCGTTGTCCACCCTAAAGCAATGGGCCTGTTAGGGTATGAGTGTATTCTTCGCCCATGTGTGTAAAAAACAAAAGACCAAAACATTTTCCAGAGAAACTGAAATGAATGGGATGGGAACCATGCTCAATCAGATTCTTATTTTAAAGTCAATGTTCTTGTTCTAATTCTTGGTTTTTGAACCAACCAATAATTCAGTTATATCTGAATTTAAGTTCAAAGGGAATCTCATATGTGGGTGTCACAATCAGCTTCTAGTATATGCTGCATGTCATTTTCAAAGCTGTGGGTGGGAAACAAGAAGGGGTTTTTGAAGTACAAATGCCACATTTTAAAATTCATGTTAAACAACAAATATCCATGGGTAGTACATGAATGTTTATCCTTGCTTCCTGATGAGGAAGAGTGATATTTGATTTTTAAATGTGATCTACTACTGTTATATATTCTCATTGTTCTAATTTGCATTAAAAAAAAATACATCAGGAAGAAAATTCTAACTCTGCTAGATTTCCCATATCTCACATTTGTGAAAATGTTTGTTCTCAATCTAGTTTGAACTAGGTATCATATCCATTGTTTGAACGATAATAGGCATAGCAATATAATGAGATTTTCCACTCATCATTAGCGTCTATCATTTTGGAATGGTGAATCCTACCACAGTTCAATATCTGCAGATGTCCACAGAGCATTTCACAACCAGTACCGTATTGGCCTGAATATAAGTCACACCCAAATATAAGCCGCCCCTTTAAAATTCAAGGGAAAAAAGACAATGCCCAAATATAAGCTGCTCCCTTAAAATTCCTCAGGCACTCATACCCGTTCCGTTTTACCGTATGTCTGTTTCAGCAGCGATATCGTAAAAGCGAATTTTTTTAAGCTGCACTTTAACTTTTCACGGTCAGAATTTGGAAAAAAAAGTGAGGCTTATATTTAGGCCAATACGTGTAAGACGGATGTGTGGTCTCCTCGGGAGTAAGCATCCACAAACACTGGCTACTAAACTAATTGCTTTATTTACAGCATTAAGCAGTTCAGACGTTACATTTCTGCATCCGACCCCTCTGTGTCAGATCCCTGAATTACGGATTTGCGGCTCCGCCCCCAGCATAGGAGCTTCGGAAATCCTAGGCGCTGCCTCTCTTTTTTCCGCTTCCGTGCCCTCGACCTGGGCGGGTCGGCGCCTGCCCCTTCCCTTCCACTTTCATCATCCACGCTGGTGGTGTCTGTCAGGCTCTTCCAGCCCCAACTCCTCCCCGGTCTCCATGTTCTGCTCCCTTCCCATTGGCTGTGCTAGAGCCCTGGTAGGGGCTTCCTCCCATTGCTCCATTATCGCCTCTGGCGTCAGCAGGGGCTGTGCCTGTTCCTGATCCCAGACCCTCAATAACTCTTCAGGCATCAGCTGAGCCCTGTCTAGGTCAGCTGTTTCCTCTGGCACTGCTTCGGAACCCGGCCAGCCCCTGACAATACGGTATATTCTTTTGTTGGTCAAAACCAGCAGACAGAGCATTGGAATTGGATCCAGGCTTAAATCTCACTGAGCTGTGCAATGTTCAACTTCAAATCCCGCCGAATCATGCTATAACCAGCTGTTCAGGGCAAATCACAGCTTTCATGTTCAGTCTTCCACCTAAAAATGCAGTACTAACATACCTAATGTGGTTGATTGCAAAATAATGCACATTAAATAGAGACACAACAAGTCACATTCTTGCACAGATGATCCAGGAATGGATGTCATGGATCTGACTGTGGGTGAGATTCGTGTATCAACAGTTCAAGCATTGCCTTATTAATGAGCACACAGCGCTTGAAGTGATTCGTACATCTGCCGTACCGGATAAATGTGACAACTGAATGTGACAACTGAATTGACCTTGAGACTGTGACTGAGTGCTTCTTTATTGTGGTTAAATAGCTAATGTGCTGTGCTTCCTAGTTGAGGTTTCATTTCTGCAGAGGAATAAACAACCGGTGCTTCTGTAAAACTAGTTCAAGCATTTCACAAGATCTTTGGCAGAAACGAGTTGCATGAAATTCTCTCTCTACAATGGCCTTGGGAAGCGGATCTTGGCTGCCACAATATATAACAGGGCAGACAGCTTTGTGCTTCTGGGAGAGGCTTGGGCCACACATTCTCTAAATTACCCCCATTATCCGATCTCTCTTCCATCAGCTGCACTGACTCTTCCAGCAACAGAAGGTTGGAGGTGGATAAAAAATGTGCCCGCACAGCTAGAAGTGCTTTGATACAATTGTAATGTAGGCATAAAATCAAGGAACATATGCAGAGGCATCTGCTCACAGTTGTGAAGACATATAAAAATATGGAGCTGCTGAGAAACTTTGATGGATTTTATGACAGAGAAACTACATCTTTTTATAGTGTAGTATACGAACCCACAAAAAGTGATGCTTGCCCCTTTAGTTATTCATTGCTCATTTACAACCACAATTCCCTCACATGTCAAACCGGACAATTTACAGCAGGGTCCCTTTTGAGATTTTAAGTTGTCGGCCACATTAATTCTGTGTGGCAGAAAGAATCCAAAATGCACCAGCAAACATTGTGGGCATTTGGTAGTAGGGGAAAGCCAAATGATGAAGCAGTTATTACCCTTTATGGGCCATATTCAAATGAGGAGATGTTGTGGGTAGAGCCTTATGAAAGCCTTGGGAAATTTTGGTTGCCTGAAGTGTGCGTATTTATTTATTTATCAAAGGCATTTTTAACTCCATTCTTCAGCCAAAAAAGGCTTACATAAGACCTATAAAAACAAGACGGTCCCTGCCCACAGGCTTACAAGGACCAAAAGGAGTGGAGCATAAAATAGAGACCCCTTCAAAAGAAAAATGAGCTGCTAGACAAAGTCCTCGAGGGCAATATTTGTGCCAAAGTGTTTATTTTTAACGGGTGGGGGAGGGGATAGTTTAAAGGAATATTCCTCCCGTGTCAGGGAACAGACTAGGCTCTAAAATGGCTTTCTTGTGCCTTGAAGATACCCCCCCCCAAATATTGTTTTCATCAGCAGAAAGATGAAGAATGAGAAGATGGGATTGACACCAGCTCCCTCCCACACAAGTTGACAGCTTTCCTTCTTAGCGAAAACTGTGAGACTCCTTAAATAAATACTGTCACGACTAGTGGGATAATGAAACATTATAAGGAGTAGATCTCAGACTATACAGGGTGGTTGTTTCCCCCCAAAATCAAATGCCCTTCAGAATGAGTGCAAAGTGCAAGGCACCCAGTTGCTACTAATAACTTAACAACTGGGACTGGCAACTGAAGTGAACCCAGCACAGGGTTATTTTTCCGTCACTGTTAGCTGTTTTAGGTAAGAACTGGTGGTCTTCTCTTGTTTACAGCCTGAGTAAAGGCTTTCCAGAGCATAAAGAACCTCTTTCAATATTAGGGGTCAATATTAGTTGGTCTCTAAGGTGCTACTGGAAGGAATTTTTTTACAGTGGTACCTCTGGTTACGTACTTAATTCGTTCCAGAGGTCCATTCTTAACCTGAAAACGTTCTTAACCTGAAGCACCACTTTAGCTAATGGGGCCTCCCGCTGCCGCTGTGCCGCCGCTGCCCGATTTCTGTTCTCATCCTGAAGCAAAGTTCTTAACCCGAGGTAATATTTCTGGGTTAGCAGTGTCTGTAACCTGAAGCGTATGTAACCTGAAGCGTATGTAACCCGAGGTACCACTGTATTTTGTTTCTAATTAGGCATGTTTCTTTGTGAGAGAATGACCATAGTTGCCACCTAAGGACCGCCATCAGTATAGCAAAAAAAAAAGTAGTTTCAACTTCCCACCCCACAAGCAGAGCAAGCTGGAAGGGATTGCTATCACCAACCTTTTAGCTTAATGCATCATCTGGGTTTTCATTATGATCTCCTTTCCATTACCCTCGATTTTCATCTCATTTCTTATTCTCTTTCATTTACATCTTTGGGTTTTCTTACAACAGCTTCAAAATTCATCTGCTCCTTTTAACTGTTTTTAGTATGCCCATTACATATTTTTAAATCCTTTGTAATTGCTAGCGCTCTCATACTCGTTGACTCACTCTTTCTCTCTCTGACTATATTATCTTTCTTTCACCGGCACCAAATATTTCATTGATTTCATTTTTGAAACTTATTAGTTCATCTCTCGATACTTTTATGAATTCAATGCCTCTTAGATTGTCTGAGTTTTGATTCTTTGGTTCTTTGCACTTCTTGCATCCATAGGGTATCTTAATTTCTTAAAAACTATTGCAATAAAGCCAAGTGTTTCCTCTCTCCTTTTCTTCTGTAATTTATACTTTCCTCTTTATAGAAAGGTTCCTGCTGTAATTATACTTATCAAATATTACACCTTTCCTTAAAACCTTATATTGTGGTTAATTCCCCCAAAATCTATAAAACGCATAGTTCACTTTTTATATATAGCAATTAGTCTCTAGGAAAAAATATTGCACATATACCAGTTTTCATAATAATAATCAATACTGTAGTCAATCCCTTAAAAGCCAATATTGAGTAGAGCCCATAGATAACACTTCTTTTATAAGTTCATGAGATAGTGTTCATGTCGTTTGACATGGGTCCCTATGAGTTCAGTCCTTTATTCTATTCTAAGAATGCTGACAAAATCTTGTGCCAACAGAATTCTACTGTCTAGGTTGGTGGTTACTTTAGTCATTTCAGTTATGCCCACAAACGAAAAAGGAGGGAGTTGGATCTTATCAGAGCTTTACTCCTTTTTCTTCGTATAGGTAAATTTATTGCTTCTCTGCTGAGAACATTTAAGAACAATTAGCACTAATTTTGATACTCAGTAAGCTTCAATATAGGGACCCAGGTGGCGCTGTGGGTTAAACCACAGAGCCTAGGGTTTGCTGATCAGAAGGTCGGCGGTTCGAATCTCTGTGACGGGGTGCGTTCCCGTTGCTTTGTCCCAGCTCCTGCCCACCTAGCAGTTCGAAAGCACCTCAGAGTGCAAGTAGATAAATAGGAACCGCTCTGGTGGGAAGGTAAACAGCGTTTCCGTGTGCTGCTCTGGTTTGCCAGAAGCGGCTTTGTCATGCTGGCCACATGACCCAGAAGCTGTACGCCGGCTCTCGGCCAATAAAGCGACATGAGCGCCGCAACCCCAGAGTCGGACACGACTGGACCTAATGGTCAGGGGTCCCTTTACCTTTACCTTTAAGCTTCAATATAGTGTTTTGATAAGTTTCATCACCTTTAGGCAGGAGATGGGGGAAGCAGTTGCAGGCATTGAATGAAAAGGGTGGCATCACAACACCTCCCAAATATTCTGGTTTGGGATAGCAGACCAACACACATAGAGCAGGAGCTTGACAACATGACCTGTATCATCACCCAGTTTTCTTATATTTTGGACACCTGGGGCCACTGAAGGAAATTCACCCCACCATCTTTTTGTTTTTCCCCTTCCATTATTAAACAGGGTTGGGGAGCAGGAGGGAGAGATAGGTATTATTCAGCAGAAGCCTAGAAAATGTCCCTGCTATCTCTGCAGAGTGGAACCCCACATTCTGAAGAGCAAGCGAAAGGTTATTGGATACCCTTTCTGTGGCACAAACCTATCTTTGAGGGATATTGTGAGGTCCTGGCACATGCCCTGTAATGGCAGCAGGTTTTAATTTTGAATTGTGTTATGTAAATCAAAATGAGGTATCATTTTTTGAGCTAAAGGATGGGTAATAAGATCTCCCTTTTGGACTAAAATATCGGGTCCTCTTGGCAATTCCATTGCCCTCAGACATTCAGGGATGGTGGCGGCCCAGGAGGGGGAATTCCTTATGGTAGCCAAAAAGTTGTGGAATTCCCTCTCAACAGAGGTGCATCTGACATTTTTATTATATAGCTTTCATCATAGGCATACCACTTTGCCCTGACCTTTGACATCAGAGAGACCAACAGATAGATACCGACCCTATTGTCTTGATTGTAAAATAATTTACCTGTTTTTAGTATTGTATTTTTCATTGTTGTAATCCACGTATCAAACCTATCCATTCTTAAGGAAATCAGCCCTGAGTGCTCACTGGAAGGACAGATCCTGAAGCAGAGGCTCCAGTACTTTGGCCACCTCATGAGAAGAGACGACTCCCTGGAAAAGACCCTGATGTTGGGAAAGATGGAGGGCACAAGGAGAAGGGGACGACAGAGGATGAGATGGTTGGACAGTGTTCTCAAAGCTACCAACATGAGTCTGACCAAACTGCGGGAGGCAGTGGAAGACAGGAGTGCCTGGCGTGCTCTGGTCCATGGGGTCACAAAGAGTCGGACACGACTAAACAACAACAAATCCACCTTGGAACTTTATGGTGCAAGGCAGGGTTTGGAATCATTGTCATTGTCGTCGTCATCATAACTACATTCATTCATACATCTCATTCCAATCTCTGGAACTTAATATTAGTTGTATTTCTGACCTCAAGTGTTTCAAGTGTCCCTACATTTAACTGTGCACCATGGGGCAAACCAAAGCACGTATATTATGCTTTACATCCAGCTTTTGAGAGAAGAGTGTAGAGAGAGAAGATCAGAATGCATTAGTGAAACTGATGTACCTCCCTCTCCCTTTCAGTACGGGAGTTGGCAGAGAAATAAGTAGGAAAGAAAAATAAATTTTACAATGATTGGTAAGAAATTACTTTATCAGTCCCTCATGTTAGTTATAGATCTGAATGAAGAAGGACAGAAGGAGAATGAGTGTTATTTCCTTGCATATTGGTCAGACTTACAATAGCTTGTGGAAAAAAGACAGCAAGTGAAGTATGGCCCTTATATAAGATACATATGGGTTGCCAAGCATTTTATTTTTTATTTTTTTTTAAATAATTTTTATTAATTTTGCCATTTTATAAGCATACAATAATACATTTCGGTCAGGATTCATCACTCCCCACCTCTCACCATGAGGAGTTATTTAATCTTACCCTCCCTCTCACAGAGGTAAACCCATTCATTATTTCCCCTGACCTCAAACAAATCATTGTCTGGCTTCGGCCTAACCCTCTTCCCGGGTAGACCAATCTTGGTAGCATAACATAATCATAGTGACTTCCTCCGCACCTCCCTAGTGGCTGCATTAAACAATATATTTCTTCAATTCAGGTACATGGATACAGTAAACATATCTTAAACTTAGTTACAAAACATAATTCTAGCTCATATGTAATATCATTTCTTATTACACAACATCTTTTAATTCTCACCTCAGCGTCTTCCTCCCATATCATCTATAAGTTTCCTTCTGACTCCCCTTAATCTTCAGGCTCCTAACTTCGAGAGGCCCTAACATAATCCAAACTCTAAGCCATGTCCGACAAGAATGTTCAAAATCCAAATATATAATCAATCCCAGGTAACCCACCTGCACCATTCAGCCCTGCCCTCGCCTTTCCCCAGTCCACGTCCAAGTGCTTGCTTGCACTTGGACTTTACCTTCTCTTTGACTTCTCGGCTGCTTCTGTTCCCAGTTTTTGAACAAAGTCTTTTTCTTCTTTAAAATCCTCTGGCATCGGAAAGAATTGTCCTTTGTAGATGTCGCTTTTTTAGTCCTCCTCTTCAGTCGAAATATCTTGCGCCGAGAAAGATTCTTCCTGTGGCGAGGCTTACCCTTGGCCTTGGGGGGAATTTCACCCCCTTCCTTCCATTGTGCAGCTGGCATGACATCAGTGTTGTTTACAGCTCCTCTCAGTCTTTCAGTCTCTGCTTGGAACTCCAATCTTAGTTCCCAGATTTTTTCAAGGACTCTCTTCCAGCCTCCACGTTCAAAATCATCCTCCATTTTCAAAGACATAGCTGTGCAGTATTCCAAACCGAACCAGATCCAAGTTCAAAATCCAAATTTCCACAGTAGAATCCAGCAGGTCCGATTCAAATCCTCTAGCTGTCAAAAGTGATAGTTAGTTGCCCCCCCGATCAGGGATGTCAGGAGGATCGAATCTTTGTTGCATTGTCAAATTCCTTTACATTGCAGCCGCATCGGCAACAAAGTTCCTGATTTAGTGCCACAGTAGCAAGGGACGGACCTCCGTAAATTGCATCCCCGTACTTCACCAAATTAATCCAAATTCTTCAGTACTCTCTTAGTACTCACGTTTAGATTGTCCAATCTATTCATTTTCGGAGGAATCAGCGCGCTCAGGGGGGAAGGGCTCGCAGCTTCAACCCGACGGGCAATGGCGGTCCGTGGAGCTCCGTCGCCCCGCGTCACACACGGCGGCCTCTACTGTGGCCACCGTGGGAGTTGGGTCGACGTCCCGAGCTGCAGCCGGACCTAAGGTCCCGGGATCAAACCTCCCGGGAGTTTTGGGGGCTGCGTCGCTGTCGCAAGCACCCCTTTAAGCCGGTCGGGTCGGGGAATGTCAGCAGCGACATGTCCCCCGACCTTCCCCTCCGGCGCGCCGACCGGAAGCCCCGAGTTGCCAAGCATTTTAGGCCTGTGATCACATTTCCAAATTGGACACTCTGTCATGAGCACCACATATGAAGGACAACTCTCCTGTCCCCAACTATAACCCTCCTCAAAATTGCCTCCCTCTATTTTTTATTTTCAATTTGGGTTTTTTAAAAGTCTCTAATTGGATAAAGAAAACTTCTTTCGAGCCTTCTTTCAACTCATGATGGGAGGACCTTGCTGGTGCCGGTGAGGGCCACAGAGGGCACATGTATACCTAAGAGGACCATGTTAGTGACCCACAATGCACCAGAATTATATATAAATTTCTTTAAAATGAAAGCTCCATTTCTGCAGGTTCACCCCTTGGAGGGTGGATATTTTATAATCTTCAGAGAGCAGGCAAAATTGAAGAATTTCTTTAAATCTTTAATATGAGGTGGCTGATTTTTAAAAAAATAACTTTTCATTCCTTCCTTTTTTTTAACTCTCGCCCACCCCATGAAAAAAGTTTCAACTAGTTTTCTGGCTGCTCTCAGGAGCCCAACCCAGCCATATTCCTGGGAGTAATGCATCTGGAAATGATGTTGCACCCTTAAAGCTGATGTGTGGCAACAACTCTTTGGTGTTTGTCCTAGAATTCCCGAGGCTTAAAATGATACTGGATGGGTTACATAATCAACCCCCATGTGGGGAAACAGTAAAGGGAGATGTGAAATGTCAGATCGAAGCAATGTGTGAGAAATTTAAAAGAATGAAAGGGGTGATAAAAGAATGAAAGGAGCCCAGGCAACCGAGATCCAAGGTAAAGTAATGGCTGGTACAGACTCCTATAATAATCTTACCCTTACAAATAGATGAATGATACAATGGATGAATGGAATGCCATCACATAGAGTCATGCTGCTTCAGGAAACAATAGTCCACAATGATGGTTTCAGCTTGCAAGATCTAAGTGCCTGAGCAAACGCTTAAAGGAAATTATGATGAGTGTGTTATTGTGTTTGGTCTGAATTGCAAACAAAGAACCCTCAGCACAAAATGTTGATTTTCCATCTTCTGTCAGGACGTTCCTTAAGTAGCTTGTCTGGCATGCGGTAATACTGAACAAGGTTCCAATCAATATTACGGTGAAGGATGGGCTTTCAGTGAAATGCCTGAACTACAACTTGGCTTTGAGGCAGTAGGAAGCCTGATAGCAGCATGCAGAACACATCATTCAATACAGGGCTGTAAATGAGAATCAAATCCATCTCTGTCAAGGAACAGATATGGAATTTTGGAGGCAAGATTTTGGCTCCTACGGTTTGAAATATGTGCATTCATTAAGCAATTTCCTTGTAGCTAATGGCTGACTATTTTGTCTGCCTACTAGGGTTGCCATATTTTGAAGAGCAAAAAAGAGGACACATTTATTTACCAACTTCTACTTTAATTATTTAAATTGAATTATTTAATTAAGTTAATTATGGATCGCTATGACGACTCTACCCATGAAAAAGAGGGCGTGTCCTGGAAAAAGAGGACACATGGCAACCCTACAAACCTGTCAATATAGGGTAGGAAGAATGGTATACTCGGTATTATCTTTTTATACCACAGTTTTAAACCTTTATACTTTTTCTCTTTCTAAAAGAAAAGCAAAAACTATTTCTTTTCAATACAAAGACCACTCACATGTGCAGTCTGCTGCAGTTTTCCACATCCATCTCTCTCCCCTGCTTCTTACAGGTTTGCAATGTGCAACTGTACATATGCACATTGATTCAATAGCAACGGAAAAAGAAATCAATGTGATTGCGTGATAATGGAACTATGATTCCATGAAATCCACTCATCCATAAAAGGGGCATGAAATTTCAAAATAAATTATGTGTCTGTGGTGATTAGTGTTTGTTACTATCACGTAAAAACAGTGTTTATGTGTGTAATTGTTTAATCCTGTGCACAACTCAGTCAAATTGAATTGGATGTAGAATACTATTTACATCTGCACATGATCCAATAAAACGAAGGAGGCTTCCTGATGCATGATCAGGAATCCTGTATGGAATCATGTCTGAATCATGTATGGAATCATTTCTGGATCAAGAATCATGAACATAAACCAGATGCTCAACATAATGTGGATATTATTCAGAAATGCATAATATTTATTTATTTATTATTATTATTATTATTATTATTATTATTATTATTATTATTATTATTTATACCCTGCCCATCTAGCTGAGTTTCCCCAGCCACTCCGGGCGGCTCCCAATTGAGTGTTAAAAACAATACAGCATTAAATATTAAAAACTTCCCTAAACAGGGCTGCCTTCAGATGCCTTTTAAAAATAGGATAGCTGCTTATTTCCTTGACATCTGATGGGAGGGCATTCCACAGGGTGGGCGCCACTACCGAGAAGGCCCTCTGTCTGGTTCCCTGTAACCTCATTTCTTGCAGCGAGGGAACCACCAGAAGTGTCCGGGCTGAACGATGTATGTATGTATACATTTTTAATAAGATAAGGAACAAACGATAGAGTGGGGAAGAATTGGAAATATAACAGACCTACACCAGGAGCATGTCCAGAATTCTGTTTCCTCAGCCTGCCCCTTCAGTGTGTCACATAGTATAAAATAACTCTAATGTTTACTGGAATGTACCTACCGGTAGTATATTTAATTTCCAGCCTCCTGTTACATTTTGTGCTATCAAATTACAGCCGTGTACTTAAGTGTAAAGGCCCAGCACAACTGTTTAAGAAGGGAAACCTTGGAAATAAGTAGCATTCATATTTAAATTGTTTGGAAAGCTTTAATCAATTTTTAATTAGCTAGGGATGTGTTTTTACCCTCAATTTAACTTCATTCTGAAGAGTAGCTTGGGAGAGCATTACACTGTTGCAAATAGGATGCTTCCTTGCTGTTTAAATCCAGTTAAATGTTACTTAAAAGCATTATCTGTGCTGTAAGAATCACCAGAGCTCACCAAGGAGTAAGGACAGGTTAAGTGTACCTTCATTTTCTTTCCATAGGAAAAAGCACTGGAGACAGAACAGTACCATTACACAGTATGAGATGTGTGGAAGCTTATGTGGGAAGAGATGTTTTTTTTCTATAGAGGAAAAAGTGAAATTGTTTACAATTTTCATGGATTTGTGTAGAGAAATATTGATAATCTTGGTTCCTTTCCAACTTTGGTAAGTAAGGGGGAAAGAGGGGTTTACATTCAGCCTCCCCAACAGCTAATTGCAGTGATCACCATGTAAACAAACACACACAATGATGCATATGCAGCCCTGGAACCAACGCATACAGTACCCATTTATGCACATGGTATTTCATCAGGATAATAATAATTTTATCATTTATACCCCACCCATCTGGCTGGGCCTCCCCAACCACTCAGGGAGGCCCACAGCACATCTAGAAACATAATAAAAACATCAAGCATTAAAAACCTCCCAAAACAGGGCTGCCTTCAGATGTCTCCTAAAAGTTGTATAATTCTTTATCTCCTTGACATCTGAAGGGAAGGCGTTCCACAGGGAGGGCTTCACTACCGAGAAGGCCCTCTGCCTGGTTCCCTGTAACTTCGCTTCTCACAGTGAGGGAACCAGCAGAAGACCCTTGGAGGAAGACCTCAGTGAGCGATGGGGGTGGAGATGCTCCTTCAGGTATACTGGGCCGAAGCCGTTTAGGGATTCAGATGATTTCACATTCAAATAGCCCATAGTTGGACTGGAAGTGTATGACGGTCTGCATGTATGTGTGAATGCTGTGAGATGGGAAGGGACTGTATAAATTGTATACTATAAAAGATAAATTAATCATTTTCCTATTTTCGATCTAGCCAATTTCCCTGCATCTGAATGCACAGTTCAACAGCACCGCTGAGGAATTCTTTCTAATAGCTCTGAATTACTGTCCTTTTGAAGAAGAGAAGGGTAATGCTATCCCAAAGGTATTCTGAAAAGAAATAAGTAGTGGCCTTCATATCAGATGAAACCAACGAGACAATTATTCACATTCTTCAAAATCACCATCCGCCACACCAAGAAATGCTCTTAGTGACATTTGATATTCATGCTAAAGCAAAAAGGAGCAAGTTCTTAAATATATTGCTTTAGCATTGCTTTTTATTTTAAAGGTCTTTTTATATTTATTTTCATATACTGTATGCTAAAGCAGAGGGAAATTTCTCTACTGTTTGTTTTATGATATTTTCTGCTTGTAACGGAACATAAACTAGTGTACTAAAGAACTGACTATATTTTTTTCTTTAAAAGGAAACCCCATAGTGATGAAAATCTAAGGCACATAATCTAAGGAAAAATTGCAGATGTAGGAAAGATGTGTTTTTTTCTTATTGAAATTCTAAATGAGGAAGGAAGAAAAGACACTGTGGTGGCAATCCAGCACATACTTACTGCATATTGGAGGAAGGCTGACTCAACTTACTTCTGAATATGTATAGGATTGCATATTATATGTGCAAATTGAGAATATAGTAGGAGGCTTTTTAAAATTCTGGAAGATACATCATAATAAGTTGGAGCCAATATATGATTAAATAAACTACATGGGTACGAACAAGAAAATCATTAGCAGACTGTAGTCCTTGTGTTGGTAGGCTTGTAAAAAGATTCAAGCTTTGTAGTAATGAGTAATTGGTATGATAAAATATAAAGCTGGATGATTTGTATAGAACCTCAGTACTACTAACGGATTATTAAAACATATGGTACAAGTAAGTCCATTCACCTTCTACAGTTGGCAGTGTTATGGCTGGACCACTGTGGTGATCCAGTCAATGGCTGGGTTGCATGGCCTGCCAAGGGGTGGGCCGTACTCTCCATGAATGCCCAGAACAGTTTCAAGGCGTTCACAGGAGGAGGAGAGTCCTTGTGCTTGAGAAAACACTTGGTTGGGTATCATCTAATGTAAGTAACAGGCTCACTTACCTGTGTTGTTACATTTTCAGATTGTGCAATTCTGCATCCCACATCACTGGCCGCTGTCGGTAGGTACATGATGGCATCACAACATGGGCTAGCATGCCTGAAAATTACAGAGGGAGAAGAACAAACCCTTTGCAGTAGCACCGGCTTCAAATGTAATGTCTAGTTACACCTTCAGCACCTTAAGGAGTTCTCACATAGAAAGCATGACCAGTCCTAGTCACACAAACCCATCAAAAGGCACTCTTTCCTAAGCTCAGGAGATCACATTTGCCATGCTGATGGCTATATTTTGTGGTGGTGATGTTTCAGATATATCTGAGCACACACAAGGAGTTTCAGAAGTTAAGATCCTTCAAAACTTTGTATTTCCATCCCATGTGATGATCCACCAGGATACACACTGAAGAAATTGTTGGGCTGGGATGCTACTTTAGGTTCTAGTGCAACTCTGTCCAACTAGGGAGTTCTCCCCATGATCTGGAATATAAAAAGTCCATAGGTTCTCCCTTGTGCCTTTTTGTGTCTTCACTCTACAGCTGATGATATCTGACTGGCCTAGTCAATTATTTTATTTGCCTTGTAGATCACTGTGTAGCTTTTGGACCACTCCTTACAACAGGGTTGTATGGTTACATCATTAACATGCACAACATCATAAAATCTAGCTTTCCAGATTCATTATCTCTGTCCATGAGATAATGTTAACTCTCAAGATAGCATGATAACATTAATGTTCTTACCCAGTTTCTTTGTTCCATTTGCTTTCAGGATGATCTCCTACTTGGTCCTAAGTGTGCCCTGTTGCAACAGAGGCCAAGAATTAGGAAGAAATAAATCTCAATCTTCAATGTGGGGTGCAGTTGCCATTGCTTCCTTTCTCACACTACACAGAGCCTGTTCTTGTGGTTCTGCATAGGCCTAGGAGCAAGGCATTGTAGATAGGCAAACTATTCTTTGCAGTGGTGATGTTTGAATCCAGTTAAAATGGATTTTCCTATCAATGATAACTTATAGCATTATAATAACCTTGTAACCCTAAGTAAGCACCCATCTCATCCTGTACACCTATTGCAAAGTATGAATACAAAATACAAGTTTTAGTAAAATGATGATACATTTTACCCCCATCATTCTGCCCGGACACTGAGGTCCAGTGCCGAGGGCCTTCTGGCGGTTCGCTCGTTGCAAGAAGCCAAGTTACAGGGAACCAGGCAGAGGGCCTTCTCGGTAGTGGCACCCGCCCTGTGGAATGCCCTCCCACCAGATGTCAAAAAGAAAAACAACTACCAGACTTTTAGAAGACATCTGAAGGCACCCCTATTTAGGGAAGCTTTTAATGTTTAATAGACTATTGTATTTTAATATTTTGTTGGAAGCTGCCCAGAGTGGCTGGGGAAACCCAGCCAGATGGGCGGGGTATAAATTTGTTGTTGTTGTTACATCATGTGAAACCATACTCTGCCAGAAGCTTCAAGCTGCAACTGAACAGCCTCTCTATGAAGACTACTGACTTATGAAAAAGGAGTAGCTTGCAATCAAAGCAGGCTTGTAGACAGGAATTGATTCTGATGTCAGCTGTCAAGGTATTTAGTTCCCTCCTGCTGGTATTTGTTAGTTATTGTAATTTAAAAGGCTCAACGGATCACAAGGATCACTGAGGTTAAGTACCTGAAAGCAATAAAAGAAGAGACTCTTCAATATTCCACACTCATTAATTCATTTAATAAACAAAATCAGTGAAATAGCAATTTTGCTGATCGGAACTGCAAAGCTTAGAGGACAAATAAAAGAGACATCAATGCTTCAAATGGGATCTGTGAAAAGCCAATGTGGAATTATCTACATATAAGGAGAAATGGTTCTGCTAACTATAAGAAGCCTATAGCTAAGGTTTGTGGGATTTCTTGGTGGCTTTTAAAATATATATATGGCTCTGATTTTATGCAAAAATCAGAATAGGCTAATATTTTATGAGTTCATCTACATATCAAAGAGGAAGGCAGGGGGATGGATTTTGGCATCACATAGGGCACCACTGATATTTGTGATGCCAAGGTCCACCACTGATCTACACTGACTGGCAGCATCTCTGTAGGGTTTCAGATATGGAATATTCCCAGCCCTACAAGGAATTGAACCTGCAACCTTCTGTGTGCAAAGCAGTCGCTTGATCACTCTCAGCTATGGCCCTTCACTGAATGTCTACTGGCATCTGTACTCTGTCCTATATAGACGTACTGCTGTCCACCAGGAATTCCGGGGTTTAAAATGATTAGCATATGGTCTGACACTGGGACCTAAATGATGAGCTAGCTAAACCCTAGCTGGGCTGCAGAGTGCTCTTCATGTGTGCAAAGGAAAAGGGGTATGCATTATCAGCCCCTGCTATTGGTGAATACATACTGTAGTATGAATATCAGGATTGGCCAACCATTGTATAAACACTGGGAGCCTGGCATTCTGGCTTTCCATGGTCAGTGAAACAGTACTTCTACCCTGATTTAGTTGGCCTTCAGTGTTCTCAGCTCCAGTTGTTGACCTCAGGGACCCTGAGCATGAAAACAAGGCACTCGGATGTATATTCAGGTACGGCCATACACAGTCCTAGCCTGGCCATTTTGGGCACAATGTTCCAGTTCATGCCACCTCTCCATTTTGTCATGTGACCCTAGATCAGGCATAGGCAAACTACAATTCCCATCCTCCCTAGCTAACGGGACCAGTGGTCAGGGATGATGGGAATTGTAGTCTCAAACATCTGGAGGGCCAGAGTTTGCCTATGCCTGCCCTAGATGCATCAGTCATGCACAAGTGGTTTTAAGGACTTTGTGCACAATCTGGATTCTCCTACATTCAGTGGGTCCTCTATAGACATTCTGTGAAAGTATCATCTCTTCTTATGTGCAAGGCACTCTAGATTCCAGATCAATCTAGTGTTAGAATTGAATTAAGGCATTGGGTGTTAAAACTGTGCTAGACCCAGTATGTGAGCTGTGTACTAGACCCTCTGCAATCAACATGTATCAAAAGCTAATTAAGTCAGGACTAGCCTGAATAAGTGATTAGGACGAGAAAGGATCAAGGGCAAATCCCTCCCTCTGTCCCTCAACTGAGAATCAATTTTAAAAGATAATGCCAGTGTTTTAAGTTAGAGTTGAGGATTGCAGTTGGGGAAGAATAAAGTAAGCAGCAGGCTGGAGAGACAGTCAGAGAGCAATGTTTGAGAGCAATGGTTGGTGTCTGCTTATGTCCAAGGCTGCTGTGGCTATGGGAGAAGCCGGAATCTCTTGGGGTATTAATACTGTTAACTCCTCCATATAGTTTCAGGTTGTATATATATGTGTGTGTGTGTGTAAATAACCCATATATCATAAAGACTCCAGAGTCTCAGCTGTGCCTCATTTTCCAAAAGGAAAAACAAGCCCTGGGTGCCTGGAATCCCTGGACTTTTGCCCTGCTCAGAGATGGGGGTGGTGTGCAAAAATACATTTTATTTTTTAACTAAAAAAATATTGTCACTTCCTCATGTGCTTCAATGTCTTCACAATGGGGAAGAATAAATATCAGGGGCTGCATTCTTTGCTTCCCATGGTCCAGGCTTTATCTGCCTAATTTGCAAGCAAATGGTTTCTAACTTTGCCTGAATAATGAAGTAGCATAATCCTCAAACTGCTGCCCCGGTGCATGCCCCTGTGTTTTCCTCTGAGGTCACAGCAGTCCAGACATTTCAGGATTGGGCAGCTGGTTTGGGAATTTGCATCAAGGCCAAGATCATACTGCAAATATTCTTGGCTATCCGCTGTGCACTTATTCTGCGTATCACAGTTCACTGGTTAAGTTCATCAAATGACATGCATATCAAGAGCTAAATGGTATGAAAGCCAGCTCCGCTTCTATCCTCAAACTATAAAGTCAGCCTGGAGACTGAGGCTGTTGCATAAAAGAAGCAAAGAAGAAACTTAACACAGCAGTGTAAACGAGCCACAGGAGAAACACACCAGAGTGCTGGTTTGCACACTTGATTGCCATCTCTCGTATATGTCAATCACCAAGGCAGTGGAAGGTGCTCACTGATTCTGTAGTGCTCATTTTGGAGGGATACATTTGGGTGAGGTGAGCTCCTATAATATGTTCACATTTGTCATCCCTGAATCGTAACTGGAAACGTAATCTCACAAGGCAATAAAATGACTCACATTCTGCAACATTTGTTTGGAGAGCTGATTTTATTATGCTGAATTTCTTGATTAAATAAATATGCAGTGGTACCTCGGGTTAAGAACTTAATTCGTTCCGGAGGTCCGTTCTTAACCTGAAACTGTTCTTAACCTGAGGTACCACTTTAGCTAATGGGGCCTCCCACTGCTGCCGCACCGCAGCCGCACAATTTCTGTTCTCATCCTGAAGCAAAGTTCTTAACCCAAGGTACTATTTCTGGGTTAGCGGAGTCTGTAACCTGAAGCGTCTGTAACCCGAGGTACCACTGTACTTCCAAGGCCACTGCAACTACTTCCTGTACAGCAGGCAACCTGTGGCCCTCCTGATGTTGTTGGACTCCAACTCCCATCAACCCAAGCCAAGATGGCCAATGGTCAGGCGTGATGGGAGTTGCAGTCCAGCAACACCTGAAGGATTCTCCATTCCTGCTGCATAGTGACCCACTTAATCAATATGGTCAATATCACATATTCGGCCTAGTGATGAAAAAGAACCCTGCAACCTATTTGGGATGGGTTCTGTTAAACTTAGAATAATAATTTGAAGTCATCTGTTGGATGCCCCAAACTGATCCATTTTAAATCATGTCAATATTGCATAAATGGAGTTTCTCGATCCTATCATGCACCTGATGCATTAGGAAAGGGAGCGTAGAATCCTTCTGAAGTCTTGAACCACTTTCAGCAAGGACAGGGTCATCCCTACCCTCCTCCACAAACACACACACGCTTTACACAAATTACTGGAAACAGGGGGCTGGCAGTGAAAACACAATCTATTCCGGAACAACACCCAGTCTATGACCGTCTCAGTTGTTATTGCACATGTGTGCCCCATTCAGGGTGTTTGGGCACCATGGCAGCTACAGTGGGATTTGTTTTCTCCTTACTTGAGGAATATTCTTCTCTGTTTAAGCTATGTGGGTTTGTAATGGCTTTAACCTTCCTGTTCCAGAAAACCAGTTACTGCTGGATGGTGTTTGGCAGCTGTTGAAACCACATCCCCGATCATATTTGCTGGCCATTTCAATTTATGTTTATTCCAAGAGTAAGGTTCATAATGGAATAAATAGTTATTATTGTTTACCTGGGGTAAACAATAATAACTATTCCACATTAAACCTTAGTCTTTGACTAAATCCTCAACATAAATTGAAATGATCAACAAATAGGAAGCGTACTTGTGATTTCTCTAATGGTTACATCCTTTAAAACCAATAAAAGCCTTGGGAAGTAATTACATACAGTACACACTTGACAGCCTTTTACTTTCACATGCTATAAATAAGCCGCAATCAATGGAAAGTCATAATAAAAAAGGCAGTTGTATTACTTTTACATTGTGTAATGATGCCGGGGGATGCTTCATATGAAAACAAATGCCATCTATCTCGGGGGTGGGGGGGATAAACCATTAAACAAAGAATACATAAACTGTGGGGTATGCTATGAGAAAATAACTCCAATTAGGTTGAACAAGAAACATATTGACTCACATTCACAGATCGCCACATGCAACAGTGGGTGCATGTATCCGCCAAACAGAAAGCTGGTACAGTTACTTAACAACAGTTCGGAAGGGAAGCTTCATTCAGGCACCAGCACTGTGTTTTTGTTAACCTAAACAAAATCCAGCAAGAAGATCTATTGTAACTATCATAATCTGGAGACACTTTAAAAGGGTTTTTTTGGGGGGGTTGGGGGGGAAACAGAGATCCCTGGAGGAGGAGGAGAAAGAAACCATGAACAGGAGATCCAACAGAAGCTGTTCAGTACTGTAGCTGTTTATATCCACTGCTACTGTTAAATCGCCAGAAGCGGCTTTGTCATGCTGGCCACATGACCCGGAAGCTGTACGCCGGCTCCCTCGGCCAATAAAGCGAGATGAGCACCACAACCCCAGAGTCGGACACGACTGGACCTAATGGTCAGGGGTCTCTTTACCTTTACCTTTACTGTTAAATCAGAGTGGCTTGACAATCCATGTCTCTTCCCGCTGGGATCTCTGGGAACTGTAGCTCTGGGGGAGGGGGAGGGCCTCCTAACAATTCTCAGCACCCTTAACAAACTATAATTCCCACGATGCTTTGGGGCTAGTCGTGATTGTTAAAGTGGTCCATGTTTTCAATGTAGTGTGCAGATTTGACTGTAGAGTCTAATAGGACCTTGGAGGTCATTTAGTCCGAACGTCTTCAAATAACAACAACAACAGCTTATTATTTATACCCCGCCCATCTGGCTGGGCTTCCCCAGCCACTCTGGGCGGCTTCCAACAGAATATTAAAATACAATACTGTATTAAACATTAAAAGCTTCCAATGACAATAAAGAAATATTGAATCTTTAAACAGGACTGCCTTCAGATGTCTTCTAAAAGTCTGGTAGTTGTTTTTCTCTTTGACATCTGGTGGGAGGGCGTTCCACAGGGCGGGTGCCACTACCGAGAAAATCCACCACTACACAATCCTTCTGCTTAAAACCCTGCAATGTAAAAGAAATCATTCCAGCTATTATCACCGCTTCAATTTTTGCTCACATCTGTCTGTCTCAAGAGGGGATGGAGTCAAACCGCTGGAGAATCACAGCGCCTGCTGTGGCTGCAGAGACTGGTAACTCATAACCGCTGCCTCCCAAGTTGTTTTTGCTGCATTAGCAGCAACAAAGTGTCCTTCCCAGGGCAGTGTGTATGGAGGTCCTGGGCTGCCCCTCTCAGCCTCGCTAACGTGGTCCAAAGGAAAGCAGAGCAATATGTTTGGCACCAGCTTGGCTGCAGGAGTTGCTGGAAGGAGGCGTACAAGGTGCCATCCAACCACCTTAGCGACTCCATTCCGGATTTGTGTAGGGTTTACTCCTTAGCCTTTTCTTCTCTTGAAGATGTCCCACAAGGCAGCAAGTTTCAATAGATAGCTACCATTTCTTTCTTTCTTTAATTATTTTCTTTTTTAGCTGAAATAGATGTCATTGTCAGTCACCTGAGCTTGCAAATCAAGGTATGCCCAATGCCCATGCTAAGTCCCATGATATGCAGCCCAAAATTGGTAGGGTATTTACTGCTAATAACTATGAGATGGTGCACATTATTAAAGGAATTTGTTTACTCTCCATCTCCTTCACAAGACCCCACAAAATCAGTTTTGTAAATAAGGATTATTTTACTTTACAGAATAATATAAAAGCATACACAGAAGGTCATCTTTTTGAACTCAGATTAAAAATAAAATAAAATAATCATTAAAAAAGAGAATTTCTCATCCTTTAATGTTCCTAAAATTTGTTGCCTGAGGTAGTCCCTCATTTGACCTCCGGACAGATTCATCCTTGATGTTGAACCATTCACTTTTCATTTATCTTTGCTAATCAAGAAACCCTTATTGATTTATTTTCTAATTCTGAACACTAGGCTATTTCTCCATACACTGCAGATATTTATGTCAAATGATTTTCCTCTTTTGTCCAATTTTACTCACCCCAGCAAAGCTGGCAAGGTGCAAATAATATTGCATTTGGTACCATTTCAACAGAGCCAGCAATCAGGAATGAGTGCATATGTGCTGTCATCAAGGCACAACAGAGCCCAGAAACACACTAGAGGGTAATAACAAACAACAAAACAGTAGAAAAGCAATACATTAATAACTAAGCAGACATAGACAGTGTTGCATTCAGCATGTCAGTGTAAAAATTATGTCAAGAGAATCTGGTTTCCATAATTTTCACATATAATAATCTGTAAACAATTTGATATTTGTTCCATACAGCTCTATGGATTCACCAAAAACTAATGAGAGTTTCTTGATATTTCTCAAATTATTTTTTAAAATCTTTACAAATGTTTCTGGGCAACTACTTAGACATATGTGTGGTTTGATCTTTAAACAGTTCTAATGGATTACTCAATGGAGATGAGGGAGAGAGATTATTGAGTAGTTTCTAAATTTTGCACTGCTGTCCAGTGGAAGATATCACGAATTCCACATCTTCCTGGATGCGTTTTTTTTAACAGTACATTGCTTTATTAACAACTGATGTGGAAATGTGGAGAACTGAAATAAGATCAGAAAAAAATAGGAAACTGGAACAAAACGGTTGTTGACAGATTTGTCCATCCCTACCTGCAGCTCCCTTCGTTTTGTGAGATATCTGGTGGTCTCATGCTCTACCAATTGATATTGTCTGAGATTGGTGGTGGCAATCTTACCAGTTATCACACAAGGGTGGAAGTGAAAATTAGATGTCAGAGAGTCCCTTGTTCCTCAGAATGCTCCATGCATGTTTTGTAACAGAAGCTGGAGAGCACCACAAGATCTGTATGCCTTCATGATGCAGGCAATGCATCCAGCTAAAGTTCCTGCTACTACTACAGTAGAAATACTTAAGTATTATTTATTATTTAACATGTATAAGGCATATAACATTTTCTAAACATATAAAAAGAAAAGACAGCCCATGCCTGCCAACTCCTAATCCAATAGGCAGGATACAAAAGGGATAAGGAATGAGGAGGGAAGGTGAGCTGCCCCATGACATTTTGCTGCCTAATCCCATCCCCCACCCCGGTACAGAAGCTGAATGGACTGGCAGCTGAATCTTACTTCGCTGGCCCTGGTACTACATCATCCACAGCACAAAAGGTCAGCAGGCTAGTTGGGGAACGTTGGATGCATTGCATACACAACTCTGTCCTCTCACAGAGGGGAATGTCCAGAAGGGTCAGAAGGGATGGGCAGGGGGCTGCTGCCACTGTTGCCACTCCTGCACCTGCCACCTGAGGCAGCTACATCCCTCTGTTGAATGGTTGGGCCAACCTTGGGAAGAGGAAAGCAAGCATTGAAGCAATTGCTCCTTCACTGACTAATGGGGGGCGGGGGACACAGGCTGGTCTCCTTTTGCCGTGATATTTTCCCCTGAAAGGCAGAGAGGAGAGGCAGCCTCCTAGTGGCACTTGTTCTCCTGGATATTCTCAGCCATAATTTTGTGCTGACTGTAGTTCTCACCCCACACCTCCTATGCCCTAGAAAGATTCTAGGCCTAGAGCATAGCCTAATAATAATAATTATGTGTCCATACATAGGATGGAGAATTTCAAGAAGTCATTTGCACGTAGCTCTATATTTCATTTATTTGGGGTAAACACTTGTTTTTTTTTCAATCCTGTCCTCTGTACCATTTTCATTCTTTTTCTTTGCCTTCACAGTCAACAGCTTTGTTTCCCCACACTGCCATGTCAGTGCTATTGGTGGAAGCAATCCAAATAATGATCTACTCTTACATCAACAAGCCTGAATGGTAGTTTGTAAGGATCTACACATTTCATGTGGTAATAATTTATTCTCCAAGGGCAGACTTTAGCAGCAGTGCCATCTTCTTCCTCCGCTTTCTCCCCCACAAAAAAAACCAAAAACACGTTTTGTGCATGCATATTTCTAGCTATCAGATTTAAAGTTATGGAACTGTTGCTTTAAAATAAATAAGAATGAAAGAAACCTGGTGGGAATATCCAAAGGTTGTACAGCCTGATAATGAAATTCCTGATCACGCCTTTGGGACAAGAAAGACAGTGCAAGTCTGCACAGTCCCTGCCTTCCCACTGAGTTGCGCTCACAGAGTGTGTAATTAATTGTTACTGTTCATTTATTTGTACAAATGAATGCATTTGCAACTGAGAGCCACCTGGTGACAATCTAACAACCAACAGAAGGCAGGAAAGCCAAAGTGCAAATAGCAAAAGCAACCCAAGCCTTCCTTTCTGCGTTTTCCACCCTGATGGAAAGCAATACCTGCAACCACCTTAGATGGATCTGCCAATTTGTAAATCTGGATGCTCCAAAGGAAGGGCCCGAAATGGAGTCAACATCATGTCATTTAACTTGGCTTTCTTTAAACAAATTCATTAGCTTATTGCTTCCCAAACTAGAACCACAACAGAAGCAATGTGTATTTCCTATTGTGACAAAAAATTGTCTTACACTAATTAATGTGTGTGGTTCTCTGGAAACAAATGGACAGCCATTTTAAGAAGTCACATCCATTTTAGGCAAGGATAAACTGTGCCAGCCCAAAGGCAAATTGATAGCGGTAATCACTTCAGTGTCTGTGAAAGGTTCCCTTTAATCACTGGATTTGCCAATTCTATTATGTTCCCTTTCTAAGCCAGGTGATCATACATTCACTTTTTGGCAACACCCATCCATTTGCCCTTCCAGACAAATCTACAGTGGTTTTGCCTTTCCATTCTTGGTTCTCATGAGATTTCAGATCTGCATTATTTTTTCTTCTAAAATGAGCCACCATGATTAGGTTGCTAAACACACCTGCCTTGCTTGCTTTTTAAAATTTATTTACCTATTTAGTTAATAGGGAATGTTGCAAGACTTTATGTAATTTATTAATGTCAATCAATCATTCACTGATTGATATTTATTATGTTTCTCCGCTGACTCTTGCCAGACTTAGTTTTAAAATTGGCTGCAGCTGGGGTCTAAGCTGGATGAGGATCTGAAGGGCAACAGACATTTGTCACAAACATGCTGGAGTCGGGTACCGGGTGAGACAGAGACAAGGAGCAAAAGGGCCAAAGGCAAGTGTGCAAAAAGTTTAGTTCCAAGGTAGCAACACAGGCCCGGAGGGACCAGAAGTAAATGTGAGGTCAAAGGCAGATGAGCAAGAGGTTGTCATCAAAGCTGGAAAAAAGGAGGAGCAAAGTAAACAGTGTCCCAAGGCAAGGTGCAAAATTTCAACACCCGAAAGCTTAAATTTCTGCAGGAAGTGATCTGACGATGACAAGGGGCCAATGTCAATATCACCTTTTTTCCACCCAGTTGAGAAAACAAGGCCCAGTGTGTGTGTTGGGTCAGTGATCTGTGCCCCATGGTTATCATGGCAGCCATGAAGTCCTGACCCACCTTAGATAATTTTTATGGACAGAAGATAAACTTGGTAATACATACATTCGCTGTCCAAAATATTTGGTTCACTGATACTCTGCTGTACTATCTTTTCCATATAGCTGCTAAACAAAAAAAGCCAGTACTGTACCTGAAACTCAAATGTACTTAATGACAACTGTTTAGCGACTTCTCCTCTTTGGCTGACAGAGCTTCATTCTTCCCAGATAAATTACTTTATATTCATTTCATTTCTCTTTTCCCCTTCATGCCACTTACTGGTGTTGTTTGCTGTGCTTAAGGCATAGACAATGTGTTCGCGAGAATATCTGGCAATAACTTGGTACAGTCAATAGAGGTATTTATTTCCTGTCGCCTTTCACGGTGTTAGCATTTCATTACTCACCAAGCAAGGAAACAACAAAGGTAAATACAGAGTCATGTTATTCACATATATAAATATAAAAATGAAGAACATTTTTACAGAGGAAATAAGGTAACCACAGGAACATCAACAAATGCTGTTGCTTTTACAAATTGAGTGGTCTGAAGATGAAATATGAGCAGTTGAGCAAGAATCTGGAATGTCACCTTGTTCTTGAAATCTTAGGATTTACGTTTGTCCTTTCATTCAGTTTTTATTTAAACTTAGTATCTCTCCAATGTCATTTGTGCTTTTGTAGTGGCGGCTCTAGTATTATGGAATGAATGGCAGAGCCCTACTTCATCAAAGGAGGAGGACAGCTGCTGTACATTTAAAAGGAACTACATCACCTAATTTGTTGCTGTTAGGTCTTCAAACCAATCTCAGCTAAAAACAAGTGGGCCGTCAGGTAGTGGGTAGAGAAGCCTGTAGAGTAAGACACAAAACGATTCACCTGCCTTGTCTATCTTCAGAATATAGCCAGCAAAGTCCTATTTGGGCATTTTTCTTCTCCTGTATTCCTTGAGGAATAGCAGCAGTAGGGAAGTGCCAAAGTGCCACATCCCCTATTTTTCACATGAAGAGAGTGACCATCTGTAGCAACAGAACATTTGCGCTAACAGCAGTGTGCACTAAGGCTCTCTTCCAACCTAGAACACCAACTATGTCTTACATGTGCTTCATCACTGCAGATATGCATATTCCTCACGCAAAGACTAGGGGTGGGGCTACTTGATCTGTTCCTGCTCCCTATTCCACACTGAATAGGGCTATAGTGGGTCTGTGGGGCGCGGGTGGTGCTGTGGTCTAAACCACCAAGCCTCTTGGGCTTGCTGATCATAAGATCATCAGTTTGAATCCCATTGTTTTGTCTCAGCTCCTGCCAACCTAGCAGTTTGAAAGCATACTAGCGTGAGTAGATAAATAAGTACCACTGCGGCAGGAAGCTAAATGGCATTTCCATGCACTCTGGTTTCCGTCACCGTGCCCCGTTGCACCAGAAGTGGTTTAGTCATGCTGGCCACATGATCCCGAAAAGCTGCCTGCAGACAAACGCCGGCTCTCTCTGCCTGAAATGAGATGAGTGCCACAACCCCATAGTCTGGATGTAACCATCCACGAGTCCTTTACCTTTACTTTTACCTTAGTAGGTCTGTTTTATTCAAGTCGAAAGAGAAAGTCCTGCTTCTCTGCCTTGTACTGTAAACCTGAGCAGTCAGACCAGCATTCCAATTTGGACTGAGGGGTACTGAAGTGGTTGTTGTAAGTGCATGTTCTCTACTCTTGCATTTTTCATTTATTTATTGTGATTTAAATGGATGCCCGAGGGTGAAGAATCCATTTTCCATGATTTTCACTTTTTTTATGGTGGGGCAAAACATTTTGTTAGCTTAAACATTAATTTGGGTGTGTGTGTGTGTGTGAGGCAATGTATCATATAAATGTATCTTCGTTGACACCTCCAGAAGTGGGAGAAGTTCCCTCCCCTCCCCAAGTAGTTCACCTTCCCAAATTCATTCCATGCTGGATCCTTGTGAAAGGCATTCTGAACATGCTTTTGCCTGCCCCACCCCACCGGCGTTTGCTTCTTCTATTCCTGCTTCCCATACAGTGGTACCTCTGGTTACGTACTTAATTCGTTCCGGAGGTCCGTTCTTAACCTGAAAACGTTCTTAGCCTGAGGTACCATTTTAGCTAATGGGGCCTCCCGCTGCCGCTGCGCCGCCGCTGCCCGATTTCTGTTCTCATCCTGAAGCAAAGTTCTTAACCCGAGGTAATATTTCTGGGTTAGCAGAGGCTGTAACCTGAAGCGTATGTAACCCGAGGTACCACTGTCTTTAATTCTGGTGTTTCCACTGCAACCCTTTTGAGGTGATTTCCCTATGATGTTTCCTTGCTCCCAACTTTGCAGCTTGGACTTTATGTTACAGTAGAATTTATCACGTGTAGAAAAAAACTTTTGGATTCCTGTTGTTCTGATGCACTAGAAAGAGCTTAAAGTGCCAATTGCAGTGTGCTTTAAACATTCTACTTACCACAAGCACCACCAGATTGCCTTCCATCAAGTGGTGCACCGTGCACTAAATCTTCTGTGAGTTAATTAACATAAGCTGAAGTTAACTAACATAAACAAAATAACATTTGCAAACTTAGTGGCACTGAGCAGATATTTCTCTCTATTTTTCTCAAGCTTCATAAAAGTTCTGAGGAAAAGGTAAGGACAGTATTGATCGATGATATGCGAGAATTTCAGGAAGGAATTTCTTGGGTTCAAGCTATGCCTTTTTGCAATTTGGTTCTCACAGCTATGAAAGGCTTTCAGGAATCTGAAGGCCTTCTAAAACAGAGGCAAACACATTTGTAAATTAGAGAGAAGGGTGAACTGGAGGCCCCTTCTCTTTCCTCACATCTCAATATACAACCCACTGAACAGCATGATCCTAACACACATACTGATCTATCTGTCTGCCATGGCAGATTAACATCCCCACAACTCTAACTTAACCTCAGCTGCTTTATAACTGCGGCTCTGTATGTCCCATGATGCAGCAGTTTTAAGAATGAGGCATTGACATTATTTGATGTAAGCCAATTTTGATCACTGAAAGTCCATGAAGTTAAAAGTGACTTAGAGCCAGGTGTTTTGATTTCACAATATTGTGAACTGCACTAACCAGCTTCTAAGGTATCTAGTGGAGGAACTTCACTTTGGGGCAAAAGATAGAAAGTGAGAGAGGATGGCCTATTTTCCATTTTTGATCGGTCTGGCAGGAAACAAGGGTGAAGATGCCTTTCTAACAAGCTCTGAAAACTGTTTTCACTTGCAGCCTAAAGAGTATGTTCTCCAGACCTTCTTTTTTATTTTTTTCTTAAAAAACTGTCATAAACTTGGCTGCACAGAGGAGTGAAAATAGCTGAAACTGACATCTGTCTGTTAGTGGTAATTAAATCAAAATGTGCAAAGTTCCGAGCTCTATCTGCTCCTGTTAAAATGTTCATGAGCAGTAAAACCTCTGATTAAATGTTAAGCAGGGAAATGGGCCAGCTTCCTGATACAGAGAGGCTAATGAAGTGCAGTGTGCAATTATGTATGCAGTGTGACTACGCTACAAGGGAAACAATTGGGCCTAGCACCAACTGTACAGCCAGCCTGTACAGCAAACACTTAGCCAGTGCCGACTTGCATTCTCTTGCCAGCCAAAAGTGGATTCCTGGAACCAGCTCCAAGCTTACCTCCAGCCACAGAGAATCTCTGCCAGTCACAACAGAATGGGAACATGTGGCTTAGATTTAGGGCTGGAATGTGGAAGAACCATCATTCTTCATGAGAACAGTTCCTTTCATAATTCGAAGACATATGTAGCACTTCTGCTGCCTATAAGAGATATATATATGAGGAGAGAGAGTTCAGCAATTCAATGTTCTGCTTTTTTTCCTCCCTCAGTGAACTTTTTACCTTCAATTTTTCCCACAAACTCAGTCCCCATTTTTCCTCCTTTATATACTGCAAAATAATGACAATAACCATCTTACCTACCTGTAATAGTTTGTCAGGGATGGGTTTTTGTTTTTGTTTTGTTTTTGTTTTTTAAGTATACTTTCTGTGATAAAAAGGTTTAAGACAATAGATAAGGTGCTTATACAAATTCACTCATGTGCCAAAAAGCATGGGAATTTTACCTAAACATCTGTATGACAGAAGCTGTAACCACATTACACAGTGTCACCTCTTGTGCTAGCTGACAATGTGAACTTTTTGCACCAACACTTTCTTTTCACTTTTCAACTCTGATTCTCCTACAAATGAGTAGCAACTGGAAATGATGATGAAGAAGACGAGTTTGGATTTGATATCCTACTTTATCACTACCCTAAGGAGTCTCAAAGCGGCTAACATTCTCCTTTTCCCTTCCTCCCCTACAACAAACACTCTGTGAGGTGAGTGAGGCTGAGAGACTTCAGAGAAGTGTGACTAGCCCAAGGTCACCCAGCAGCTGCATGTGGAGGAGCGGAGATGTGAACCTGGTTCACCAGATTACGAGTCTACCGCTCTTAACCACTACACCACACTGGCTCTCATGAGGAGTTTCAAATCCTGTAACTTAAAAAACAGAGAATGGCAGGCCAAAGACTTTCAATGAGCTTTTGATATTATCTAAACTAGAGCTGAGAAGAAACTTATATCTACAGCTGTTTTGTCCAGGAAATGGTATGGGCGAAAGGAAAGGGAAAAAAGACACACAGACCAACAGACCTGGGGAAGGATTACCATGACAAGTGGTGGTGGCGGCGGCGATAGTGTTTTGTTCTTATTCTGCTTCTTCTTGGTTTCCCAGTGGGCCACCATATTCCTCCACAATGCTTTTGGCATGATGTAGCATTGTTTCACAGAAAAAGACCCTCCGTCACCAGTTGAGGAAGGTGTAGTGAGGCAGTGCCACTCACCTGACCTTCAGTTGGTCACACCGCTGCTACTTACTGGGAGGTAGAAGGAGGAAGGCAAGATGGTGGCGAGATCAGTGTGCTGCAAATACATTGGCTCTACCAGTGTGGATTCAAGCTACAAGAAAAGCGATTCTGACTAAAGAAGGAAGAACCTTCTGACAGCAAGAACTGTTCAACAGTGGAACAGAGACTCCCATGAGAGGTGGTGGGCTCTCCTTCCTTGGAGGCTTGTAAGCAGAGTTGGGTAGTCATCTGCCATTGATGCTTTAGTTGAGATTTCTGCATTGCGGGAGGTTAGATTTGATGACCCTTAGGGCCCCTTCCAACTCTACAGTTCTATGATTCTACATATTGTGAGAGAGGATGAGCAAATTGTTCTTTTTTTCATTTGCAGTGGCTGAATTTCATTTCCGCAATATTGTTGCCTATCTTTGCATGACAGGATGGACTTAAAATCTAACTAAATGAAGAAATTGTACTAATTAGCATCATATTCCCAATCTCCTTTCTTTTTCATAGAGTGGGAACTCTTCCTCTGTAATGGGCCACTATCTCAGACTTCTATTTCATTTTTGCTATGTGGCAGGTCACCCACACGAGTGACCTTAAAGCATTGTTCCTGGCCCTTTGCCCTGTCATAGCGCTCCATGAGTAATGAATGAGCCCATTACTGCTTTACAGTACGAAAGACATGTCAAATCCTCGTGTACGCTACCCTCCTCCCTTGTTCCAATTACTCAAAATTTGATGGCACTTTTTCCTGTACAGATTTCTAGGCAGCCAGTGCTACATATGTAGGAGAAGGAAAGAAGCCAAGACATTCTACATAGGGCTTCAGATGCTGTCGTTGCAGAATGAAACACAATGGCGACTAATGCTCTGAACTTACTTGAAACCAACTATCTTAAAACAAAAATGACAACAGAGGGAAAGATAGAAAACCCTTCGGCTTTCAAGCTTCGGAGGAACTTTTGTAGAAAAACATGGCCCTTCTGTGCATCTCTGCCTTGCTGTTTCTTGATGAGACCGAACTTTGTAGTGAAAGGAAATGACACTTGTTATTGCATATTTCAACCCAAAAATTCTCAGAACACTTTCTACTGGGTCTCAAGAGGAAGGGTAATCTCTCTGGGGCAGCACATGCCAACTCTTTTAATGGCAGGCAATATAACCCCACTACAATTTAAAGTGAAACAGCAATGAAGAATATTGGTTCTTAATGAAATCTCTCGAATAATTTTGCTCTGCAAAATGCAAGTCATCCAGACATGTTCACAAATCCGAGCACTGGCTTTAGAAGGATATGGGGGAAAGTGAGAGAAAGGTCTTCAAGAAAGAGAGAGAGAGACTCTCTAGTCCAGCCCACTCTTTTGTGTGTTGGCTTTCTGCTTGCTGTGGGGTTGTTGTCATTCTAAGTTAGAGAATCATTTAAAAAAATGTAATTTCTATTTCTGAAGCCTGCAGCGATTTAGTGCATCCTACCACTGCAGGGCTCTACCAGTCATTCTAATCCAATTTTGCTGCATCATCCTTTACGTATGTCCTGTGAGCATATGGGGGGAGCACTGTTAGTGCCCCCCCATGCACCAGAAGCATGACTTTTGTCAACAGGGAGAAGTGCCTTCAGCATAATGGACCCAACTCTGTGGAACTCCCTTCTAGGAGTTTTAAATTTAAATTAAAAAAAAAAAACATTTTAAATTTTGTATAACTCTTTTGTTTAACTCTTCCTATAACCCACTTTCAAACATGTATTGGAAATGGGGTATATTTTTAAAAATAATAATAAATGAATAAATTTGTGTTGACTAGGATCTTGGTCACCATTGATCTCCAGTCTGCAGTGCCAGAAGATTGCCATTTTCTATTGCCCAGTCAAATGGCGAGGCTAAAGTTGGAGGTGCCAAATGGCAACACTGTCATTTGCCTTGGTCTCTTCTCTCATCAGGTTTAGAACACTGAACTTAAGTTATGCCATGGTGCCAAGTGACTTCATGAACATCTAAGTCTAACCCAGCTGCCTAGTCCCAGATTGATTATAACACAAGAGCCCAAAGCAATGGAAGAGCCATTCTCATGTAGTTTACCATCTGCTATCATTTAGCAGGCAGAAAAGCTGGAAGTTTTTGCCTCACTTGTGGCTGCCATCTTGGCCCTCTGCTTTGGTTGGACAATGGGATAGAGAGATCTTGGGTTGTGAAAACCCAGTGCAAATGCTCATTGATTATCTGTTCAACTGCCAATGTTGTCATTTGGATGACTTTATTTTTGTTGGCAGTGGCACACTGCACCTGTTCTCTGTTGCTATTGGATGGAGCCCACTGCCTGGTACTCCTAGGCCCTGAGCATCTGCAGCCACCACCTTACTGCAGCTGGGACTCCAAATGGCACCTCATTTGCTTATAGTAGTTCACTGTCTAAAAAGATGAGCACATCAAAAGTTTGGAAAACAGCCCCTGGCTTCCTTCTTTGTTTCCCTGGACAGAATGTGGTTCAAATATCTGCCAACTGGGGCTCTGAAATTTAAACTACTGGGTTTGTTATTAGACACTAGGGGCATGATAGTTGAGTATATGAAATAAATATTTAGTGTCAAATTTCCAGGGACAGAGATCCAGCCCTCTTGATCCAGCCCTCTTAATGTCAAATTTCCAGGGACAGAGATCCAGCCCTACAACTTCTAAAAGCCACCAGGAAGTGAGGATATAGCATTGTGCCACTGAAGATATCACTTCACTTGCCCCACTGTAGCATTTTTTGTCATTTAAATTAAGCCCATTTTAAACTACACAAAGGCATCCAGCACAATTTGTGACCCACCAAGCCAAATTCAACACAGCACACTAATGACATAGGGTAGCTCACCAGGACCTTGATAACACATATATATGCTTCTCCTTCTAATCCTCTTTAAGGAGCACATTTCCTATCTGGGGAATCACTACTGGAAAAGCCTGTTCCCTTGTAATTAAGTAGTGCACCTCTAATAAAGGAGCTACCCTGACAATTGTGTATAAGGTTGATGGGAAGTATAAGCTGGGAAGTTCTCAGTTAGTAAGATCTCTTGGTATGATCAACATAGAACAGTGGTGGGGAACTTCAGGCCCAAGGACTAAATATGACCCATCAGACCACTCTGTTTGGCCCTTGCAACTCTTCCCAGGCCACACCATTCACTGGCCCTTAGTGTTTTTGCCTGGGTGGAATGTGTCCTTGAATCCTGATAATGTCTCTTGCTTATGGGATAATCAGCCTCATAAAACCAGCATGCTTAACTCTATTTAATGCATGAAAGGAGTTAAGATCATAGAGCAAGCTGTTCTGCCAGGCTTAGCTAGCTAGCTTCCTTCCCTTTACCTTGGGAGGAAGCATTACCAAACTCTTTGTTCCACCATGTGATCCCTACCAGTAAGGAGATCTAAGCTGGATGCTCCAAGCTTAGGCTGCATGGCTTAAGCAAGCCATCTTTGTTTCTATACAAATAATTTAGAAACATTTACCGTTTGCGGACCAAAGTTATACTGCCTGTCTTTTCTGAATGCTGTATGGGAAAGCACATGAATTTGACCTTTGAAGAGTTTGGAAGTAAATCATTTTTAACTTACCAAACATATGGACTTTTTCTATTCCAAGGGAAGTGGGGAACTTTGAAAGCAACTTATAACATCCTGTATTTCCACACTTTACTTTGCTGCATATTTTATGATTTTAATTCTCTGCTGAGGCTCTCTCACCATAAAGCACTTGCCCCAAATCTGGATCTTAGTCATATAGGGAAGTCTCCTTTTTATTTTCCCATATCTATTTTTCCTCAAACCAAATTAACCAGCATTGCTTGTCTGGATGGAGGACAGAGAAGAGTGTGTGTGTATGCATTGAAAACAGCCAATGGTACCAAGGGGAAATATGATGCTCCACCCACTTTTGCCTCTAGCCCCAATCACCACTGCTATGTGGTGCCCAGAAAGTTGCCCATTCCTGATATGGCAAGTTGAAATGAGCCAATGAACTGACATATTTCCTTTGGTTAACAAGAAATGAAACTCTAGCTCTTTGGCTTTGCTACAAAGAGAAGAACTTAAAAATGGACCAAATGGGACTAGGAGAGGTACTGGGCATGAGGTGGCATGAGATGATCCCATTAACAGCCCCTTTCTGGATAGATTTTATTAGAAGAATTATCTCGACTTCAATATGTATTTAGCTTTTGTAGAGGAATATTAGCCTCTCTCAGTCTCTGAATAAATGAGAAGTGTCCCCCCAAGGGGCAAAAGAGTGGTTACAGAATTAATTCTCAGGAGCTAGAAATGCAAATCAGCTCTTTGTTCAGAGGCCTGGATCAATGCTCTGCTGGATATTGCCAAATGTAGAAGTTTCTTTTCATAAGCATCCAGGGGAGGGGGAGAGAGAGAAAGCACTAGGATTTTGTGTGGGGTTTGATAGAGAATTAGTCACTTGTGTAGGTCTCCTGCCCTCCTGCTGCATCATGCCTCTAGCTACTGGTGAAGCTGAGGAAGAAAGAAATTATGCTTTAAGATTCATACATTAGGGGTTCTCCCATGGTCATGGAGTGTGTAATGTCTGGCTGGTGGCATTTTATTCAAATACTCCTGTTTGCAGTTTTTCATATCCATTTATCTCCATCTTTGGAAATTTGAAACAAATTTTCTGCTTTACTAAAATACTGTTAACCATTTTTGTAGATTGTGTTCATAACTGATTGTTGGATTTGTACTTTGTAAGGCACTTTGGGTGTGACTTGTTACAGAAAAGTATTAATAAATAAATGATATCTATTGGGTGAATATCTTATATGGGGGGGCCAAGATAAAGAGCCTAGATAGCTCAGTTGGTTAACACGTTGTGCTGATACCACCAAGGTTGCAGGGCAGCTGCATATTCCTGCATTGCAGGGGGTTGGACTAGGAATCCTCGGGGTTCCTTTTAATGCTACAATTCTATTATTTTAATGCATGTAGAGTGTTCCAACCCTGGAGGAAGAGTGTTATAATTATTAACCATCTTAGCTAATGAAGGGTTTGGTGTGCAACCCCAAGCTTATCTAGTTGACTAGGCCTAGGCATACCTAGCACTAACCAGAATCAAGCTGGATGCCTTATATTGATGAAAATATGTCATTGATGGTTCTAGATTGTATATTTTCAAATTATATGGAACAAGAAGGCTGTACAGTGGTACCTCGGGTTAAGAACTTAATTAGTTCCGGAGGTCCGTTCTTAACCTGAAACTGTTCTTAACCTGAGGTACCACTTTAGCTAATGGGGCCTCTCGCTGCCGCCGCGCCACCACTGCACAATTTCTGTTCTCATCCTGAAGCAAAGTTCTTAACCCGAGGTACTATTTCTGGGTTAGCTGAGTCTGTAACCTGAAGCGTCTGTAACCTGAAGCATCTGTAACCCGAGGTACCACTGTACTATGAAAATGGAATCTCCCTCCCCTATCAGTACGTAGTGCTACCCTTAAAACACCAGGACTGCATTCAAGGTGTGTTCTCTTCATGTGGGTTCTCTTCATGAATTCCAGTTGCTATTCTGATTGGATATTTTGACTTTTCTTTTTTCACAATTCAAACCACAATATAACATGATTTTGCCATGTCCGATTGGACATCCAATGCACATCTCAGAGAAAGGAACTATAAAAGTGCCAGCAATTACTATAAATTACTCAGTGCTTTGACAAAAGAGTCTCTATTTCCTGACAATTCTGTAATAAACATGCACATATGCACATAAATACAGGGCAGTGGTTCAAAGGAAATTGAAATGAACTTCATCAAAAGTAAATAGAAATGGATTTGGTAAAACATCATTTACAGTGAGAAAGGTTTCAATTCTTCTTCTTTCAGATGGATAAAATTCAATTATTATTTGCCAAATGGCTAAGTGTTTGAGGGGAAATTGCTTAGAGATGCTTCTTCAGTTTAAACATCTGTATTAATTTTCATCAACTTTGCTAGACACAACTACAGTTTTCACCAGATAGGATGCACATCAAGAATTGTGAACATTTCCCACTTCCATGACAATGTGTACATAATTTCCTTTCTGATTCTGGGTATGATCCGTGAATGCACAGATGGCTCACAGAGCTGTGTAGGAAGGGACACCCGTAAGCAAAAGAGAGGCTTTTAATTCCTTCTGTCCCTCCCTGGCAATTCTTGGCAGGATGCCCATAGTGCTGGCTCACTGCAATGCCCCAAGCTGTTTTGGGCTTTTAAAGGTTAATACCAGCACTTTGAATTGAGCTCAGAAATGGACTAGCAACCAGTGCAGATGGCAAAGCACTGGCATAATGTCATCATAATGGCCAGTCCCAGTAAACAGCTTTGTTGCCCTATTTTGGACTAATTGAAGTTTCCAGACCATTTGCAAAGCCAACCCAAGATAGAATTGTATTGCCGGAATTTAATTTAAATGGGTGGTTATCATCAAAGTGTAGATCATCTGTAGCAAAACTGTCTCTGTCCAGATAAAGCTGCAGTTGGGATATCAGCAAAAGCCACTGAGGCCATCTGTATCTAAAGGCACAGTGCTAGATATAGCCCTGAAACCATGAAGCTGATCCAGAAAATGTTGAACACTGAGGTGTATGCCTTCAACTGCATCTCTGTTTATTGACCCTCCAATCCATTACCAAGTCAGGCACCATATCAGAACACCCCTTGCCTACCAGGGACTTCATTAAAAGGTGAGGTAGAGCTGGGTGTCAGCCGCATATTGATTCACACTCCTCAGTCCATAACTCTGGGTGTCCTCACCTAGCAGTTTCAAGTTTATGTTGAGCAGCATTGGGGATAAAACCTCACAACTTAACTGCAAGAGGCAGAGCAATAATCCCCATGCACCATCTTCTGGTCTACATCTCATTACCTAATCCAGGAGTAGCTAACATGGTCCCTCCAAATGCTATGAAATATAACTTCCATCATCCCTGGCTATTGATAATACTGGCTGAAGCTGATGGGAGTTGAAGGGCCCTACATTGTCTAGCCCTGCTCTAATCATTTGTCCTTAAAAGTTTGGGTATATTGCCTACAATCAGCTTTCCTTGTCACAAACATCAAAATAATTATATTTTTTACAAATCCACTAGGATATACTCATGCAAGTTTATAATGATGGCATGATTGCCTCTTTGGAGATACAGGCTCACAGATCTGAAACTTATGTGCCATTTACATTTGGATATTGTCATTAATGAACACATTATAGCCTACGCTCTGTCATGTTTTATTGCTTACACATTGCTTCTTGTAAAATTAATCATGATTCACTCATTTGTTACAGATGCAAACTGGCAAAGGCTGCATGAACTTTAATGAGGAGGTAACATGAGGGGAAGTTGTACTTCTATACTTGAAAGTCATTTACAAAAGAGGAACATGCACTATCGGTCCACCTTTCTTTTGTAGAGAAATTGAAGTAAAATTTCTGTTATATGATGTGCCTTGAACTCGGGGGGGGGGGGACAATAGAAGCTTGTTGATTCATTCCAGTCCTTCCTGGAATTATTCATTAGTGCTTCTTAATACCATATGTAGCCAATGTATTCTGAATTTCTAATGCACTTAACCTCCTAAGTAAGTGACTAGATGAACAACATGAACCTGCATCCAATCTGGTGGATTGTTTTGGTCTTCTTATCTATGATATGTACTCCAATGACAAATTTGATATCATTTGTAAGTTATTTGAATCCTTTGTGTTTAGGGGAAGGTTGAGATCCTAACAGCCATTCAAAATTATATTGGTTATCTCCTGAAAACCAATAAACATCTAGCATTCGGCTCAAATATTTGTCTGTACAGCCTGATTTATAATTTGTCAGTACAGGTAGTTGGAATGGACCCTAGTTGAGAATTATATACTTCAGGACAGACAGTGGCGATAACCCAGGTAAGAAAGTCTTATTTCTTTAGATGGCATCTTGAGAAACTTTTATTGAAAACAGCAGGATCAAACTTGTTTAGGTTACTCTAGTTAAGGGAAAACAAAGATTTGATCTGGTGGTTGACGGAGGTTTCCTTGTGTTGTGCTAAACTGCGGCAACTGTGAAAAAGGCAAATTTTATGCTTGGAATCATTAGGGAAGGAATTGAAAATGAAACTGTTGATATCATCATGCAGCTATATAGATTGATGGTGCAACCTCACTTGCAATACCGTGTACAGTTCTGGTCACCTCACCTGAAAAAGAATATTGTAGAGATGGAAAAGGTTCAGAAAAGGTCAACCAAAATGTTCAGGCAGATGAAGCAACTCCTCTCTGAGGAAAGGTTACAGCATTTGCGGCTCTTTAGTTTAGAGAAAAGGTGAGTGAGAGGTCACATAATATAAGTGCTTCAAATTATGATGGTGTGGAGAAAGAAAAGTTTTTCTCCCTCTCCCATAATACTAGAATTTGGGGGCATCCAATGAAGCTGAATTTTGGGAGATTCAGGACTGTCTTCACACAACACACAGTCCAACTTTGGAATTTGCTCGCACAATATGTGGTGGTTTCTGAATACCAGCTGCTGGAAACTGCCAGAGGGCAGAGTGCTGTTGCACCCAGGTCCAGCTTGCAAGCTTCCCATAGGCATCTGGTTGGCCACTATGAGAACAGAGTGCTGAACTAATAGCACTGGCCCAATCCAACAGCCTCTTCTTATGTCCTTATGAAAGCCAGACCAAGTCTTTATTTTCTGGAACCAGGCAGAATTTGAAACAAAAAGTCGAAGCACATTGGAATTGTCTGCCTTCTGAATAGAAACCATGATGGCAGCCTATATCTGTCACGGCCTTTTCCTTACAGTATAGACTAAGAATGCTTTGCCTCAGCTCTATGTTGGCTGTCAGGCAAAGATTTCTGATAAACTGTTGCCAAGCCAACACTGGCAACTACCTCCATCAGCTGCTAAAGCAACTGAATGGGATCAGATTGTTCTGTAATTATGCACTAGGTACTATCATATCTGACTGATGAACTGGGTGGGAATTATCAATGAAGAGTTTATAAATATAGTAATTGAATTATACTGCAAAGAAAAACACAGAATGGTCTTCAAATAAATATTTTAACAACTAAAAGTATAGTGTGTTGTCCTGCTGAAATGTCATTACTGAGCAGAAACAGAAATTTGGCAAGTTTACTTTGGATATTACATATAAGAAAGGAACATGACCTATTCAGGGCAGTGTTGTCAATGTCGCATGGGAGGTTATTAGCTTGCAAACAATCCTAACCCCATGATCTGCTCAGGCTGGTTAGGATTGTGCAGAACTGCTCCTCCAGCAGCCGAAAAAAGCTCAGCATTCAAGACAGAGAGGGGGAAAGTTCCCACTATCCCCACAAAAGCACCACTGGCATAGATCTACCACTGATGGTGATTCCATTGGCATTCTAGAGGCATAAGAGCCTAGGATAGAGAAACTCACTCATAGAACTACTAGATCCAAGCATCTCCATTTGATGGGGAGGCTCACAGCTCCTACCACCACCACCCATGCCAACCTAGAGCTGGTTTAACCAATACCATTGGAAAGGATAGATTGAGTCAAGGACAACTGCATTGGGAGGTGAAGGATGTTAGTTAGCAAGGTTCAGAGAAAACTGGTGGTTGACATCACCCAGATAAAAGTGAGAAGACTCAGCAGGTCACCTAAGTTTGTGGAAATACGTATATATGTATCAGGGCTGGGGGGGGGGGGCTTGTTAAGCTGCTCTGCTGAGGCAGACCCTCAGTCAGCAGTGCTGGCTCAAGCAAAGACGAAGCTGGAGTCTCCGCCTAGAGAAGGCAGCTAGGCAGCACTTAGTCCCTGCCAATGGCATACTCACTTGCTCCACAGGAGGAGAACGTGCTGGTGGTTTTCCTACCAACGCCTTAGTGGGTGTGAAACAGTAGGTTTTCCTCACCCTCTTTCCTACCCCAACTCCTTTAGCGAGATCACCAGAGTGAACAGAGACCTGGTGGAATCCTACTTATGTAGGTGCAGGTTGAGCTTGGCAAGAACTTCTCTTCCCTCAGGCCACTTTGGCTCCTTTGTTCTCCTCTCTCAGTGACTCACATACACCCCCGTCCAAGTTTTCCCCTTCCTCCCTGACCACGTTGTGTGTGCATGCAGGGAAAATGCTCAATTAGAGCTGGCTGCACTCATGCACATTGTTAGCAAGAGCACCAGTGTGATGACATTCTTACATTTTTATTATATAGTAAGATACAAACACACACATACAGTGCAGAGGGGACCTAAGTGGGCAAAAAAAGCCCCAAAACAGCCTGCTAAGGATTAAGCTTGTTCAGTGGGCATGGAATATTGAAGGAGACAGAAAAGGAGAAATTACATGGAATATCCTGGAAGAAGGTATGGCTTGGCTAGCTTGAACACTGAACAGGTGCACTCCACATTGCAACATTTTGTTGAAGGTCTCATTTGTTGTTGCTATTAGTAACAGAAGAGCACAAGGGTTGTCCAAATGCTGGGTAAATATGGGCTGTGTAGGTGGCTGAAATGATACATAGTGATCTCAGTTTCATTACGCAATGCTTACCAGCTAAAACATAACACAGGCATTGCCATTTCAAAGCAGATTATTAGGGACAGTAGAACATACAACTGATCATATTAGCTCATTGCATTCATATAGTTCATTTTTTTCTGAGCCTAACGTATTGGTGTTTAAATGCAAGTTTCAGTAACCTGTGCTCCATATGGGGAAAACAGCAAACAGAGCAAAGTGAAATTAAATAAACTTCCAAGATCACAGGATAATCTAGAGACAGGATTGGAAAATAAATGGAGTCATTATTATCAGTTCCTTACTCTAAACTACCTTGAATGTTTTTACATACAGGAGGGTTGCATTGCATACAAATAAACACATTATTTTATCCTAGCTTTCTGTTAAAGAAGCATCTAGATCCTTTTAGGTGGTCATCTGAAGTTGCAGTACGAAATGAGTAAGCCCCATTAAAGTCAATTGGGTTTAATTCTGAGTAGTTATGGATAGAGTGCACTGTAAATCTTTCTGATAGAGATCAAAGGGACTAAACACTAAATAGATTGCGCTCAAAGTTTTAGACAGTAGTTTATTGTGGACTTAGTGCTGCTTATACATGCATTTTTTTTCTTTGTGTAGCATCCATATGATGTAGTCCTCATCACAATGCATTCCATATACCTCTACACCATTTGTTTTCATGGGATTTCTTACTTACTTGATTTTCTGATAAAGGGTAAATCTGAGATTAAATGACAAAATAATATGTGTGGCTGCTGTGAAAAGCTTGCATGCTTGAGTGGTACTGAGTCCAAAATAAACTGCCATGTGGAAGTAGAGATGACAGAGAATTCTGATGAAAAAAGAAATAGGAGCAGAAATTGCCAATATTCACTTATTCGTCCCAGATCCATAGGCGAAATCAATCTAGCAAATATGATTGGTATTCACTTTTTCTGTTACTTTTAGTCCACAAATGTTATGTAGTTGATTACTTCCCTCCCTCACATTTGCATTGAAATGAATGGGGTGGAATAACATAATGAAAATATAATTAGATAATTGAATAATTTACTACCCAATGATTACATATGTATGCAAAGTATGCAGATTAGGTACATTTGATGCATCAGGCAGCAAGATGAATAACATTCTTTTTGGCCGAAGATAGACTTGAGCAGAATGGAAACAGTGGTACATGTAAAAAAAAAAAATGCAGGGCAGAAAGGATGCCTTCTTATATCCTCCTGTAGAAATAATCAAGCATCAAACATTTTAATGGAATCTGTGTGGCATATTTACCTGCAGTGCTATTTTTCTAGAAAAAGAGGTGCCGGAACTCATCATGAATGTCTCCCTCGTTCTCTTAGAACGGTAATGGCTCCCACATGAAAGGTGCCACAATTGAGTTCCAGCTGAAAAAAGGCCCTGTTTACCTGGCATTTTAAAAGCAGATATGAGAAACAAAGGCAGGTGATATTTAGGATCTATTGCATCCTTACTTTCACATCAGCTCAAATTTTCTGTTTATTGATTTTATATGTACTTGCCTGTTGAAGGTGTCTGGCCCGATGCCTGCTATGCAAACATCATTTTAGCGATGGGAGCATGGCCAATTAAAAAAGGGGGGGAGCCATCTGGTTTGTTCTGCACACACCCCTCAGCAGGGTCCAACATATGAAAGGAGGACAGAGACAGAGGGCATACCACACAATTAATTGGGGCTCTGATTGAATTGGGGGGGCTCTCTCTCTGCATGCAACCCCCTCAACCTGCAGGAAATCAGCAGCAAGAATCTGTCTGACTAAAGGCACAGTCATGCACACATTTCACTGTTAGCCTACAGGTAGTATTAGCCCCTGAAGTGTTGTAAGATTGCTTATGTGATGCTAGATTTCACTCCCTGATAGGAGCTCCTCACCTCTTTCCCCCCTGGTTCATGTGTGTGCATGTCACTGTTGCAGCTTGGAATGTTTTTCTCCTAAGGACATGGCGCCAGAATGATCAGGCCCATCCAATGTAATATCTTGGACTGAAATTTGAAGGTAATGACTTTCAGTCACAATTCATAAGAGGTTGATCTGAAATGATGGTCTCGAGGTGAAAGGGTTCTCCTCTGTAATGCCCCTTATCAATCATTCGAGCTACCCTGCCACCTTCTCTTTTTGTTAATAAAGGGAAAATGCTTGTAGTCAATAGAAAGGTGGGATTCCCCGAGGAGAGGAGAATCAGCTAATAGTGAGCAAGAAACATTTTCAAAAAAATGAAAAGTTAGCATCTAAACCGGAATTTGGAAAATGAAAAGAAACTATTTTTTAATGCATCTAGTAGAACTGAAAGGCTTTTATATGCCTGAATTATTATTGAAGTCTGGCTTGATGTGATTACAAGGAGCTGTTGTTTCATGAGTGATTTTTAATCCTTTTGGCAGAGTCAGGCAGGGTATAAATTTGTGAGCCAATTGGTATGCAGATCATCCAACTGCCTGGGTATTGATTTGAAAGATTCAGAATGAATGTGCCCTGTTTTATAAGGAAAGCATTTGAAGAAGGAAAGAGAATGCTCTGCGTTCTGAGAAGCTTTGCTAAAACATTGTCAAACTGAAGCAGCAGCATTTATGCGAGAACCCTGATGCTACTCTGAAAGCAGAGATCCCACGAGTCACATGGTTTAATTTTCTTACCAGTATTTCTATCCACTCTTTCTTGCACTTAGCAAACCTAGCAAACATATTTCCAGCAACAACAAAACTTTTTTTTAAAAAAAAGTAGAGACTAAAACATAGCACAAGCTTTGAGGTGTGTGTGAAGTACTTCTGTCCACTCTTTCTTGCACTTAGCAAACCTAGCAAACATATTTCCAGCAACAACAAAACTTTTTTAAAAAAAAAAAAGTAGAGAATAAAACATAGCACAAGCTTTGAGGTGTGTGTGAAAGGTGCAATAAATTCCTAAAACAACAACTTAAAAGCAATTAGCAGCAACACTATATATGGTGGCGCCATGTTTGAAAAGTCCTTCTAAAATGATGAGTCTTGCTACTGGGGTGTAATTGTCTGAAAATCTCAATGACCAGCTTATCTAGATGGATCTTTTCTGATTCCCATCCTGCTTTTCAATCTGAACTAAAAATGAGCTGTAGCCCCCTGGTTCCACAACAAATATGAACAATTTTCACATATTATAAGCATTATTATACAAAGTATTCTACATATACCATTATACCATTTATATGTGAATGTCGAAGCTACTAACATGAGTTTGGCCAAACTGCGAGAGGCAGTGAAGGATAGGCGTGCCTGGCGTGCTCTGGTCCATGGGGTCACGAAGAGTCGGCCACGACTGAACGACTGAACAACAACAAATGTGAATGTACTTCAGATTTCCTAAAGTAACCAGAATGTAAACAAATACAATGCATAAAACAATGCATATAACTGTATAAAAATATGTTGTAATTTTTTCTTGTTTTATCTTTTGTAAAACATGCTGAGGGTGGGTATGTTTGTTTGTTTGTTTTACATTCAAGTGGTATGTAAATTTTATGAAATAAATAAATACACCTATTCACAGATTTAGCACCTCAGTGAGAAATAGGTCCATAGTCAACAGAAACCCGTGAGAGACTAAGGATGCTTCACCCATCCTATAAATCTTCACCCATATAAATCTCCATCCTCTTTCGGTACCAATACTACTTTTGTGCAGGGAGTTTTCCCTGACCAGAGAGATTTATGTCACTCGCTGAAATGTGGAGAAAACTGAACCAGGGGTGGGAATTTAAACCATTAAAATATTATATATTTCCCCTTCCTTCAGCTGTTTGCGGAAACTCCTGGGGGCTCAAAAAACACCTGAATCTTTCATCCTCAGATTGTCAGTTGTGGAACTTGTTTGGAATATTTAACAATGACAAAGAAACCTTATGGCAGCTGATTAGCCTCTAGTAAAGCTTCCATCAAGTTCCCAAACTCTGTTGCTGCCTCTCATGAATTCTGGCTGCCATAATTGGGAACAACTTACCAAATCAATTGATGTAGCTTCTGTAACCACATTAACACTCCAGTTATCACCAGAGCTAACAAGTCACCTTTAGCAATACAATTTTCACTAAACTCTTTAAGCTTTCTCCCCTCATTTTTTCTTTGGGTAAATGTCACTCAGCGCTTTCAACAGACATTATCCCTCAGATCACCGAAACTGCCAGTGACAGTCACTTTCTCTCTCTCTCTCCTTCTCTTTCTCTGTCTTTCTCTCTGTTGTCTGTGCAAATTATATTACACAAAAAGCATGGAAGGAAAGCGCGGAAAGATAGATGGGTAGGCAGACAAAGGGCTACAGAGGGCAGCGGTCGTTCATGAGAGAGAAATGAAAAGCAATGTTCTCTGAATATATTTTTTCAAATTTGTTTTCAAATGATAATCATATGTTTAAAGGTGGTTATCAGGTACAAAACATGAAAGCCTCTGTTGCTTACAAAATAAGTGGGGGGGCAGAACTTGCCTATATAAAGCATCACAATGGTTATGTATTATTATTGAAATTAGTAGGCAAAATTAAAGTAGGCAAAATTTTTGTTTGCTTTTGTTAATGTTGCCATATTTTTTTTAAAAAAAATGGCAAGGACAACTGCATTACAATTTGAGGTTTTGCCATCTCTGAAGCTCCATATCAAGAAAAGATTCAGCTGCTAACTTCTCCCAGTGTTAAAAACATAGAGGCTTTGCCAAGCTAGTAATAATGAGGTTGGCAACTCTTTTCTTTCTCTCCTTCACTAGCGCAATCCTGAGCAGGAAATCAGTACCTTTTGCTTCTATTTTTAAATAACCATTGAATCTGAGCCCTAAGTTACGGGTAGGTATTTAAGAATGCATTGTCTTCCATTCTGCACTGTATTCATTGAGTGAACAGTGTTTCCGTTCCACTGCAGTTCGTGTTCCTCAAAAGAAACTATGCAAATAAAACAATAAGAATGAAATCTGTTTTAATGATGAGGGAAAAAATTGTGTCCCTCAATGCAGATGACTATGACATTCCACTTTCCACCATTATTCTAGTCAACACAGTGAAGGAAGAACCCCCTTTATCCTAGCAACAGAAGATTTTGATTGAATGCTATGGAACTGTGATACCCTAACAGTGGAAAGGCTTTCTCAAGGGAAGACATCTGCATCCTGCATTAAAATGAGTCACAGCTGCGCATTTATTATGTGCAGAAACAATAATGTTTTGGGGACTTTTTTATTTATTTAATCCATTTCTATGTTACTCTTCTGTTTCAAAGTTCCCAGAACAGCTCACAATAGTTATAAAACATGGTATAAAGAAAACAGATATTTCACACACACACACACACACACACACACACACACACACAGAGTGAATACTCCCAACACATATATTTGGTGTAAAGTTCATAACAGTGGGCGGATAAAGGCTATGCAACACCACATCAGCTCAAACCCAATCACCTGAGGTGAGGCTCTCATTGCCAACTCACCATGAACATGTGCTGGGGGAAAGGATTGCTTTCCTCCTCAGTTACTGTTGTCCAGAGTTCAGCAGAGCAATTCCTTCAGGTCAAAAGAACATCAGACCAAGCAACCCATTGGGGTGGACAACAATGTGAGATGGTTGGTCAGACACCCTTCACCCAAGGGGCCTCAGGATGCTTAGCTTATATCCAAGTTAGTTCACTGCCTGTCCTAAATGTCTATATCAGGAAGATGCAAGAAGCCAAATCACCCACACACAGTGCAAATCAGAACAAAGCAGTCACAGAGAGATGGAGACAGAAAACAGAAGAATAAAAAAGAGTACCATAGATGAAGATCTGTGTTGAGGGAGAAGGGTATACCCATGGCAGTTAAGGCATCAGTGAGGTTTGGAAAGGTGGTTTCACCACTAAGGCTGACTTTAGGCAAAGGAAAGAGGAATCCACAAGTATTTTTATCTACTCCTAATTTCTGATTTAATGACACCTCTACTAGGATTGCATTAGCAGCACGAGCAATAATGTTATCATAATCCATCAATTCTGCTACAGCTTTATGATAGGCTGAACACAGACACTTAATTGGTCTAATAAATGTCACCCTTTAAACATGAATCACTTGTTATATAGTGATCCGGGTCAATGGCATCTCAATGATGAGACATAAAACCAAATTCTAAACCACTTATGCGTATTGGAGATTCCATGATTCCTGTCACAAGAAAAAGCCATGTGCACAACCACAAATACTAAAACACTATAAATGTTGGGGAATTTTCAATATTAGTGGTACACACAGAAATAGAAAGAAACGACTAGGGCAATCTTTTCACTCCCGCCTTCAACAACAAGAAATGTAATGTAGTTTGCATTTGTTTCTACCACTGGAACTTCACAGACTTCGAGAAGCCATGTTCATTGGCTTCACTTATTCATGCACTACTGCGGTTCTTATCATTCCCAACAACTGCTGTAGTGGTGCTTTGTTTAAACTACACTCGCACAACTTGTGGCCCACCAAGCTGAATGTGACCCATCAGCCATGACATGGTGCACAAGGATCTCAGTGAAGCCATCTGTGTTCCAAATCACATCTATTCTGTGCTATTGTCCACACACACATTCACTAAATGTGCAGAGGGGAGCAGGACGGTGCCACTGATATTGGTATGCCCATTGGTTGGGGATTCTCCTGTGCATTTAGCATTAGTGTGAAAGGGGTCTGTGAGTGTAGAGCTCCCCCAGGCAATCTTGGAGCAATCAGGATTCCTGAGTGCATAGAAACGGTGTACATGCACATGTTCCTTTTACACCAATCCTGGTTCTCTGGATATGAACTGTTGGCCAAATAGGCATGATTCTGATCTCCTGCCAGGAGTTGGGTGGGTGAATGTCTGCATACTCTATGTACAGTTCTAGATTCTTTTCAGACCTTCCACTGAATGTACGTAGACAAGAATAAAATTTACCCCCATGATCAGTTTGACTCCACCCCTGGAGGCACACTCCATTGTGTTTCAAGACAGACGGATGCCAACAACATCATACACCCATGCCAATGGAAAGAATGGGGGGGGGCAACAGGATGAGACCTCTGTCCAGAATAATAACATAAAAGTAAGGGAAAAGCCAGGAAATGGAAGAGAACTAACTTCAGAGAATTGTTGCATAAAGCGGTGGAGCATTTCTACCTTGCTGAACGTTCTGAAATCCATTCTCCCAAAATTCAACATGTTCCACCATGCCTTTTGTACATATGATGCACCAGCTCATCAAACAGACAAATATACAATCACTCTCAGTGAAGTCTCGGCTTGTATTCCTGATTGTTCCTATTTAACTAAAAGAAAATGGCTATCGACCTGCATTAGCTTGATTGCAATTGTCAGGTCCTGCATTCGCTTTGAAATATTAGGAAACGGCTCGGGAAAATCAATTGTATTTAAAAGATCCTGTGAAAAGTTTTACAGCTACACATTAGGAAACTGTGTTAAGCAAATAAGAACTAATTGTTCTCAGTTTCCACAGTAATTGTCCAGTCTGCCTCACCTTTGCTACGCACAGCCATTCAATAGAAAATTTAAACAAAAGTTGCTCAAGGCAAGGGGACAATGAGCATTGGCATCTGAGACACGAATGTGTTCTACAGCACATCCTGCTATATCTCTCGGTGCTATTGAAAAGTACAAATCAAGACAGCCTTGAGCACCTCAAACTTCCATATGTCCTAATAGAATTTCTCCCAGAACTATGTATGGCCTTACACCAGGAGCGGAGAACCTTCAGATGTTGCTGGACTACAACTCCTAGCATCCCTGACCATTTGCCATGCTGGCTGGGACTAATGGGAGCTGGAGTTGAACAACATCTGGAGTTGCCCCTGTCACAGTGGTGCAGCGTGGGTTGCCAGTGCACAGGGCCATGTGGAGAGGGGTTGGAGGGAAACTGACGGAGTGCGCATGTGCATTCAGCTGCATAACAGCATCCATGTCACCTAGGAGATTGCAGCCACAGAGATAAGAAAATAAGTCATTTGTTGTCTGTACCACTACTTCTCTCATAGAAAGGCTTTTGCCTTTTTCTGTCTCTCTTCTCAATCTGTACATCTGTCAACTTGTTTCATACTATTTTTATAGGCTGCCTTCTAACAGAGGTCCTCTGGACAGCGAAGAAGAAGAAGAAGAAGAAGAAGAAAAAGAAGAAGAAGAAGAAGAAAGAGCAAGGTTAAAAAAAAATCACAATTTCAATTAAAACACAGGAAAATGCAATGCTTAAAACACAACTTAAGGGTCAAAACAAGAGCAGAATTTCACAACTCAGTAGCATTAGAAACACAATATAAGAGGGGGAAATCCATGGAGCTAAAACAGTACTGTACTAAATCACCACATAAATTGAAATCTACCATTTAGAAGATTTGTAAACCAACTATTTTTAAAAAAGAAAAGAAAAAGAAAACCAACCAGTTATTTTTGGTTCATTTTTTCACTGATGTGCAGTTGTGCTAATAGAAGTAAAATTAAAAATAAATAAGAAAATAATGTGATTGCTCTGGCTGCAAAGAGGAAAGATTAATTAGGGATTAATTTGCCAGGAAAGAAGAAGAAATGGCTAATTAAAGTTCCATTTCATTGAAGCAGGGAAATACAGGACTCACTTTAAAACACACCAAATGCAGAGACCTTTGCTGATTGAAGGTTGCAATCATGAGTGCACTTTTTAGAACTTGATGTGACTTCCACAGAAACAGACTTTCCCTCCTGGTAAATGTTGTGTGGAATCAGAGCTTTAATTTCTGCCTCCCTCTGATTACAAAACAGCAATGCCTCAACAAGGGCCTTAGTGTGGAAAGGATCCAAGTTGTATTAGAAATGAGAGCTTTATGGGAGCTAGGATTTAAATGATCTCTTGATGTAGCTCAAATGCAAGGTGCTTTGACAGAGCTATAGAGAGAGAGGGTTTGCATAGTACTTACCGTAATGGCAGCTACCACTGTCAAATGTATCACCCCAGGGGGGAAGAAGCTATAGTGGTTCCATTACTGTAAATAAGTGTGAATTTAGCAGGGCTTATAGCTGGCATAATTAAAGGATTTCTGCTTTACCTGTGTTCCAGGGATGAACATATTCTGAGAAAGCTGCCTTTATTTACTTGAGACACTTCCTAATATTTAACAGCTGTTACAAGTGGCATGTGAACAGACTTTTCCTTTGTTTAGTGATGAGTTAAACAACTCCATTAGCACATTGAAATTATCCATTGAAAATACAAGAAGACTTTTCAATTTACAATACTCTCCTGTTTTGATTTATAGTGAAATTTCTAATGACCAAGTTGAAAAAGCAGATCCTGAAGCTGAGGCTCCAATACTTTGGCCACCTCATGAGATGAGAAGACTCCCTGGAAAAGACCCTGATGTTGGGAAAGATGGAGGGCACAAGGAGAAGGGGACAACAGAGGACAAGATGGTTGGACAGTGTTCTCGAAGCTACCAACATGAGTCTGACCAAACTGCGAGAGGCAGTGGAAGACAGGAGTGCCTGGTGTGCTCTGGTCCATGGGGTCATGAAGAGTCAGACACAACTAAACAACTAAACAACAACAACAAAGTTGAAAAAGAGCAAGGAATTCAAGTTCTGAATTCTGATATCCCAGTATTAGTTGAACTTTTCATTCAAGAGCATGTTTAGGTCTGATCAACAGCATGAATCACAGCTAGGCCTGTTTTATATACATATGACTATTGTTATTTATTTCATTTTATCAAATTAAATGGATTAGTATGGCTCAGTATCAAGCAATTGTGATTAAGTATATTAGTAGTGACATACATGGATGTTTCCATTCTGTCCTGCAGATTAGCATTAAACAAATAATAAAATATGGAAGCTGATCTATGTTTGCAATGCTAAAAAACCTGAAAGCACTTGCTGGTCGACGGCCATTAGTGAATGGCAACATTTATGTGGGAACAATGGAAACAAGGACTTGCTGAAGATGACCGTGCTGGCTGGGGCTGATTAAAGCTGGAGTAATAAATAAAATAATAATAATAATAATAATAATAATAATAATAATAATAATAATTTATTTATACCCCACCCATCTCTGGGTGACTTCCAACAAAATATTAAAATACAATAATTCATCAAACATTAAAAGCTTCCAGCAACATCTAAAGAGTTTCTTCAACTTATCCCGGTCTAACAACAAAACTATCTCCATCATCATCAAAAGTAGCAGTAAGTAATAGTAGCAAGGGGGGGGGTCTAATGTGCTTTTACTTTTATGATGCCATATAGCATTAAGTTTTAATTTTGGAATTTTGTACACTACAATGACAAGGCATTTGTGTCCTGAAAAGCAGTACGGAACTATTTTATTCCATAGAAGAAGACAACCATAGGCAATGACAGTAGAAATGGGCAGGACTATAGTGTATCTGAATATGCTAGTTTCATTCTTCACTGTCATGACTAAGGTAGTTCTATTTCCCATGGATTTGTCTATTAACTTTTAAAGCCGTCAATGCTAGCAGTGATTGCCACCGTGTTTCTCATGTTCACCAGTGTACCCTGCCACTAGTCATAAGAGACAAATGAAGGTAGTTTAAAACAGCATTACGCTGTTCTTTCCAACTGAGCAAAATATGCCATGGATAATTAGCAAATCTTTATCTTATATTATACCTCTATGTATATCTCAATCTGGAAAAGGCCCTGTATCTGCTAAAGCATATTAGTATTACACAACAGTACAAACTTATGATCACTGGTTCCTTGAATTTACCAGGAGGCACCATGTCAAATAAATAATTTAGAGTGGCTGAGGCACCACAAGAAAACAAAGCAATCAATCATCTTAGCTACATTATTGATCACCAATAACAAGATACTTGCTAAGACAAATGGTCCTGTTATTATGCCACTGAGTTTTTAGCCTATCCTGACTAAATAAATCATATTGAAGTGTTTGTTGTTTTAAGATGTGCAAACATATCTATAACACCCCCTCCTTTTTCTCTTGCCTCTGACTCTATGTATAGGATTTATATTATACAGTACACATGCTATTTGTCAGTCTTCAGTCTCTCACCAGGCATGATCATCTTTCTATCTTATCCATCATTCATTTGTTGGTTCAGAATGTCATCTGTGTATATCTTTTTTACCTACAAGGTACATATATTCATTTGACCACATATGCAGGGGAAAGTGAAATGCATGTCTCTATGAATCAAATTCCATGCATTATCAAGGCAGAAGTAATTCTGCCAAGTCGCCTTAAGGTAGCATGACACTTGCATGCTTAAAAAAATTATATTCACAGTTTATTACTATTTAGAGATAGCATGTTATGGTTTCTTTCTATTACACACACAAAAACTAACAGAGAATGCAAAAAAAGAGAAGAAGTCAGATCTCCAATAAAGACTACCCATGTTCATATTAATCCAGAAGACCAGAACTCAAGTTGTTGGAGAGCTATAGGGCTGACCCTTTCTCCCCACTGTTATTCCTAAGCTTAGAAATGGTTTGCTAAAGAAGGTGCACAAATGTATGTTGTTTTACTACTGGGATATTAGTAGCATTCCCCAGCATTCCCCCAATGTGGAGCCCTGCAGGTTGTTGGACTCCAGCAGTCATCAAGGGTCCAAGGATCAAGGATGAAGGGAGATGTAGTCCAACAACTTTTGAAGGGCACTATGCTGGGGAAGGCTGGAGTAGAGAATCAGCACATATAAAACTAACTTTGCATTGACTGCATGTGGATGTAACACAGATGAGAAAGTGGCTGACTGATCCATCCATCCCTACTTTCCCCTCCTCCAATAACAAATTGACCCTGGGCTTTGACAAATAATAGATAAAGATATAGATACAGACCCCCTCTAGTCTTCTTATTGTGTTTTTCTATCATTGTAACCTTCTCTTAGATATTATGATGAAGAGCAATAAGAAATGCATCAAAGATCAACAGTGGCAACTTCATTTTTTCCCTCCCCTGCCCTGATCCCCCTCCCAAATTCACCCCAAAACCTTCAGAACCGCTCTAGAATAAAAGCATGCACACATATGCTAGATAGAGAATTATATAATCTTTGAGACAAAATGGCTTAAAACTGACTAGAAATATATGTGTTGCACTTTTATGGTTGCAATCCAAATTTATATATATACTAGCTGGCCTGGGCACGCCTTGCTGTGCCTGACTCAGGGTCCTTAAAGGGGGAGGATGTGTTCGCCCCCCCCCCGGGCTATGGGTTTTGTCCTCCCCCCGTTGTTGTTTCACCCCCGTGATTCCGCCCATCCTGTAGTGACCCATGAGGTATCCCGTCCCCCCCTCCCCCTGAGTCATCCCTGTGACTTCCTCCACCCTGGGTCAGCCCATGACATATTCGGGCCCCTCCTCCCCCCACTCGGCTCCACTCGGGATAGTCTGTAAAGTAGAGCTGAGGCCTAGTCTTTAGGCTGTAAAGTAGAGGCGAGGCCTAGTCTGTGGGCCTTGGCTGGGGCTAGTATGTGGCTCTGGGTTTGGCCGTTTGTCTTTGTCTGGTAATGGCTCTGTGGGTTGTCTGGTAATGGCCGCCTTGGTGGTTTCAGTTGCTCGGTTGATGACGTCATTATTTGGCGCCACCCTTTAGAGCTTTTGCTGGTGACAGCGCGCGATCTGCCTTTCTATTGGATGCTGCTGGTGTCTTCAGAGCTTCTGCTGGTGATGTATAATGCCTGTGACAGATTTTTTAAAAATCTGTCTTTAAATCCTTGAAATATCTGCTTAGTCCCTTGCTATTTATCTCCTCCCTGGTGCTATATCTATATCATCTATATTCATAGCTATAACTGTATCCATATCTATCACAGGGACCTCTTCCTGATGTTCCAGCATCCTGCCTTTTCTGCAGTTGAAGGGAGCATCTGGGTAAAGCTCCACAGCTATTGTCATTTCATCATGTTATCTCTGGCTCACTTTTGTCTTTGAGTTAGCAGAGAGAGCAGCAGCATGAAAGGTCACAGCAACTCCTGCATCCTCCTGACATGTGCCTTTTTATTCCTTTGTCTAGTGCTGGACAGCGGAGGTTTTCTGGCAGGTGTATGGCTCCTATGTGTGGCTTGATTGCTTTTTGAAGGGATACCTTTAAGAACTATGTAGCTGTTTCCTTTCCCTTCCTCTGCATGTCTATATCTTTCTCTACAAAGTTTCACCGCAGCTTTCCACAGGGCCTCTTTCAGCTGACATTGTCCCAACTAAGGCTGCAATTATACTCACACCTCTGATAAAGCACCGTTGAAATCAATGAGTTTTATTTCTGAGTAGATATGCATTGGATCGCACTATAAGTGCATTTATTGTACATCCATGTGCCGGAATTTTCTTTTGCATTTTTGGTGCCTGATTGTGGCTACAGTGACACAATCTGAATATCAATTGAGGAAATTGCCCTGCATTGTCCTTTGGCACATCAACCTTGAGGGGTGATCAGACACTCCTTTCAAGTTGCATCAAGAAAATATCAACACAGAATTGTGTCTAAGCTTACTACACTGGAAGGCAGAGTATTCAGAGCATTACACTTCCAGCATTGCTCTGAAACATGACAATGTAATCAACAGAAAGGGAGACCTCGCCGACTATTTTCTATGCTTGAGGTTGTCCTAGGGGCCATGTGCTTCATCACTGCCATATTTATATTTGCTAATACCTTTGCAACGTGATGGATGGATTGTCTCAGCAATCACTGCCTTATTCTTCAGTCAGAGCTTCAGTCAGAGTTGTCAGATGGAATGATTTAGGTTTTGTAGCAGCTTAAAGACATCTCCCCACCCCCACCCCCACCCCCACCCCCACCCCCACCCCCAAAAAACGCTACTGCCGTGCACTTTCTTCCAGGGGATAGCAGACCTTGTCATAAGTCATTACTTTCTTTAGAATTTTTTTATTTGTAAATAACTGCTTCTCACTCATCCCCTTTCTTGGCGCAAACATAAACTAACATTTACAGGTCACATGTATCTTGGAGGGCAATCTGCCCAGGACACACAATGACAATCTTAAACATACACACGCAAAAATTAAACCAGCTTATCTAGAGCCTGTCCCCGGAGAGATGAACAATGATGCTATCACGTGGAAAGAGTTTATCTCTTTTTAACCTCAAAAGCATTGAGTGACCCTTCCTTTGAAATAGCTTACAGACAGGTAGCTGTCTTAGCTCTTTTTTCCCTTGGCAATAGGTTGTTTCTCACCCTCCTCTACAAGGTTAAAAAGATCAGTACATTCTCTATGAAAAGAGTCAGGTCTTCTATTCAGATTAAGGGGGCTGTGTATTTATTTATTTAGTCATTCATCCACCCTTGAGTGAATTATGAGGGTGGCATAAGAACATAGAAAGAGGCCTGCTGGACCAGACAAAAGGAATATCACCTCCAGCATTCTGGTCTCACAGTGGCCAACCAGTCGTCAATGGGAAACCCACAAGCAGGACACGAGTGCAATAATGCTGTCCCTATTTGTGACATACTGCCTTTGACAATGGAGTAGGAACATAGGCATCATGGCTGGTGGGTGTCGCCTCTCCCCCTACATCCTAACTCAGTCACTTAGATCTGTGGATGAAGATTAGCTGATGGTGCCACGTGCCCTAGCTATGATTCAAGCTGTCACTGAGTTCTTGAATTGTTAAAGACATACTTTTATGTTAATGGCACTATAATGTGAAGTTGATAACTACCATCACTTGTCCTAACGTATAAGAGTGCCCTTCATTTTTACAAACAGAACCCCCCCCCCATGTTCTTTGCTTCAAGCAGAGAACACTCATACTCTCATATGCCAGAATTAGACCACTAATGATCCTTGGCATTCTAAACAAATTAGCTATTGATCAGGTGCCACTACATATGGCGTTGGACTATCTGACAAGCTCCCGAAAAAGAGGAGAAATAACAAATTGGTTTTGCTGCTGAGAGATGATTTACAGAGCATCGTACTGATTATGGTTACACAACTGGAATTTAGCCGAAGAAGAAGTCTAAGAGTGTGCCATAAGGTAAAAAAAGGAAAAAAAGGGGGGGGGGTAAATCAGCCAATTTAAGAGAAGTAGAGAAAGAAGTGTAAAAGGTATCACTGCTCTCATTTAAGTAGCATGAGGAAAGGGATACACTTACAAATAAATCTAGACGGATGAACTAATTGGAATCTGCTACCCCAATATAGATAAGGATATCTACATGCAGAAGCAGACTTCTGATGTGATTGCAGATGTGCATCTCTTCAGCCGTGATGCTACTCCAGGATTCATTTAACTGTCTGCATGCATCTATTGATCCCTGTGAGGAAGTGCATCCCAACCTGGAGCCCTAATGCTTACACAAAGCTAAGTTGTCTTTCCCTAGAAGTGGATTGGAGCCTATATATGCTATAACCAATTTTGATTGAGTCACACGACCATTTCATCATAATTTTATTTATTTATCTCAATAATCTATATGCCCCTTAACACCGTAGTCTCTAAGTGATGTAGAATAAAGTTTTAAAAGTTACAATAAAGAAAAAATCAGTTGAAATCAGGGACTGTGCTGAGGAGGGCAGCACTGTGGAGGAATGGTGGGAGCCTCCCCCTGCTCCTGATCAGGATCCTGAATCTTCCCAGGAGCAGGAGGACAGTATAGATTTGGAACAGTGGTTTGCAGAGAGACATAGTTCAGAAGGCAGAAGCTGGGAAATACTGGATGGGGAACAACTAGGAGAAGAAGCACTGAGAAGGAGAGAGTTAACAGATTCACTGTCTCTGGAAAGCATTCATCCACTCAGCCTAAGGTCAAGAAGAGCTGATAAGGTGGCAGCACAGAAAGCACAGTGGTTATGAGCTCAGGTTACAAGATGCAGTAGTGATGTGGGTGACTAGGGAGAAAGTGGGTGGAACCCTTAATTGGGAGCACCGTCATTCCTAGGAAATGGATTCTTTGTTCTCTCTCTGTGATCATTAAAGTTTCTAACTGGTAAGAAAACTCCTTTTCCTTTGTTCTTCTTATCAACTGCCAAAGGGAGGAGGAAGCCGATTCCCTGAAGCCTGACACTGCTGAAAAGTCTATAGGATGGAGGGAGTTCCATAGAATTGGGTCTGCAATACTGAACATACAGCTCCTGCTGCAATTGAGTTGTGTATCTGAGCCATGGGGGGGATCATTACTTGTATATTTTAAAATCCCAGGCATCTCCAGGTTGGGCTGGGAGAGAGTCCCTGTCTGAAGCCCTGGAGACTGCTGCCAGTCTGTGTAGACAGTACTGAGCTCAATGGACAAATGGTCAGACTCAGTATAAGACAGCTTCCAGTGTTCCTACCATGTTTCCCTTATTTTAAGACACCATCTTATATTTTTTTCCCCTCAAGAAAACGCACTATGGCTTATTTTGAGGGGATGTCTTATTTTTATTACGTAAGCCCAGCCCAGCCTTTTCCTTGGCGCCCTCCAGAACTGCACCTATCACTGTGGCTTATTTTCGGGGTATGGCTTATATTTTGCAAATGCGAAAAAATCCTGCTATGGCTTATTTTATGACTACGTCTTAAAATAGGGGAAACAGGGTAGTAAGACTTCTAAAGCAAAGCATATATTCAAAAAACCCAAAATGAAGATAAAACACAGAAGAGTAGCTGGTGGCTAGTGACTCTCCATTCATTTCAACCAAAGTGGTGATTATCCCCATGGAGTCTTTCAAACTGTTTATGATGCTGACTCCAGGTAAGAACAAAATAAAAGCTATGAAAAATAAGAAGTACCATACAGGTGGCAAATTAGCTTTGCCAGTCAACAATGTGGAGGAACAATACACAGCCCACAAATCTTACTGCATGGATTCAAAAGAAAATGATGAGTGGACTGACTCGTGACTCATGGATGCAGTTGTTGAAAGCTAGAGAAAATGATGTTGAGCATTTGACTTTGTTGAGGAGATGTGTCTCTGCATTGAGAGCATACTTATTTCTCCATAGGGTACAAGTCCCAATATTGAGTGCTAAAAAAAAGATGTGTTGGATTAAAGAGCACAGCATGTTTCCCAAGCATGTTCCCTCTAACATAGTCCAGGGGACCATTCACAAAATACATGGATGAGATATTATTTCCAGATGAGTCTTTCTCCATGAGTGTCATAAAATTATATACCACCCTTCTCAAGTCAACTCTAGAAGGGTTGCTAATGAGCCATTATTTTTTAAGTTGCCGACCTGCTGGTCTTTTCTGTTCTGACCACTATGTTCTTCCAGGTCTAACAAGTGAGTGAACTCAAATTTCTCCCACGTTCTATAACAAATGACCTGCCTGTTTCTGCCAAATTGAAGTTCCATTCCTAATCTGCTTTGGTCTCACCCCTGAAACACCAGACTGTCCCGCCTCCAGCTCTAACCAACCAGACTTTCTGCAGGCTCCATCCTTAACTCACCAGGTTGTTCTCTGTCTGCCTTACCGAGGTCCGAGTAGGTTGGGAATCCGAAGCTGCAGCCTCACCCACCAGCAACTTTAATTAACTGTTTCAAAGTGAGAGCTGATATTCTATTCTGAAGACCATGATTATATAAGTTGCATTTCTAAAAGACATATCCATGTAAACAGGGGCTCGAAAATGTCATTCAGCCACATGACAAGAAAGAAAGAAAGAAAGAAAGAAAGAAAGAAAGAAAGAAAGAAAGAAAGAAAGAAAAGACATGCAGACTATCCATGCAAATAACAAAATCAAAGTGCAATGGAAACAACAGTAGCTATTCAAAAGAAGCAAAATTATGCTTGAGAACAACAAGGGGGGCAGCCCAAACAAGGATGTTGCAAAGATATTTGCATGCTGTTAAGAAATGTGCAACCTTTAACATAATGGAGGGCATATTTACAGTGCAGCTCAAATTGATTGCTCTGAGCATGGTTACAAGACTAAAATATTTATAAATAGGTTTTAATTCTACTTCACCTCCAAGAAGAAACACAAAGGAAATTCTAATTACCATTTCCCTAAACGTAGGAAAGGCAATCATGAGGAGAGATTGATATTCAGCTAACTCGGTTCGTGTTTATGTGTTGCTGCCAAATCATTTAAGCAAGGGCAAATTCTTGTTTTGAAAACAGCATTGGGCTGAATTCAGATTAATATTGAATCAGATCAATTTGAATTCAGCAGTTTGATTACAGAAAAGCGGCCACATGTTATTTTGCATGTACTTAGGCCCAGCAGGAGTTTGAACCTTACAATTTGCTGGCTTGCTGCAGATCATCCCTGTAAGGAATGGCTTGGGGTTGTAGTAGATGGAAACATCAACCCAGTGCATGACTGTTCTGAAAAAGGCGGCTCCCATGTGAGGCATCATTAGGGAAAAAACTAAAAATAAATCTGCCTCTGAAGCTGAACTGTGCAGGATCCAATCCTGTGCCCAGCCTTTCCTGACTGTGTTTTAAAATAGGGGTTTAAAGGCTTTCAAAACCCCTTAGACCCACACTCCGTTTGCTTAATGGTGGGGCAGGTTTGCCTCTGAAGCTGTACAGGAGCCTAATCCAGGAGCAACAGATCAGAGCCATTCACAGCCCTGCTGTTTAGCTGAAATATGCTTTCTTGTATTTTCCACCTATTCATGCCAATTCTGCCCTCTGATTCATCTTCTCAGCATGACAGCCCTTCAGATATTTGAAGACAGCTACCATATACCCAAAAGGGACCCAGGTGGGGCTGTGGGTTAAACCACTGAGCCGAGGGCTTACTGATCAGAAGGTCGGCGGTTCGAATCCCTGCGACAGGGTGAGCTCCCGTTGCTCGGTCCCTGCTCCTGCCAACCTAGCAGTTCGAAAGCACATCAAAGTGCAAGTAGATAAATAGGAACCGCTCTGGCCGGAAGATAAACGGCGTTTCTGTGCGCTGCTCTGGTTCGCCAGAAGCGGCTTTGTCATGCTGGCCACATGACCCGGAAGCTGTATGCCGGCTCTCGGCCAATAAAGCGAGATGAGCGCCGCAACCCCAGAGTCAGACACGACTGGACCTAATGGTCAGGGGTCCCTTTACCTTTACCATATACCCACTTAATTTTCTTCAAGGTAAGCATATCAAATCACTTTTTCCTCACTGATCCCTTTCCAGATCCCTCACCACTCTGCTTGCATTTCTCTGAGCATGTTCTAGTTCAGTGTGGGCTGCTCTGAGCCCCAGGGGCCAGATCGAGCCCCCAAAGCACATTTATCTAGCTTCCCGTGATCCTACTGATTTTAGCAACAGCAGCAAAAAGGGGAAAAACAGAATTAAAGTAGATACCAAACTGGGGCAGGTAGAGAGGTTTAAACCTCTCCATCTATTCAGGCACCTGACGGGAATGCAGTTTGCTCCTCCCTAGCTATTAGATTGGTCATTTGATCAACAGGAAGGGGAGAATAACTCCCTTTCCTCTGAGGTCTGTGCCCTAGGTGGCTGCCTAGTAGCCTAATGATAGCACCGGCCCTGCAGACACAGTACTCCTGATGTGGTTTGACCTGCACAAAATAGAACAATTGATTCTCATGAACTGACCACTGTTAAAAGCTCTCCTCTTTGACAAAAGTGGCACTTGATATCAGACATATAGTTTGGACAGCACCTTCCCTGGATGTGAAAACACAGAGGTGGGGATTAGAATCTGCTTGTCCTGGATTCTCATTAGTCAACTTCCCTGGCAAAGGAAAAGCTGTTGATGCTGATAGACTCCTCCACTGCATTAGCGCAGTCAAAGGGGAAACAAGGGAAGAGGGATAGATCTGCCTTACAAATGCCATAGTATATGTCATCCTCCCACTTTATGCATCATTTGGTATTTGATGCTTAGCATCAAGGTATGTATAACTAATTGGATTCCAAGTACGGATCTCTCTGTTGGCACATTAGAGTCCTGGAAGAAAACTTGTTATTTAAAAACAGCAACAAAAGAGAAGAAAAACACAGTGATTGGGCTCATCCTAACCACGAAACTGAACACACACTGAACAAATGAAGAGGCTTGATGAGATTTAGCATTATGCCAGCAGTGAGCAGAACTGTAAATTATTTTTGCAACCTGCTCTCAGAGTCCCAAATTACCTTTTTACTGTCTGCATTCCTAATGATGGTTAATACATCTCCAGAAGAAGAAAAAATATGGATCTCTTTTATCTTGATTTAGCTACTGGGTGGAGGGTGCATTTTTTAAAGATATATTCAGCAGCAAAAGGGAGAGTAATGCCTGTTTTTTAATAAAGTCATAAAGTAAATATATTCCGAGAAAAGTAGAAATCACAGTTCATGAGCAGAATTCTTTTATAGTGGTAATTTAACTCAGCTGTTATTTACACTATAAAACAGTTCCTGTGTCTGAAGTTATGTTTACTGAAAAGATCAGACAGGTTTGCTTGCCATTTAGTTAGCTTTATGGAGAAAGAACAACTGACAAAGTTGCAAAGTGTGTCGTATGCCAAAGAGACAGTAGCAGTTTCCTTTGCTTGTAAAAATTAAGCTAACGTATGCCTCTCAAGTTGGGAGCTTGAGAAGGGGAGCAATGAAGGGCTCTGTCAAATATGCCTTCCCTTCCTGTTACCTACACGTTCAGTTGGAAAGGCATCAGTGAAAAGGAATGACAAAGGAAAGATATTCCTTGGGTTGGACGCAATAGCATTGCCAACAACTCTTGGGAGTTTTCAGTAGCCCCACCAATCTCAATGGGACATCCACCAGCCCCCACCAGCCTGCCCTCTTCCTTACAACCAGTCCAAGGGGTGGCACTGACTGTCTGCTTCTTCCTCTTTAGTGACGCCTCTGTAGAATGCAGCAGGAAGGAGAATGGGGACTGAAGAATGAGTTGGGCCCACTTGTCATTGGTCTGACTCAGAGGAAGGACAACAGCTCAAGGGAGAGCATCTTCTTTGCATGCAGAAGATCCCAGGTTCAACCCCTGCTGGCATTCCCAAGTAGGTCTGGGAAATGAGTCCTCACTTGAACCCCCGGAAAGCTGCTGCTACTCAGTGAAGAAAGTATTAAGCTAGGTAGACCAACGGTCTGAGTCTATATAGGGCAGCTTCCTCTATTCCTATGCTTCACCTGCTGTTGGCCTGCCTGCCTTCTGCCCTACCAGTCCCAATGGGCAGCAGTCACTACTGAGGAAACAGGCAAATTGTAAAGGGACCCTGACCAATAGGTCCAGTCGTGACCGACTCTCGGGTTGCGGCGCTCTTCTCTCATTATTGGCTGAGGTAGCCAGCGGACAGTTTCCAGGTCATGTGGCCAGCATGACAAAGCCTCTTCTGGCGAACCAGAGCAGCACATGGAAACGCCATTTACCTTCCCACTGCAGTGGTACCTATTTATCTACTTGCACTTTGATGTGCTTTCGAACTGCTAGGTTGGCAGGAGCAGGGACTGAGCAATGGGAGCTCACCCCATTGTGGGGATTTGAACCGTCAACCTTCTGATCTGCAAGCCCTAGGCTCTGTGGTTTAACCCAAAGCGCCACCCGCGTCCCTACTGAGGAAATACAACAATCCAAATTACCGCTTGCAAGTATCTTTTTTAAAAAAACAACCCAAATTTGTCTTTACTAGGCCAACAGCAACATACACACATGATTTTCCGCTTGCAAGTATCATGGCATCGGTACTGTATTGCCTTAGTAGGTTCGACTCCACAACCCTAAAAAGTTTTCACACTTTCCATCCATTTTCCTTTTTGCCAAATCTTTTGCCAAATCCTGTGCATGCAACAGGATTATTTAGATATTAACTAGCAAGGTGAATGAGGTTTTGGTGAAAATCATAGAGGGGAGTAATGTTTCTGAGTAGGTCCTTAGATATAAATTAAGGAAAAATCTGGCATATGAAAAGGAACCAAAGTTCCTACACAGCCCCTGCAGTGCCAATCTTCATGTGCATTAGTGGATGGAGATGTCTAAACTTGTTCTACATGTAAGTTGTCTTTCTGCAAATAGCACAAAATGAATCCCAGTTAGTTTTCTCTCACTCGGCAACTCCCGAGCTGTAAATAGCAAAGAATGTGTATGTCCCCTGAATGATATTTGCCAGTGGGACCCAGGTCCCTTGATATATCTGTGGTAAGCATCTTCCCATTGTTTACTTGATCTTATTGCTTTGACCTGTGTCACTCTAATGCTTTTCTGAAATTCAACACTGCAAAACAATATTCAGGGTCCTCCTGCTGACAGGTGTCAGGAGGGTTGTCTTGAGTTTTTTGTTGGATTGGCAGCCAGTAATAAGCATAATACTACTCACATCTGTCTCTAGATTGTGATATTCAGTTGCATAAGAGCAAATGTTAGCCAGTGATAGGCAGCATTAGTCATAAGAATGTGGGTTTGCAGAGAGGTGGAAATACATGAGTGTTTTTATAAACCTGGAAAAATTCCATAGTAGGAACATGTCAATACACTGATCATCTTTGCATAGAAAAGTATATCCTCCATTCCCTACAACTTCTGTGTCTTAATTACACACATATATAGATACATGTGTGTGTCTATACTATTATTATTATTATTATTATTATTATTATTATTATTATTATTAAATTTGTATCCTGCACTTCCTCCAATGAACACAGCACAATGTGACATGCATTTTTGCCACTATGGCTGCATAACACCACTGGAAGATGTATTATATCCACCTTCCCCAATCTGGTGCTGATTGTTTTGGTCTACAAATCCCATCATTTCTCACCATTGGCCATTCTGGCTGGTGCAGATGTGCACTGAAGTCAAGACTATCTGGAGGGCATAAGGTTGGGACAAACTGGGTCAGATTGATACAACACGGTACAAGGTAATCCCATAAATTCAGGGATTTCACCCTCAGCTCCTCTGAATCAAATGGAACACTTTACCAGCTTCATGAATGTGTAACCCCAAAATATTGGATCCCCCTCCAAACCAATGCCAAAGTTCTGCATTCATTTTGTGCTGCAAAATGGCAAAAGATGTGGGGTGTGCAGCACAAAATGGCATAAAAGGAGCACAAAACTCTGGTATCGGTTTGGAGGGGATCCAAGATTTCGAGGTTACATGTTAATGAAGCTCACTTTATCCATTACAACAAGTCAATGCTCACTTCCTTCTTCTCCCCCCTGCCCCCTGCAAAGTAGCATGTACTTAATTCACTTCCAGATGACCTGCTTATTGAGCATTCCTCCTGATTTGTTTGCATAATGTTGGTGGGGAGGTTGGTCAATGGCTATTTGTTGAGTGTTCAGCTTCATTTTTTTATGGGGATGTAAGAACACATTGCTTCACTTTCTAACACTTTCCAGTGCATCTTCACATCACTTTCCTTATAGGAAATAATTGTTGCAGGGTGGGAGCAGGTTTGTTGTGCAGGACCCTCAATTAACTTTAAGTACGCAACTTACATTTGTCAGTATGTGACTTAGCCCCATCTGCACCATGCATTTAAAGTCTTGGCTTCCCACAAAGAATCTGGGAACTGTAGTTTGCTAAGGGTGCTGAGAGTTGTGAGGAGACTACTATTGCCCTCACAGAGGGTTGCCATTCCCAGGGTTCTCTCAGAAGGGGGACTGACTGTTAAACTACTCTGGGAATTGTTGCTCTATAAGGGGAATGAAAAGGGACGCGGGTGGCACTGTGGGTTAAACCACAGAGCCTAGGGCTTGCTGATCAGAAGGACAGCAGTTCGAATCCCTGCGATGGGGTGAGCTTCCGTTGCTCGGTCCCAGCTCCTGCCCACCTAGCAGTTCGAAAGCACGTCAAAGTGCAAGTAGATAAATAGGAACCGCTCTGGCAGGAAGGTAAACGGTGTTTCCGTGTGCTGCTCTGGTTCGCCAGAAGCGGCTTAGTGACCCGGAAGCTGTACGCTGGCTCTCGGCCAATAAAGCAAGATGAGCGCCGCAACCCCAGAGTCGGACATGACTGGACCTAATGGTCAGGGGTCCCTTTACCTTTACCTTTAAGGGGAATGAATGTCTCCTAACAAGACTTATCACCCTCAGCAAACTATGTTTCCCAGGATTCTTTGGAGGAACCCGTAACTGAATGTATGGTACAGGTAGGACCCAAAGCCCACCTAGAAATAGTTTGGAAGCATACGTAGGTGATACCTTTTTCCTTCCCATGATAAGGTAGGAAGAACTGATACGATGGTCAGCTTCAAGACATTGTAAAGCTCAAATGTTAAAAAGCCTTTCTGCAGCAACCAGACCCCAATTATTGCCTTTATCTCTCCCCCCCCCCCCGGTTGCCAACTGAAGCAGGTTGTGCCTCCCAATCATATGGCAGGATTGACCTTGGCTTCTGCTCACTAGCAAACCATTCCTTGCCACTCATTTCTATATAGAACCATGAGTTACTCGAATAATATTAAAAACAGAGAAAAAGCTGAATGTGATCCAATCAGTGTCTTGTACACAAGATATTCCTGTGATGTACTACCTTAGCAGTGTACCTTGCTCAATTGGGTATTCTTGTTATGGGGGCTGTGGAAGCACTGCGTGCTATAGCTAAATATAATTATGATTCATATAATAAGAATTCTTCGTCTCATCTGAGAAATAAGAAATAAGATAGGCTGTGCATATTCAATCAATGCTGCTCAACCTAACATTCTTGGAAAGAAAGAAAGAAAAAACATTCCCAGTCCCAACTCACCAATCACTATTTGGCATCTGCTTTTCTTAATTATTGTAAATGACAATCATAGGGTAGTTCAATAAGTTCTGCTTAGAAATGTTATAAATCTAAGAAAAACCATTATTTTGTGGAGAATTAAAGAGCTGGCAGGGGAATAAGTTCAATTTATAAAATATAGAATCTGACAGTAACTATTCATTAAGTGAAGACTCAAGACAAAAGTCTGGGGACTACTCCAAGGCTGCAGTCCTAACTAAGCATGAAGATCTATTGAAAACTATGGGATTTACTCCCAACTTCCAATCACATTTAAGATTAGGGTGTCACACTCAAGTTTGGGAAGGCTAAGGCTAAAGCCTCTTAGATACCTACCATGTTATCGGGTTACAGACTTCCTCATATGACTATCTAAAGCAACACAAAACCATTCAGTATGTACAAGTTGGACACGCACAAGATGTTGCAGCATGGAGTGCTGGTGTTCACTCCATTTCCTCTCTCCCTGCCTCCCAGGCTCCCTTTCAGCATTCTGCAGTCACAGAGCATCCTCAGTTCTTATTGGACTGTGCTTGGGGATAACCCTGTCACTTAGTGGGCCCCCCAACCATGATTTCATGTACTTTTGCAAACTCTGGGGTTCACCCAAGCCTGCTGATGCTCCCTCTTGTGAATGAATGGTGCCTTTTGGCTATATAAGGAATGACACTCACAGCCTGAACCTCAGAAATAGAAGGAATTATGAAAATGACTGATGCAGTTGCATAAGATGAAAATGTTAACCTATTGAAATACTTCTTATGTTACTTAAACCGGTTAAAAACTTTGCCTTTTGTAGGGTTCTCAACTGCATGGTGAGTCTATTGGAATACAAACTGTACTCACAAGGTTGAATCTATTTCAATTTTGAGATAAGCATATGGAGTGGGTACAGAGTGGGTGAAATCCTGATTTGCCCTTCCATGTCTTTCCTGAATTTGTGAGAGGGTTACTATTATGCCTGTTTGTAAATCGACAGAGGATGGGTTTGGGGATCTAAATGCCAGTGGCCCCAAAGCTATATCTATTAAAGATTTTTATTTTCTACATGTTAAGCTAGGGAGGTCTATAACCATCAGCTCGAAGGCTAGTGTCAGAATTTGACATAATGATGGTTCTTCACAAGGTCAGCTAGGAGGCCTCTCTATGTCTCCCCTGCTGCACATAATATAATGCAAATTATGATAATGACCATAATTGAGAAATACAGCAATGACATTTTGGCTTCTGTGGAACAGAATTGGGAATATCAGCAGACAGAGAGAGAAGGAGAAATTTACCGATAGGGGAATTGTTGCTGGCAGGCAAGTTTTTACAACTGTTGTTACTGGCAGTCACTAAATTTTTCTCATACCTGACAGCCCAGATCACAACGATCGTACATTGTCATCTACCTTTCAGTTCTTCTAAGAAGTTATGAAGCCATTTGTGTGTGTCCCATAAATCACCTGGCAGTTTTGTTTATTGCTATTGTTGTTCCGGATAGTATCAAAATGAGTTGTGCAGAAAATGGCCATGGCAGTGCAGCGAATTTCTTGAGTTTAGGGGTTCCCCCCGCCCTCCGACCTGACCATCATTCTCTCAATGATTGGCTTTCAGCATTCCCTTTGATAACACCTTCTAATGCTGCACTGCACTGATCAGAGACTCTGAAGCATCTAAGTGACAAATCATGCATCAAGGATGGCAAAATCCACGCCAGGAGCAAGAGAAGAGGAGAATAAGCAGGTGGAATAGGAGGAGGCATTTCCCAAACCAACCTGAAGACATGGAAAACTCCGTTCCTCACAAGCCAGGACCATTTCACCAAACCAGGCAAGCTTGAGCTTGGATGTGAGCTGATGATTTGGGGCCTTCCTGACTCGGTCAGGCCCTGATCCAAGCCAATGTTTCCAGGCACTTTGTCGTCCCCCCAAGTAGAATTTTGTGCAGCAAGTCAAGCACTGCAGTAGTGGCTTTAGTGACCCTGGGGAAGATAGGGAGGAGTCTGAGACCAAGCCAGGGACCCAAGCAGCTGGTGTGGGGACCTCCTGTCCTCAGGCAGGGAAGTCTAACTCCAATGGCTCCTCAGGGTCACTGAAGGGTCTTGTTCTCCTCCTTCTTATTGGAGGAGACCTCGGGTTCAACATCTGGACAGGGCTTAAATCTGACAACACCACTGCTCCAAGCACCCTCTTCTCCCTTCCTTAGAAGAGATAGGCAGCTGGGAGGTTTTCTCCCCCACCTCTTCCTACCTCCTATCACTCCCCAGCACATTAAAGTGGTGTCCACTGATGTTTCCTCAGGAAGACTGCAAGTCCACAGCTCTTTAAGTCCTGATGTACTGAAGGAGGCATGGAGGGAAGGAAATAAAAAACATTTATTCAGTCTCCACATGCTCCTGCTACTACCACTGTTAGCAAGTAAAGGGAAGGGTGAGGAGTGGGCATGGAGGGTGGGTTAGGGCAAAAACTTTCAGAGATGTGTGAAGGCTAGTGAGCATGGGGGGCAAATCTTGGATTCCTACTCTGGTTTGAATTTGTGTTATGTGAAATAATTTTGTCATCTACTCCGTGGCTGATTAATAATAATAATAATAATAATAATAATAATAATAATAATAGTTATTATTTATACCCTGCTCATCTGGCTGGATTTCTCCAGCCACTCTGGGTGGCTCCCAGTAGAACAGAACAAACACAATAAAACATCAAACATTAAAAACAACCCTAAACAGGGAATAATGTGTGAATAATGAAGTGAATCGGGGTGTTTTGGCATGATTTTACCTCTCCTCAAGCCACAATGTCTGTGGTTCTTCTGTACTCTCTACTGTTCTGTGCACTATATCTCTTTCTCTACTCTAGGTCCATAGGCATTGCAAGAAGTGAGTCTGAAGAGCTCTGGATGTTTTTGCCTTTTAAAAAAGTTACATGTTTCATCTAAGTTTAAAAATATCATCTAATTCAGTGTTTCCCAACCAGTGTGCCTCCAGATGTTTTGGGACTACAATTCCCATCATCCCTGACCACTGGTATTGCTAGCGAGGGATGATGGGAGTTGTAGTCCCAAAACATCTGGAGGCACACTGGTTGGGAAACACTGATCTAATTCACTAAAAAAATATATAAAAAATATTCAGCAGTTCACAGACCACTTTAAGGAGAGCCTGATCATAAAATGCCTGAGGACACCCCCTCCCAAAACAACAAGCACTGGAAAAGCCTGGTGCAAAGCTGCTCATCTTTTCTCTGCCCCTAATTACAAGCAGGAATACAAACTGCTACTTCCTTTAAGGCAAGAAAGAGCAAGAGATCAACCCCACCCCTCAAACAATATGAAACTAATATGGATGCTGAAGGTATTGCTCTAATATGTATTATGGAGGAAAGTGAATCTCTTTTATTTCCCCACAAAAGCCCCTGGACCTATTTGTCTGCAATTTGGCAGGCTTAATCCAATTTGGCAGTCTTCTGTGCTTCTGGATTTAATTGGCTTCTGGCAAGAGGGGAAAAGATATAGGCCTTTTTTGAATTTCCCATAAGAGTGAATGGGTACACAGAGCTTCATTTTGCACAGAGCGGCTTGGAACCCAAGATTGAAGTATAGAGAGTATGAAAGGACTGAGAAACAGACCAGCCATATATATATATATATATATATATATATATATATATATATATATACACACACATACATATACATATATACACACATATATATATATATATACAGCTACAGATGCAAGGCAAATATTGGGGCCCATGCACCGCCCCGCACCGCCCCCAATGGCTGACACTGTATTGTCACCTATCAAATACGTTCCCATATGACCCCCCAGCCATGGCACACTAAAGTTTGCAGAATTATTCCCAGTATATTTACAGGTAAAGAAGAAGAAGAGTTTGGATTTGATATCCCGCTTTATCACTACCCTAAGGAGTCTCAAAGTGGCTCACATTCTCCTTTCCCTTCCTCCCCCACAACAAACACTCTGTGAGGTGAATGAAGCTGAGAGACTTCAAAGAAGTGTGACTAGCCCAAGGTCACCCAGCAGAGTAATTTCGTTGTCCCCGCAAGGGGACAATGACAATAAAGATTATTTTATTTTAAGATTATCTTATCAGCTGCATGTGGAGGAGCGGAGACACGAACCCGGTTCACCAGATTACGAGTCTACCGCTCTTAACCACTACACCACACTGGCTCCCACATCTTATGCCTATTAAACTAATGCAATCACATCTTTTATATGCCCGTTGTCTTTGTCCATGGAGTGCTCACTGGAAGGACAGATCCTGAAGCTGAGGCTCCAATACTTTGGCCACATCATGAGAAGAGAAGACTCCCTGGAAAAGACCCTGATGTTGGGAAAGATGGAGGGCACAAGGAGAAGGGGACGACAGAGGACAAGATGGTTGGATAGTGTTCTCGAAGCTACCAACATGAGTCTGACCAAACTGTGGGAGGCAGTGGAAGACAGGAGTGCCTGGAGTGCTCTGGTCTATGGGATCACGAAGAGTCGGACACGACTAAACAACAACAATCACATCTTGTGCTGGTGGGGGAGAAAATAAATAAATGGGGAGCAGAGGAAACCCATTCTCCATTAATTTATTTCCACCTACCTTTGGGTATGAGGCATGAGGGCTCTGGCAGGGTCTTACAGCCCTCACACCTCTTGCCCAAAGCTAGGCAAGTGCTTACTAGGCTTTGGGAAGGAGCTGAAGGACTCTAGGTCACAGCCAGAGGCTTCCCGCCAAGCCTTTGCAGAGCTTGTCTGGGACCCGGGGCAGGAGTCTTGTTCTTGCAATGACAGTGTAAGTCGGCAGGCTCCTGGTGGGGGCACACACTGGCTTAACCCCCCAAGGCCCAGGGCAATTGTAGCCGGCTACCCACAAGCCGGGACCCAGGTGGCGCTGTGGGTTAAACCACAGAGCCTAGGGCTTGCTGATCAGAAGGTCAGCAGTTCGAATCCCTGCGACGGGGTGAGCTCCCGTTGCTCGGTCCCAGCTCCTGCCCACCTAGCAGTTTGAAAGCATGTCAAAGTGCAAGTAGATAAATAGGAACCGCTCCAGCGGGAAGGTAAACGGCGTTTTCGTGCGCTGCTCTGGTTCGCCAGAAGCGGCTTTGTCATGCTGGCCACATGACCTGGAAGCTGTACGCCGGCTCTCGGCCAATAAAGCGAGATGAGCGCCGCAACCCCAGAGTCGGACACGACTGGACCAAATGGTCAGGGGTCCCTTTACCTTTACCTTTACCCACAACTACCGGCTGCATGGCCTTGACTTCCACCTCCTTCCCAAAGCTGGGCGAGTGCTTACCAGGTTTTGTGGAGGTGGCTGGAGGGCTCTGGGACAGCATCAGTTACCTCATGCCACCTTCCCCAAGTCGGGTAGGTAGCCCTCCAGCTTGCAGGAGGGCTGGTTCAGGGGGCTCCTGGCTTTACGTGTTTTTGTGTATATGCGTGAACCCCCAGAACTGAACCCTCAAGTAAGTTGCTAATGCTTCTGCAGAGAGCATCATTTTATGAGTTGTTTTTAAATATTTAAAATATGTTTAGACTACTCTTCATAAACTTTTGTGGTGGTTTCCAAAATAAAACGCTTAAAATAACATCCAGAGAAACAGACAAATGAAACCAATAAAACAATTCCAATAAACAGCAGCCGACTCAGCACCACAAACAGAACAAGGGCATTCAGACCATCGATGTCACAGCAGCCACAAAAGATGGTTTATTATTTAGTTGCATCTGTGACAAATTATGGATATGCTTTCTCCAAACTGAGAGCGAGGGCACAGTTAACTTGTGGTTTATAATCTTCTCGTGCAGGAGGCATAAAAATCCATTTGGGTGCATATCTCACCTCGGAAGGCACCAGGCCAACCCCATAAACTTCCCTAGTTGGGCTTTTTTTTTTCCTAAATAGAAACTCACTGTATCCCCATTATATATGATATTAATAAATGTGCCACTAGAACAGTCTGCTCTTTTAAGTAACTCGGCTAATCTGGCACATTATGCTGGATTTATATGGTGGCATAAAATCTTTGGGCAAAGCAATCACACATCCTGATAAAGATAATCCAGATTTACTGTCATTTCAGAATGTGTGGAACAGGGGAGGAGAACGAAAATGGAAATGTTTGATTCCAATTGACTGCAATAGTCTTGATACAGACTAATTCCTGTTTGGATTCTCCTGCTAACTCCATTATGAGGAAATATCTCCCTAGGAAATGGCTCATTTCCCCCTTTTCGGGATTACAGGAGGAAAGGAGAAGTTGGAAACTGATGTCTACAATATTGGGCAAGGTATTTCCCAGCTCTCTTCTGAAGGGAGGTTAGGAGGAATTCCTCTCCCACTACTCCCACCCCCATCCACTTGTCCCTAAGTCTTTCCAAGTTTCCAGATTTAGTTTTGCAGCATCCCTCAGATCCTATCAGTGTGCCCCCAACACTGATACCACTGACACCCTCTTCCTGGATCAACAAATGGATAAACATCCAAGCATACTGATACCTTCCAGGATGTTGGGGTGGTAGGTAGAGATCACACAGAGAAGAGTACTTCTTGCAAAGTGACACTAATACCGGTAGTACAGAATATGATGGTTATATTACACAAGTCTTAAGCAGAGTTATTTTGAATTCCTAACAACCTGCTGTTACAGTTTCATTAAAGAAGAATGTCCTTCAACTGCTCTTTTAATTCCCTCTGTTTCAAGTGTTCAGACTGTAGGAGACAGAAAACAAGAGTGGGGGTGGTGTGGCTGGGATCCTGAACACCAGCGCTTCATGCTACAACATTTTGTTGCAGGTCCCACTTGAATAGAAATAAAAAAATTACACATCAAGAGACCATGTGGTAACTTATTTCTCACACTGCATTAATAAGAAGTCAGTCCATATTCTCCTAACTATTTTGGTCATGGTAAGATCACAGTGGATTTTACCTACAGAAAATTTTGCAGAAGATCAGGTGTTCTTGTGATAGTTAAGATACATCATGACAGTGACTGGAAATCATGACAATCTGACATTCAAGCCTAATTTAGAAAAAACAAAGCCCATCTCAATGTATTGTGATTGTTCTTGACATCACAGTCCTAAGAGCATCATTAAAATAAGAGAATTCGGATTTAAATCTCTGAAATTTAAATGCCAGCATTCAGGCAGTGAAATTATAGCATTCAAACTGTGGGCTGATTGTCAATATGCCTATTTTTATTGTGACAAGAAAATAGTTGGTCAGACAGCATGCACTGTCAACAATTTTCAACCATGGATTTAAGAACAACCCCCCCCCCCAAAATGATATGATATAACAGGAAAAGATAATCTTGGGACCACCCCATATAGAACATTGGGCAACACATGCCCAAGCTTGTCCTAGTGAGTCATCTGAAATGACTGATAGATTTCTAAAGTTTTCAAGAAAGTACTCAACTCCTTAGAGCAGTGCTTCCCAATTAGCTAGGTACTTCAAAAGCCAAGCCATGGACCCCCTATTTTTTAAAATGTCGATATCTCTATGGTAGTTTTTGTTATGTGAATGGTGCCATGAACCCCCTGGATGGGTTACGTAGACCTTCTGGGGTACATGGATCACTAACTGGGAGCCACTGCGTTAAAAGCACAGAGTCTCTCTCTCTCTCTCTCTCTCTCTCTCTCTCTCTCTCACACACACACACACACACACACACACACACACATTGATTGCCAAGAGGTTAGGGTGATGCATAGCTGCTACTCTGCTGGCCTCCATAAGTGGAGAGAAACACCACTGGTTGGAGGGGCTCCACTGCAATGGAAGACCCAGCTCCAGCCAATGGCAGGAGCCAATTTTATTTTATTTTTTAAATCATGGAGTGTTGGCATGAGACTCCTGCAACAAGTCCATTGGTGAGCTATTGAGATCTTGCAGAGGTAGCCCTGATGCAGTATCCTCCAGAAGTTGGACTCCAAAACCAGTTTCCCTCCTGGTCATAGCCAGTGAAAAGAGTGTGGTGCTGAGAACACGATAGTCACAGGTTATTTGTTTTCAGTTTTTTACATTTCAAAAGGAACATTTTACAAATTTTAAAATATCCAATGACCTCCCTTCTCCTTCTATGGTTCATATTACATATCATACATTCCTGCATATTTTACTATAACCATTCAAATCAATTTTCCACTTTTACATCAATCAAATATTGTTTACTCTGTTGAATTTATCTTAATGCTGCCAGCGTTTTCAACTGTGTACTTCAATGGAGGGTAGCCATAAAGGTGTTTTTCTTTCTAGCAGATTTTTATATTTCTCTATACAAATTCTTCCTGAGAATGTGGTTCATAACTCTTATAAATGTTTGCTTTCCCATACCAAAGACATGCATGCCAGCCTAATTTTAAGTCATAGCCTTCCAAATCTAAAATGTCTGCATTGTCCAAATAATCCATTCCTTTAACCAACACAAGCAAGCTGCATCATAGTACAATTGCAGGTCTGGCAGGGCAAAGTCTCCTCTTCCTTTTGTATCTATCAAAATTTTATATTTAGTTCTTGGCTTTCCCCCCTGCCAGATAAATTCAGAAATATTTTTCCATTCTTTGAAGCAGCTTGCATTATTTACAATCGGAATTGAATGGAATAAAAACAGCATCCTAGGAAGTACATTCATTCTAATGGCTGAAATTCTACCTAGCAGGGAACGTTCCATCCTCCCCCATGTCTCCAAGTCTTTCTTAACCTCTTTCCACAATTCAATATAATTGTTTTCAAATAAGCTGAGGTTCCTTGTTCTCAGCCTAATTCCCAGATTTTTAACTATTTTAAACCAGGCAACCTTTGTAAAGCTTTTTCCGACTGCTCATCCATGTTTTTGACCAACATTTTGGTTTCGTCCGATTTTATTTTAAAACCTTTTATTTTAGTCAGAGGTTCGATCCCTGTATGGGACAACTGTATATTCCTGCATTGCAGGGTGTTGGACTAGATGATCCTCAGGGCCCCTTCCGACTCTACAATTCTATGATTCTATGAAAAGTCCTAAACTGGGGCCTTATGGCCCAGGGTACTGGATGGTTGAGATGTAAAAATACCTTTCAAATGCCTCCTTCGTGCTTCCCCACCTGTTCTTGATGGCAAGAGCCAGCAGGGCTTGGGATGCAGAAGAGAATTAGCCACTCTGGTCCTCTGCTATCTGGCTGGAGATAGGATTGCTCTTTTAGTAATGGAAGCACTACATGCGGCCAAAAGTATAAGCAGAGCACTGTTTCACTGGCAGCATCACAGCTTCAAGAGAGCTAACCTCTGCATTCCCTTCCAAGTGTTTATTTTTGTCTCTGCTCTGGACTCCTCACAAATGGAGGACTTTATTTTTACATGCGGGTGTTAAAAGTAGAAATTCCATTTCTCTCTTATTATCTCTTAAACGAAAACTGACAAATCTAAGGATTGCTTTTCATCAGTCCTTTACAGCATGGAACATTATCTACATGTCATATTCCTTTCTCACCATTTTCACCTGGCTGCTTTTTCCCTCTTCTTCTTCTAAAGCAGACTATGACTACTGTTATCTTTCCTCCTGAATATCACAGAGGAAGCGTTAGAACACCTGTGGAAGTCGTCAAATGGAAAAAATCAATAAATCACAAACTCATGGCATGGAAGGCTATGAGTGGCTACTAGCCATGATGGCTATGCTCTGCTTCCACAGTCAGAGATGGTAATACTTCTAAGCATCAGTTCCTGGAAACCACAGGTCAGGGAATACTCTTCTGCTCAGGTCCTGCTTGCAGATTTCTTATAGGCATCTGATTGATCTGTGAGAACAGGATGCTGGGCCATTGGCCTGATCCAGCAGGCTCTTCTTATATTCTTTATGACTTAAGAGTACAGCCCAATTAGACATTCTCCTCCTTCCACCACGCACCACCCCTTTTGCTCTCAGACATTCTCTGTCTTCCCTCCCCAGTTTCCGCCTCCCTCTGACATCTGAAGGACATTTGTCTTCACTTATTTTTCAATTCCATCCTTGTCTATGTACGGAGACTCTTCACAGGGTTCTGTATAAAGAATAACCTGATTCACCCTTCAAACTATTTAACACAGAGTGCCTGCGTTTCTGGCTTGCTTTTGATTTATTTTCCCCACTCAGACTTCAGGCTCGTCTGTCTTCCTTTCAAGTGATCTTCCCTGTTTTCTGAGTCATCCCATGCTCTTATCCATCGAGAAGGCACACAAAAAAAGTATTTCCTGCAGTTCCATCAATATGGCCATGGCCTGTGAAAAAGCAACCAGAAACCCCTTCTGTGAGGTAAGTTTGACTTCATGCAAATTCAGTACTTTTATACTGACAAAGTCTTGCTGCGACAATGCCAGAGAAGTTCAATATTGCAAATTTTGTTCAAAGTCCTCTCAGCCTCCCACTCTACTTTCAATTAATGGTGTTTCTGTTACCATCTTCTTTGTGAAACTTTTCACTCAATTCCCTCGTTGCTAACTGCAGTGGAAGCAAAGTCTCAGTACATGATCTGCATTTGCTCACACTGATCCTTTGTTACCCATGCCATTCCTACTTATCTCTTCCCTCCATCCTCTTTTTTTATTCCTCTAGCAAAAAATGAATTATAGGTGCTTTGGGGCAGGAACCCACCCTTCTTGTTAATTCCTATGTGCATTAATGGCATGAAATACATACATAAATATCTACATACATTCAACAGCTGATTTTTCATGCAATGCATTAGTTTATCATGTGCTAAAGCATAGTTTCGCATTGCATGTGTGAGTCTCAGATTCTGTGCTCTTCCTCCCTCTCTCTACCTCAGGCATGACTGTGAGCAGGAAATTGCTTCAGTTTTCAAATAACCTCAGTATACCATTATGTCAGAACCCAAACAAACTGTAATCAGTGTTAACTAAGATTTATTGAAACAAGCCAATAGCAAACAATGGTTTCTTTGTTTCAAAAGCTGTAGTTAACACTAACCACAGTTCCTTGTTCAAACACATAAACCAGGGGTCCCCGAACTAAGGCCTGGGGGCCAGATGCGGCCCAATCGAGCCAATTCTCTAGCCCGTGAAGACGTTACCAGCTCTTACCGGCACGGCGCTCACACCCGCTATTTCCGGCGCAGCTGCCCATCTCCGGGATGGTGCGGCACCGGAAATAGCTTGTGTGCATCTGCAAGCGGCAATTTTCGGCGCACTTCCGGTCGGCGCGTGCCAAAAATGACACTTGTGCATGCGCACAAGCTATTTCCGGTGCAGCGCCATCCCGGAGATGGGCAGTCATGCCGGAAATAGCGGGTGCGCGTGCGCATGGGCGCGCGCTCCCCGGCCCGCCGCGCGATCGGCGCCGGAGCAACCGGCCCACCGACTGGTAAGTCTGGGGACCCCTGACATAAACAAACCACAGTTCATAGAAAACAGAAGTGAGTATTTTTGATATGCTCCTTGCATCTGCACTGGAGTGGAAGGAAAGTGGGGTGAGCTTGTGCATGCAATACTAAATTGTGGTTTATTTTTGCATATGAACCAGATCAGTGTAAAAATGCCTTGTTCTTCTTGTTGGCATCCGTCTGTCTCAGGAGACAATGGAAGAATGCACCTTTGGGGTGAAGTCAAACTGTTGGAAGATTGCAGCGCCTGCTGGGGCTGCAGAAGTAGATACAGGAGAGACATGTTTTGTTGCAGCCAGGGCAGATGAAGGCATCCGGTTGTGCTGATGCAGATGCACCATGGCGATTCTTCTCTCTGTGCTTCTCCACAGAATACAAAATGGAGGAAGAGAGATTTGGGGCTTGCGGGTTTCTTTGTTCTTTCACATGCACTCATTATTTTGCAGTGACTGTGGGAACAGGGCAGGACAAGAAAAGGTGTGAACTAATTTTGCATCCTGTCTTGCTCTACAACAGGAATGGGGAACTTGTTAGACTCCAACAGCCCAAACCAGCATGTCCAATGATCAGGGGTGATGGGAGTCATAGTCCAACAACATATAAAGGGCCATATCCCTGAACAACAGCAACAAGACTGATGGAAGCATATATAGGCCAAGGCTACAAGGAGCAGGCTAAGTGAGGTCAGGCACACAATTGTATTTCTGCTCTGTGGTGATGGGTAAACTCCCTGCACATTTGCTAGAGTTGTCCTAGGGAAAGTGAAGTATGGTAATTGGGAGACATGCTGTGCATATCTTATATGGATTTTGTGGGCAATATTTTCACAGCTACTATATCTCTCATTCAAATAACATTGATTGTGCTAAGTTGGGGGTGAGCGAGGATGGAATACTAACTAGCTTAAGGCTTCTTTCAGTGCCATTGGTTCAGACTCCTATACATGTTTACTCAGAAACACTGCTCCTGTTGACCCACTCTGGATGTACAATTGAAGATTTTCACACAAGAAGTTGCTGTTCCTGCTGCTGCTGCTGCTCCACCCATCTGGGTTACCCCAGCCACTCAGGGCAGCTTCCAACAAATTAAAACAGTAAGACATCAGACATTAAAAACTTCCCTATACGAGGAAGTGTATACAGTGTGATGGAGCCAGGGGCGTACAACATGGGGACGGAGGGGGTGAACTGCCCCGGGTGCTACTCGTGGTGGGGTGACAATATAGCCCCTGCCTCCCCCCAGCTGTAGAGCTGCCGAGGGTATGCGCAGTCAGTATGGGCGCCGCTCGAGCGCACCATTCATACGTGATTCACCAAGCAGTTCTCCCCGCCCCTCAGTGTCCTGCCCCGGGTGCCGGATAGGGTTCCTCCGCCACTGGATGGGGCAGTGGCACTCACCCTCTGGTTGGTCATGTCACTGCTTTCCAGAAGGCAGAGGGGAAGGGACAAGATGACAGTGGGGTCAACACACTGCAAACACACCAGCAGAGCCAACCTGGTGCTCTCGGTGCTGCATTTTTGCCAAGCTTGCAACCACCTTGCCCTGCTCTACATTTCAGTAAATGGCAGCAGCACTTTTACAGTAAATGGCAGCAGCACATCATAGTTTTACATTGCATGTGTGAGTCTCAGATTCTGTGCTCTTCCTCCCTCTCCCTTACATTTCAGTAAATGGCAGCAGCACATCTGACCAGAGGCCTCCTTTACCATACACAAGCATCCTTTATGTATTTGGGGGGGAGCAGGGTCAGCCACATCCCCTCCACTGCCATATGTGCAGGCCAAATGTGTGAAAATGTACTGGTGTGTGTGCACAGAGGGCTCCTCCACACAAGGAGGGATCCTGGGCCATTCAGTACCCTTGTGTGGAGGAGCTCTATGCACATACAGTGACATGAATGTTGAGGCCCTTTCATGTGTACCTAACACAGTGATGCTAGCCTGTGCATCGCTGGTACCGCCTTTGTGTGAAGGATGAGGGAGAAGCCAGCACTAGGACAGCTGTATGTTGGGATGGGGGATATATTTGATTCCGGTATCATTTGAAGCTGGTACAGTACTATCAAATTTTGCTCTTTCCAAAACATTATGTGAACCAAAGCACAGTGTCTATCAAAATTTGCATGGATCTGCATTCTGCTATAAAGGGTAAAGTAAAAGGTAAAGGGACCCCTGACCATTAGGTCCAGTCGTGACCGACTCTGGGGTTGTGGCGCTCATCTCACATTATTGGCCGAGGGAGCCGGCATACAGCTTCCAGGTCATGTGGCCAGCATGACAAAGCCGCTTCTGGCGAACCAGAGCAGCGCATGGAAACGCCGTTTACCTTCCCGCCAGAGCGGTTCCTATTTATCTACTTGCACTTTGACATGCTTTCGAACTGCTAGGTTGGCAGGAGCAGGGACCGAGCAACGGGAGCTCACCCCATTGCGGGGATTCGAACCACCAACCTTCCGATCGGCAAGCCCTAGGCTCTGTGGTTTAACCCACAGCGCCACCCGTGTCCCGCAGTTTGCCAATTGACCAACATTTGCAAAACAAACAAAAACATGTATTTGGGGGTAGTGTGCATAAAAATCAAAATATTGGAGCAAATAACACACATACTGAATTGTATTGGGAGAACTTGCTTGCAAGAAGTGTACATTAGTCAAAACTGCATATAAAATGTGATCAGTAGGATAAATTCACCTGAAAATGCTGATGAATTTTCATGCAGGTTTTTTTTTTTTAAAAAAAAAATCTGCAGCAAAATGTGGAGAACTGAATTAAAGATGGGGAAAACTGAGAAACTGGCAGGTCCTTCCATCTCCAGTTATATGTGACTCCTTGTGGAGATCTGCCTTGTGCTTTGAGAAAATCTATCCTAACAAATTCCCCAGTGAAATTAATAAAAGCTTTTGTCTTTCTGAGTATAGCAGAAAAGGCAAAATAAGCAGCTAGGCAGTAAAGACAGAGATGGAAGTGCAGTCCCTTTTCCTTCCATGCACTTCAGGGCAGAAATATCACTTGTAAAGTGGGTAGGGGGGGAACCTTTTCTGTGATATAGATTTACATTTCAGGCTTGCTAATAAATGGACCAGTGAAATAGCTGACTGCTCCCCTATTGCAGGTGTGGGAGTTATTTACTTTCTAATCCTTTCCCTTTTAGCCCTGGCTGGACAAGAATGAAAATCCTTGGCTCTAAGTATTAGGAGAGATGGCAACAGTGCAGGAACCAATTTATAGGGTTTCACTTGGGTAGTTTTCTTCATTTGACTCCTATTAGCTTTGATAATGTATCCTCACCATTAATCAGCCAGAAAGAGTAAAAGGCAAAGCCTTTGTAATATGTGCGAGGTTGTGCATGCATGTGCATGCATCAATGTGTACCAAGCGTAAAAATCAGATTAGTGCCCCAAAGCATCTCTTTTGTCTTCTATTGTGCAGGAAGCCGTGGAATCTCGGATAGAATTCTGCACTTTCCAAGTAACAGGACAGAATCCATGTAGTAACTTGTCTGAATTCAGGTAGCTCAGAGTATAGATCAGTGATGGTGAACCTTTCAGAGACCGAGTGCCCGAACTGCGACCCAAAACCCACTTATTTATCGCAAAGTGCCACCCACAGCAGAGACTCGCCAAGGGAAAATGTGTGCCCTGGGAATTGTAGCTCCATTTTGCACACACCCCTGATGCACACACCCCAAGGTGTGTCTACATTTTGCACACACCCCTGATGCACACACTCCAAGGCGCTTCTACTCGGACACAAATCCCAGGATCCACACCCAGCCTCTAAAAACAAAAATGAGCGCCCGCTTGGCGATAGCGTCACATATCCAAATGGGACCAATGCCCCACCTGGCCTTTCCCTTTGCGCCTCCCTGACCACGAGGGTGCCTTCTTGATCTAGGCATCCCACATGGAGCAGCTGAGCAAAAGGAGCCCTAAATGAGCTGCAGCAGACGGGCCAGTTTGGGGTTTTCGGCTCTTTACTGTCCTGTTCGTGCAGCATCCGAAACCTCAGCACAATTGGGTGCAATGAACTCGGGACAAAGAATAGCTGCGCCCCCTATTTTGGAGAGAGTTGGCTCCCTGATGGGAATCACATCCCGCTCCTTCTGCACAGTTTCCTGTGCCGACCTACCGCGTACATGGCCCAAGTTGAGCTGAGGGTTTGACGCGCCGCCTTCGCCCTCTGCCAGCTCTGTGCTTTCTGGCACGTGTGCCATAGGTCCACCACTGGTATAGATACTCCCAGCGCCTTGACACTTTTGTATTCTTAAGCTTAGTGCCAATACCTGAGATTATGGTTCCTGGTTGAGGTCCTGGTCTTGTAATGGGAAGTCTGCATGGGCCCACAGTTCCCTCACACCATTCTTTGAATGCATGAGGAGGGTTCATCTGAACCCACTCTAATATTTATTTCTGTTCTATGAAAGGTTGGATGTGCTGGTTCCTACAGTCTGAGGAGCTGTCAAAAGGCACAAGAGCAAGCTAGGGGTTGTAGGCAGTCCTAGTTGCAATCAGGGGTAACTAAGTTACCCCTGTCCATTAATTTAAATGGGTCTACTCTAGTATAACTAGCATTGAATACAAACCAATGGGGGGGAGTCAACACTGCACTATGATGACTGTTCTGTCTGTGCAAGCATTTCAGCTTGGCAAGTGGAACAATTCCCCACAATCCATGCGGTTCTGGGGGTTCTCCCAATCGTATGAGGGAGGAGAGCCTTGTTGAGCAAGCCAAAGTTCTTCTGCAGGGCTTCCACTGATAGGGCTTCTTAGGTGAATCCCACTCCAAGTTTTTACTACCAGTATATTTTGGCAAAATTCACTTCCAAATGAAAAATAAACTATATCATGTCTCTTTTTATTTCAAAATATACTAGTTTCAGAACTAGTAAGCTGACTTTCTCTATATGCATCACAGCCTACTTTCTTCAGCCCCAGGGTTGCCAGATTAAAAAAATTATGAATGAAGGCAAAACAGCTACTTCTCCCACCCATTCCTCTGAAGGCCATTTCATCTGCCCACCTCCCCCGCCTACACTCCAGCAAGCACAACCTCAAGTGTGTGAGTCTCAGAGGGGCAGACTAAAGGACCAAGGGCAGAATAGAAGGTGAAAGTCACAGGGACTTGGTTCTAAAGAGCTAATCACCGAGTAGCAACTTGGCAACCCCATTCAGATCAGCCACGTATCATTTTCAACCTGAATGCTCTGTTTGTTCTTCTGAGGTTAATCTCCCATGTGCTGTTCTTGCCATACACTGCACAGCACGTTCTGCTCTGCTGCACATTTGGCCCAAAGGTAGCAAAAGTAAATACAGAATCTCTCTTTAATTAAAGCCCATCACGTTTACGCATTAGGCAAATATCATAGCATCCCTTGTGGAACTTCTGGACATCTGGCAGACTTATGCTGGCTTCTGGTTCCATCTATCCCTTCAGAATAGCATGGAACTAACAGACCAAACACACATACCCACAAAGCTCTCAGGTAATCTAACAGCTCAGAAAATTCCGCACGTTCCCCTTCTGAGCAAGAGAGAGGCACATAATAATTTTGATCCTGTGTTGCATGCATTGAATGAACTAAGCATTATGTTAAAAAGCAGGCCTGTAAACTGCTACCCTGACTGGGATTGAGTGTTGTAGTCCTGTGCTGCCAGCCCCGGCAGAGCTCAATGGAGGAAGAAGTCAGCCAACCAGCCAAGTCTCAGGGGGGTACTTGCCTGGAGGCAGAGTATGTATACAGGGTTCAGTCCATTCCTAAGGTCAGGAGTATCTCAGTTCATGTAGTCAGATGATCCAGGGGTCAAGAAAGCCGAGGGTCCAAGTTCACAAGAAGCAGCAAGGTCTGGCCAGGAATAATGAATGTTGTTTCCAGCAACTGACTGAGGCTGGAGACCCTGCTGAAGAAAGCTGGAGTCAGCTGGTTCTCATCAGGAGCAAGAAGGCTGATCAGCAGGTAGAGTCACTTCGCCTTCTGCTCCTTCAGGCTGCTGCTCAGCAGGTGAAGCCGACTCCTGGCCCATGACATTGAGTGAAGAATCAACCCAAATCTCACAAGCCCTATTCATGCTTCTACATGAGACAGGGAGCGTACATAAATACAGCATGCTCCCCACTGCAGCCAGTCACTCTCTGATTTGTGAAGGGCAATGGGGACAGGAAGGCAGAGCTAGTGGAGCTGTCCCATTCTCCTCCTCCACATGCTGAAGTAACCCAAAAGACAAATGTCGGAATGAGACTATAGGACACTGTTCCAATGACTCATTTACCTGTGGTCTGGTTAGTTAGTTAGTTAGCTAGAAATACTTGTGTCCTGCCTACTACACAAAGATCAGGGTCTAATCTTCTTTTCAAGCCATCTCAAGTAGGTTCCAATCATTGATTATTGTAATACCATATTCCGTAGCTTCACTATGTGGTATTTGGGGAAGTACAGGTGAAATGGAGGATCGTGGAAGATTGCAGTAGCTATTTCTGTAAGTTAAAATTGCATATTGATATATTGTGCAAATTCACTTGAGCAAAATTTTTTATTGAGGGTAGCAACACATTGAGAGCATGGGAGAGCTCTAAGAAGCACCTTTATTAGATTGGACACCTTTTTATTTTGATTGGGTATGAATGTGCTATGCGATTCCTTTCAATGTAGAATTATAGTCCAGATTGGCTTCTTGCATGCTCCCACCGCTTACTAAATGTGAAAGGCCTCTGTGTAATGGAATCTTATCATCACCATCATCACGAACCAATTCTTATTGTATGAACCCTCTTTCGCCAAAATGGCACCAACTACCTGTACACAAGAGGAGCATATTGGCAGGTTCAAGGGAACACTGGGTTTTGCAGAAATACAACAAAAACAAATATTTAGCAGGGAAATAGGGGGGTGGGAACACCTAAAATGGCTGATTGAGGACTGAGCATGCTCAGTGGCCACAGAATAGTGACTGGATTTATTTATTTATTTGCCAGGGGTGGGCAACAGAAAACTGGAGAGGGGAATGGAATGTAGTATTCTGGATAAGGGAGTATCTGGCTGGCTGGAATCAGGCTTCACTCCACACTGCAACACTTTGAATAAGCCCCCTTGAGTTCTCTCAGACTTTCTCCCTGGTAGGTCTGCACAGGCCTGCAGTCTAAATGTTGCTAGTAATATAATAAAGAAGGCAATATATATATATTTTTTCCACCCTTCAACTTTTCATAACTGTGTCCTTTTGAAGATTTCAGATTTACTTCAGCCTTTCAAGGTCATGGCAACAAGAAAGAACCAGTCCCAGGTGGAAAAGATTGTTAGATTCATTTCCCATGGCAATGGTTGTTTATAACCCAACACCTAAAGACAAGTGCTAGGCTCACTTGTGGAGGGGTTTTTGATGTCTTTTGAGATCAAAGGCCAAAACCTGCTTCCAAAAAAAATATGCATTGTGAAGTTCAAGCTTGAAAGGGTTATGAACAGGAAAAGCAGAGAACGTTCACAGCTTTGGTCTCTGTCTCCCTGTGAGTAATCAGTAATAGTATCATGCTGCTTTTATGATGCAGTAAAGGGCACTTTAAGGTCTAGTGGAAAGTGCTTTGAATATTTTATTGATTTTTTATTTCTTTTCCACGAATATGAAATTACCACCTTGGAGCACTTGAGCCAATTGCAAGTGGTGTCTGGTCTTAAATATTTATTTCCCTTTGTATCTTTCCAGCTTTACATCACCTTTAAAACCATTTCAAGCAGGCAGCTATTAAAACAGAGCAGGGCAACAGAAGATGAACTATGAAATTTGCAAATGTGCCATGCAGCTAGTGTTGCATTCGGCATTCTATATTTACAAGACTTCCCAGCCTCCTATTTCCACCTAACTTTTTTTTTAATGTTGCTGCTGCTACTGTCTCTCTAGCTAATTACATTTTTAGAAATGGCTGCTGAATTATTTCTTCTCAGACTGACAGCTCTATTGGCAGCTCATAGGACATTTTGCCACACACAAAAAAAAAACTTAAAAATGTCTTTGATCTTCTCTTGTGCTACAAGTGCCATGAATGAGAATAGTGGCAAAGACACTGACTGTGAATCCAAAAGTCCCTGGTACAAATGTTTCAGACAGCCGTGACCTTCCTAGGTCTTAGGCAAGCTGTTCTTCATCACACTCTGACCCACCTGACAGTCTTGTTGTAAGGACTGCAACTTAATATGTGCAGAGAGCTTTTGAGTGTGCACTATATAATTGCTCAGATCATTCACTCTAATATCAAACTTCTGTAGTCCTGCCATGCTGACCAGTTTGGAAGCAAACCACCCACAAAAAAGGCAGTGGTTTCCTGTCTGTACTGTTCCCAGGCTTAGCTGAGAGCTCTCTCCTCGTCTACAGACATAAATGCACCATTTCTTAAGTCTAAAACAGGCTTTCCCAACCTGATGTCCTCTACAGTAGGTGTTGTGGATCACAACTCCCATCAACCCCAGCCTTGTAATCCAAAACACCTGGAGGGCATCAGGTGGGGAAGACTACTTTTTAGCCACCGATGGCTTCATAGTTCCCAGTGATGGCACACCTTAGTCATCTATAATTGGTCCTTTCTCTGTAAGGAAAGGCCTACCTACCTGGCAACAATGATAATCATTTTAAACTGCCTACCATCCTTTGTGGCCCCTGTTATATATGGATTCTCTGCTAAGGCAACCGAAATGTGGCTTTCAGAAAGGTTGTTGGTTTCAGTGATGATAAAAGTACCCGGTATTGAGGCCACCAAATGCATTTCACTCCAGCAGAGATAACTAGTAGGGGTTCTCTGCTCTATATGGAAATACAAGGCAAAGTTGTTAGAAGAGCCTCAGGATGTAACATTCAAAATGAGGATGCAATAAGCACTCTTGTGTCCTTCTCAGATACAAGGCCTTCATCGTATTGTAGTTCTGCCTGAGTAATATAGTAGACAATAGACCACATTATTACTTTTAATAGAGACTGTGTTTAATTGTATTAAACACAATTATATTGTAGTTCTGCCTGAGCAGCACAGACAATGGAATTCATTATTACATTTAACAGAAAATGTATTTAATTTTCTAGTAAGTAATCTCATTGACATTGAAATGGGCTACTAATTTTTTTACCCCTCTCCCAAACAAATTATCTTTGGCTGCATTTCCCCCCCCCCCCAAAAAAAATAGAGCTGTCTCTATTCACTTAAACCCATTTCCTTTTAAAAGAAGACTGGTGGGAGAAATTCACAGGATTTTAAGTTGGGGGGGGAATAGTTTCTCTTACTATATTTCTTTAGACTTAGGCTAGCTGGTAACATATACTGCACATACTTGCAGAATTGTTGTTTAGTCATTTAGTCGTGTCCGACTCTTCGTGACCCCATGGACCAGAGCACGCCAGGCACTCCTGTCTTCCACTGCCTCCCGCAGTTTGGTCAGACTCATGTTGGTAGCTTCGAGAACACTGTCCAACCATCTCGTCCTCTGTCGTCCCCTTCTCCTTGTGCCCTCCATCTTTCCCAACATCAGGGTCATTTCCAGGGAGTCTTCTCTTCTCATGAGGTGGCCAAAGTCAATGGCTGCTTCCATTCTAGAGTAGTTTAGCTTATTATTTCATTTCTCTCTCTCTCTCTATATATATATATATAGTTCTGCGAGTTTTGTCGTCTTGCGAGTTTTGTCGTCTTGCGAAGCACGGTCCTGCGAAGCGCGGTTTCCCATAGGAATGCATTGAAGCGCGGTTTCCCATAGGAATGCATTGGGAACTCGCAAGACGTTTTCGTCTCGCGAAGCAAGCCCATAGGGAAATTCGTCTTGTGAAGCGACTCCAAAAACGAAAAACTCTTTCGTCTTGCGAGTTTTTCGTCTTGAGAGGCATTCGCCTTGCGGGGTACCACTGTATGCCACTACTATTTCCACATTCCAGTGGAAATTTTTAGACTACTTAATATCAAATCCCTCTAGCCAGCCAGCCCAGTTGTTCTTTACTTCCTTTTATCTGCAGTAGGGTTTCTGCCAAGGTGTTTTCTTATGTGAATTTTTTCCTCTTTTAACCTCATTGCTTTTTATGCCTTTGTTGAACCTACATAGTAACCTTTACAGTTCCAAAATTAATTATTGGTTTGTCACACCATACAAAATTTATTACTCAGACAATGTTACTTTCAAAATTGATCTTTATTTTAATTGTATTTTTAAATGCACACCTCAGCATGCAACTTCCTGCCAAGTCTAGTGCACACTCAGAGTCTAGTTTAGGGAAGTTTTTAATGTCTGATGTTTTATTGTGTTTTTAATTCTGTTGGGAGCTGCCCAGATTGGCTGGGAAAACCCAGTCAGATGGGTGGGGTATAAATAAATAAATAAATAAATAAATAATAATTATCAGCACCAAACACCACATGAAGCAGCAAATAACTTGATGGGGTTTCTTTAATATGGGAGAAATTTAGGTGCCCATAATGGTATCTTCTTTATAGTTTTTGCTTTTGTTTTTTGGTAGTGCTTATCACTGAAGTACAAGGCATAACTATGGGCCCATGTGGTTTTAGCTGAATACATCATCCTTAAATACCCAACTTGTGAATCACTCAGATGGTGATGGTACATTAATGGCATCTTTGCCATCTGATCCAGTGGCAAACAAAATTTGGGGAAATTCAAGAACTATACTAGCAACCTTACCCATCCAACAATCAAATCCATATGCAATAGCATTATCAAAAAGATATACACCTCTTAGTTTTCTCACCTTTGGGGCAAAACACACAGGGAAATCACTGATGCTCACATTTATTAAATTGGGATTTCTACCATCAAAATCTAGAGGTGATCTGAAAGGTATTTGAATAATGTTTGGACTTAAATCAGGGCTTTGAGGGAGAAGGTTTCGTGAAATAGCACCGGCTCTTGTTGCTTGCTGTTACGTGCATGTTAAAAGTCCATGCATGCAACCCCTAGTGATGGAGCAGAGTTTTGTTTTGGTGTCTGTAACCCGTTTATTTTATTTTTAACAATAATGTATAGAATAACAATAATGTATAGAACCAGTAAGCCAGAGATTGTGGTGCTTTCAAGGAATAATCATGCAGTTCCTACGATAAATAACAACTTTAGAGCTTCTCCCAAACCCAAAGGGGAATATCTTTCCTATGCAGCATTTGTAAAGAATCTGCAATGCATATTTATTTTTGCTCTGCTGGAAATTCCTTGAGGCAAACACCTGTTAAAACAACTGCAACCAGTGCATGATAAAGAGGCCCAGAGCAGGCCTTTTAAGTTTTGAAAACAGCCACTTTGCCCAATGTCCTTGTCCAGGACATTTCTCTGCTCAGCGCTAACCTGTTTGTTCTTCTACTGACGCATTTCTGCTGGCGCTGCAATTATATTAGCATAGTTTGTGAAGCGCTTCGAAATCTTTCAGGATGAAAGGCTCTATATAAATGTAAAATATTATTAGATAAGTAAGTTAAACAGTAAACACTTTATTGATTCAATGCCTCACAAAATCTTAGAACAATTACGGCAAATAGGTTTGGATCTGAGCCCCATCGCAGGAATTGAGATCTGGCTGGAGGCTTGTAAACAAAGGATAATGATAAATGGCAGGTTATATGGATATTCAAACAGGCCTGCCACCAAAGAATCTAGATGTGGAAGCAGGACTTTTCAGGCTTGTATCCTGCTGGCCAACATGAGAGCCAACATTGTCATGGTGGGTAGGGCTGCTGTCACTTGAAAGGTTGCATAAAAGAAGTCTGAGACATCAGGGGTGAAACTACCTGGGATGTTGAAATATACTCGGAGTCGAGTGTGGATTTCATGCTTTTATTTCAGCTCATAGTAGCGAGGAATGGAAGTTTTCCCCAAAACGTCTGCTTTATATACATTATTTACACAATGGGCCCCACATGATTGGCTAATTCCGGGATACTCCTGTAGGCCAATCAGGTTGTGGATTCACTTCCACCTGGAGCTGGATTGGGTGGCTCCTGCGGACCAATCAGACTGCTGCATTCTGGATCCTCTTGTTCTAGGACCAATCAGACTGCTGCATTTTGGATCCTATTCAACTCAATACATAACACCTGTCCTCCCTTCTTTGTCCCATATTCATCAGTGCAGAAACTATAATTCCCACACAGGGCCTGAGCTATGACAAAATTTAATGTGAGAATCACAACTCAGTTCAGTTCAGGAGGTCCTTCTTAGCTGAGGTTCAGGGTTAATTCAAAGGTACCCAAATAATGTGTGGTATTTTCCATTCCAGGCTGTACCCTTTCAGGCTGCAAGAAAGGGATCATATTTTAGAATGTCTTCAAAAATATCCCCGCTGATAGCAAGCAAGTGTGTTGGGGAGAATAATTTTCTCTCCAATATGCCAGATCTTTACATGCAAGGAATTGTATACAAGGGGGATTGTTCAAACATACAGTTCTAAACCTGCAGTCTGAACTAGTCCACTCTCATGTGCTGTGAACATTTCAATCAAACCAGTTCCATGCACCTTCTACTGCTATAATTTGTGTAGCCTAAACGTACAATGATCAGGTCTGTGTGGTGATGAAACACCATGTGTGCTGCAAAGGAGCAGACATGTTGCTTATTATTTCTTCTTTAGCTATCCCTTTCTGAAGTAATACAAGTTATGCCTTGGAGCTTCTGGTGCATCCTTCAGATGAGACATTGTCTATCTCTCTTGAAGCCTAGGGAATGAGCATGCAAGTTTGAGAGTCCTCGCCCCAATACATCCTCTAACCGTGCCTGTTTTATGATTATCTCTTCCACCCGATGAATGCCAAACTCAATATACCCTCTGAGTATCCTCTTCAACTAGTGAAATACCAACAGTCTTTGGGCAGGTATCTGAACTAGCAATTTTGCCAGTGCATTCTGTTTCTAAATTCTGAAAAACCATAATATGAGGAAGCAAGGTTTATGTGACTTGCTGAAAAATATCCAGCTCTATTTTATGCAGATGTAGTTAGCTTCAATTTTAAGGTAGAATAATGTGTGTGTTGAAATGGGGGGGTTATTCCCATAGAAATGGTTTATCTTGCTACTTTCGACAAACTTCCTTCCATAAACCAAGCATGTGGGGCAGATTCAACTAACCAGTTCCTCTAGTGGAAGCCTGTGTGAGGACTAGTGCAATATAGATCCCCCTCACATCCTTTGGCACACCCCTACAACTGGAAAATCTCTTTGGGGAGGGGATCCAATGGTGAAATTTGGGTGTCATTTTTCCCTAACTCCTTGTAGAGACTGAGAGTGCAATCCTAACCCTTCTTACCTGGGAGTGAGCTCCACTGAATTCAGTAGGAGTTACTTCTGAGTAGGGATGGTTAGGATGGCACCACAACCTGAGAAGAAGAGCATAGGATTTCTTTGTAAGCATGAGAACTCTTGAGTGCGTAGGTTCATTAGACCCTTAACCTCTTGAAAGCTTCTTGCATCCAGAAAATGATGTAGCAGGAAGTTGGCAATTTAACTTCACCCATGTGTACTGTACATGTTTTATTTTTTAGAAACAGTAACAGCACAGACATTTAAATTGAAATGTCAGAGAGTTCTCATGAAACATTTTGTCCGCATCAATTTGAGAAAATACAGCCGTTGTCTCTTTGATTTCTGGTAAACAAAGGCTAGCCTAGTGAACATCCACTTACATAAAATACTTTGAGTACGGAAATAAATTGGTTGCTTGGGTGGGGGGAGTACAAAATACATTTCAGGGTTCTTCATAGAGGGTCAGAATGATCCCTAGCCGGAGAATTGTTTTGTTTCCTTTGTTCATGTTCAGTTAGTGAAGTTTCCTTGTAAGCAGCATTTTATCATTTTATAAAGAAAAATATTTTATCAGTTTATAAAGAGAAATAAAATATTTTATCAGTTTATATAGAAAAATAAAATATTTTATCAGTTTATATAGATAAATAAAATATTTTATCAGTGTAAAAAGAGAAATGAAATATTTTATCAGTTTTTATCAAAGAGAAATAAAATCTTCCTTGGAGGTTTTTAAGTAGAGGTTGCATGGCCATCTGTCATGGATGCTTTAGCTGAGATTCCTGCATTGCAGGGGGGTTGGACTAGATGACCCTTGGGGCCCTTCCAAGTCTACTGCTATATTTCTAGAGAAGTGTATGTATGTGTTATAATTACATTAAGTTGTAGTTTGTACTTTCTGAAACATGGATGCGTCATCATGGAAGGCTAGACCAGAATTTTAGTTATTAGAAGAAAAGGAACAGAAAACTCCTAACTCCGCCCAGATACAACAGTGTCCAGTACCATCTAGTGAGTAAACTATATAATGACACTTTCCACACAGAATGGATAACCTCCATGGTGATCAGAAGTAAGGTTCCAATTAGCTTCCTATAGTTGTACCATTCATCTTTTCTGACAATGGTGTAATTTCCGGTGTCACATTACGGTATATTTCCTACATTTAAAATGCTACTGCCATAGCATTCTGTCTGAGTAGGTGATACCACTTATTCTACAGTTTTTATTATGCCAACTCAAAATTAAGTAAATTCAAAAGATGTGAGTAAAAGGCCTCGGGTCTCCAGAATCTGCGGAAAAACTCACTACTAGATTGTAGAGATAAGAAATACATCTAAAAAGCATCTATACAGTGAGTGTGTGTGTGTGTGTGTGTGTGTGTGTGTGTGTGTGAGAGAGAGAGAGAGAGAGAGAGAGAGAGAGAGAGAGAGAGAGAGAGAGAGAGAGATACATGGGCAAATCAGGCAGGCAGAAATGGAAGGAGTATGGAACCTAAAAGGGTAAATGACACCAATCAGTCCTCTCACTTTTCAAAACAGATAAGACCATGTTTTGTTTTTCCAGTAGGAATCCCCAGCACACAAGAGAATTGATGCTTGAGCCCTGAGATTAACTGATTGCATTCTCATAACCGTTGAACTCTTCTGCAACACATTCATGCAATGTCCGAACTATCTTTTTGAGGAAGGTGAGTTATGGAAGTCAACATTTTATTATCAGATGAAGCATAAATAGATTCAATTTAAACTGACTACCTAATAGATCAAATCTACATTTAAGCTCTTGTGTGGAACGTATGCTTGAAAGGTGCACCCGTCATTTTTCTTCCCACAGGAAGCCTGCTTCGTATTTGACACATCAATCCCTATTCTCATTTATGAGTATTCATCTCCCCAAGGGCATGATCAACCCTTCAGTAGGAGTTGGGTGAACAAAAATATGTGCACATGCATTCTACTATTTGTATTCCGCAAGCTGTGAAGGTAAAGAGACCCTTGATCGTTAAGTCCAGTCATGGACGACTCTGGGGTTGCAGCGCTCATCTCGCTTTACTGGCCGAGGGAGCTGGCGTACAGCTTCCGGGTCATGTGGCCAGCATGACTAAGCCGCTTCTGCCGAACCAGAGCAGCACACGGAAATGCTGTTTACCTTCCCGCCGGAGTGGTACCTATTTATCTACTTGCACTTTGACGTGCTTTCGAACTGCTATGTTGGCAGGAGCTGGGACCGAGCAATGGGAGCTCACCCCGTCGCGGGGATTCGAACTGCCAACCTTCTGATCAGCAAGCTCAGTGGTTTAGACCACAGCACCACCCGCATCCCTTCCGCAAGCTGTACAGAAGTACAAAACAAAGAAAGTACCTCGGAGGTGTTAGGAACATAGGAAGATGCTTTATTCAGAATCAGACCATTGGTCCACCTAGTTTAGTATGGTCTGCTCTGATTGGTTGTGAGCCTCCAGGCTTTGGGGCAAGAGGAGTTTGCACGGGCCTACTTAGAGACAACAAAAACTAAACCTAAGGCTTTCTGCATGCAAAGCAACCCTAAAATCACTGGTTGAGAGAATGTTTCTCTCTCTCTCTCTCTCTCTCTCTCTCTCTCTCTCTCTCTCTGTGTGTGTGTGTGTGTGTGTGTGTGTGTGTGTGTGTGTTTGCCCCACTGGATTCCTTTGGAAGGAAGGACAGAATATACCATATTTTTTCGTGTATAAGACTAGGTTTTTTCCCCTTTAAAAATGTCAAAAAATTAGGGGGCGTCTTATACATGGATACATTCCCCCCTCCCCATTTGCTTAAATCTGAGTCCCCAAAAATAGGGGGCGCCTTATACATGGGGGCATCTTATAGACGGAAAAATACGGTAAATAGAATATAAATAACTAATTATCCAACATGAACTATCCCACTCATACACGGTATTTCATTTGCATGTATACGTGCCCCAGCTTCTGAGCATTGTGTTCACAATGTGCACCCAAAGCAGCATATTGTTGTGAGCAATCTTCGCACGATGTGATCCATACAAAGTTTTAGCCATTCTCCGAAGCCCTTCGATGAGGAAAAAATCATGTTATGAAGAAGGCCACACCCCACTCCTTAGTCTCTTGTGTCATTCACAGGTTCCTCTGATTCTGACAAGATCAGTGAGTGCCATCCATCATTGATATAACCACCAGAGATTAATCAAGAGTACTTGATCTTTACAGTGATCTTTCCATTCGCTTTAGCCTTTGATTAAGTTGAGCAAATCAGAAGGTGCTTCAGGTCATCCCAAGTTAACTGACTCCAAGTCAATTGCATGCAGATGAAACCAGGGAGGCTATTTCTGAGAGTCTCTCCTACCACTTAAAGGGAAAGTTCAAAAACTGTAAATAAAAGTAGACCAGGGGGGAAATGGAGAGGATAATATCACAAACATATAGGGTCTGGTGTATTTTTCCATTTATCTTCTGTTTGATGGAAGAAGGTCTCCAGTAAGTGAAAGATGGGCTGGCTGTAATGAAGCTGTCGCCAACAATAAGAGTCGCTTGCGCATGGCCAACCACTCTAAATTACTGCCGACTGCCTAAGCCCGAGGACTCATCAATCGTTCCAAACACACCTGCTGGGAAAGAAGATGTGGACCAGGGGGCCAAGATATCATTATTCCCTACAAGATCCCTCTGCTGGTTCTTCATCATCTCACATCTCCTTCTACACAACTTGTCATTGATCAAACCCTGTTATTTCTTCCCTGTTCAGAGCCAGGGTACATAGAGTAACATCATTATTCTTCCTTGCAACTTACATCTGCCTCTGAATTATTTCTTGCCCTTCTGTGTGAGCGATTGCCCAACATCTAGGTTCTTTCCCTCTGCTTTCTGCCCCAAATTCAGTGGGAGAGGAGAAGAAATACTGCCCTAGACCCATGCTACCTTGAGTTTTAAATCATCAATTGTCTTTCTTCCAAAGCAGTTGAGAGGCTAGTTCAATCCTAATTATATCCACCTGAACTGATGCCAAGCAATTCTATAATTACCAGCTCCTGCTTGATTTTCCTCTGAGGAAGTATTTCAAACCATTGTTGCAAATAACTGAATTTCTGAAGAAGGGTTATACCTGGATTATTTTATCTGCTCCCCTGAAGGATTGCTTGCTCAGTTAATTCACCCTCTTATGTCTTTTGTTCTACATTAATATTTGCCATGACTACTTCTAGAAACTGTTAGTTTGGATCTAGAAATAGTTTCTCAAAAATAGATTCCCCCTCCCCACTCTAACTTCCAAAGTGTTGCCTTTAATTCTGTTTTGATTCCATGGATGAACACCACTGATTGACAACAGGTGGGTCTGGTGACTCCAGCAGCTTCAACAATGCAGTAGGCCAGGAATGGGGAACATGTAGTGCCCCAGATGTTGTTGGACTCCAGCTTCAAGCCAACATGGCCAAATGTCAAGGATGGTGGGAGTTGGAGTCCAGCAATATCTGGAGACCAGCAGGTTCCCCAGCCTTGCTGTAGGTATTTCCATGACTACAGCAAAGGTCTAGGGTAGCAGGAATGGGCAATGTTCAGATGTTGGACTACATCTCCCATAAACTCTGGCCATTGGCCATGTGAATATGGATCTAAGGTTGCATTATGTGTGATTGAAGCAGTCAAGGGATTGTAAGCAACAATTCCTACTCCACTACTGCAACAAAAGGAAAAAGTCCCATAGTGGAGGAATTGTTACCAATAATATCGGTGACTTGCCCTTTCACAGGTTAAAATTGTATATGTGTGCATGCTTAAGGAAGACAGGGACAACTCACACAGGGGAAAGCAGTGTGTAATCCACCCTGAAGAACAATAATGTACAACAGGAATGGAGAATCTTGCTGAACTCCAATTCATTTAGGTAAAAAGGTAAAGGACCCCTGGACAGTTAGGTCCAATCAAAGGTGACTTTGGGGTGCAGCGCTCATCTCGCTTCAGGCTGAGAGAGCAGGCGTTTTTCCACAGGTCAAGTGGCCAGCATGACTAAACCGCTTCTGGCGCAACGGAACACAATGATGGAAACCAGAGCGCACGGAAACACTGTTTACCTTCCCGCTGCAGCAGTACCTATTTATCTACTTGCACTGGTGTGCTTTCGAACTGCTAGGTTGGCAGGAGCTTAGACAGAGCAACGGGAGCTCACTCCGTCGCTGGGATTCAAACCGTCAACCTTCCGATTGGCATGCCCAAGAGGCTCAGTGGTCCAGACCACACCACCACCCGCTCCTTCACAGTTCCTTTAACCCCCTGCCAGCATGACCACTATTAATGGGAGTTATAGTCCAGCAATAGCTGGAGGGCCTGAGGTTCACAATCCCTGATACAGAGAAGGATGTCTCAATAGGCTATTTGTCAAAGCTACTATTTCTGAAGTGTTATTTCTTAAATTAAAACTGATTGGAATGCCTGTCTTGTTTCAAAAGCAAAGAGCCTAGCAATTTCTAACAGCGCATTGATTGCATTTCATTTCTTCCAGCACAGTGGAAAGGCAGGGTCAGTGTTTGGATTATTAAGAAGCATATAAGAGATAAACGAACAGGTTTCTTTTTATGTACAGTGATCATCCTAATGATGGAGCCTCTGGTGAAAAATATGATGTGGCAAATGAATTGTAAAGGCATGCCTAGCAAAATTACAAGTTAGGGCAGGCTAATGAAAGATGGCAAAGACTAAGCAATAATAGTAGTAGAAGAATAGTTGGCTAAAATATCGCTAGCATTTTAAAGCTAGGATTCCTTTTCCCTTACTTTAACTGCCACGCCTCTTCTGCTTACATGAAATATCTGTTTCCTCTCATTCCTGACATGATTAATATTACACCGAGAATTTAGCTACAGTAGATTAAAACCCCATTCGTTCAGCAACTCTCCAGCAGAGTGAGGAATTCAGGTATGGCCTTGAGAATATTTCTTTGTCCTATGCAGTGGTTTGTGCATTTATACAGAATCTGACTTTTTAGGAGGAGGAAAGAACTCAAAACCCAGTCTTCTGGCAGCTCCTATCTCCCGAGCCCATTACACAGAAGCCCTAGCAGCTTTGCTTGTGCAGCTGACCCTGAATAAAGAAATGGAAAGCCTTAACTTGGATGTGATGTTCTTCAGCCTCCAATGTAGTCATCTAAACCAGGGATAGCCAATGTGATGTTGTTAGACTACAGCTCCCATGATCCCTGACCATTGACTATGTTGCCTGGGACTCATGGGAGTTATAGAACAACAATATCTGAAAGACACCTTGTTGGCAACCCTTAGTGAACGTTGTATCTCTGAAAGCCCATCTGCAGTCCACAAGGCACCATATACAGTGGTACCTTGGGTTACATACGCTTCAGGTTACAGACTCTGCTAACCCAGAAATATTACCTCGGGTTAAGAACTTTGCTTCAGGATGAGAACAGAAATCGGGCAGTGGTGGCACAGTGGCAGCGGGAGGCCCCATTAGCTAAAGTGGTGCTTCAGGTTAAGAACGTTTTCAGGTTAAGAACGGACCTCCGGAACGAATTAAGTATGTAACCAAAGGTACCACTGTATCTCGGTTGTGGCGCCCGCCCTGTGGAACGCCCTCCCATCAGATGTCAAGCAAATAAACAACTATCTGACTTTTAGAAGACATCTGAAGGCAGCCCTGTTTAGGGAAGTTTTTAATGACTGGTGTTTTAATGTATTTTTAATATTTTGTTGGAAGCTGCCCAGAGTGGCTGGGGAAACCCAGCCAGATGGGCGGGGTATAAATAATAAATTATTGTTATTATTATAAATCTGAATGCCTGCAGTCTGGTGGACAAGGCACCATGAAGTTAATGAAAAGCATGGATCAGTCATCCTGAAAGAGCACAGATAGATGGTCTCAATTCAACCCTGGTAGCTGAAGGATCTCAAGAAACATAAAAGATCTCTGCTGGGATCATGTAGATCAAGGGCGTCCAGTGTAATGCTCTCCAGATCTTATTAGATAGAACCTTCATCATTCCTGACTACTAGCTATGCTGGCTGGGGCTAGTGGAACTTGTACTTTGTGTTTTTATACAGTATTGTAATTTTATGTTGTGAACTGCCCTGAGATCTATGGGTATAGGGCGGTATACAAATTTAAGAAATAAAATAATAATAATAGCCCAACCCATATGGAAAGCTCTACATTGGCTAGCCCAGCAGCAAAGGTAATGCCAGGCTAAATAGAAACTATGGGGCTAGATGAACCATTGATCTCTTAGCAACCAATATCTATCTACTTCTGGGTTTCTGACACTATGCATTATTATTATTATTATTATCATTATTATTATTATTATTATTATTATTATTTCAATTTATACACCACCGTATATCCAAAGGTCTCAGGGCGGTTCACAAACAAGACCACAACATATAAAATCAAACCAAAAACAATAACCCAGTAAAAAACAACACCACCAAAAGAACCACATTCTAAAAGGGTGTCGGATGTGAATAAGATCAACCAAAGGGCTGGTTAAAAAGGAACGTTTTTGCCTGGCACCTAAAGGTGTATAATGAAGGTGCCAGGCGAACTTCCCTGGGGAGAGAATTCCATAGATGGGGAGCCACTGGAGAGAAGGCCGGTTCTCGTGTTGCCAACCTCTGAACCTCTCAAGGAGGAGGCACACAAAGGAGGGCCACAGAAGGTGATCTCAGGGTCCGGGTAGGGTCATATGGGAAGAGGAGGTCCTTGAGGTAATGTGGTCCTAAGCCATTTAAGGCTTTATAGGTCAAAAACAGCACTTTGAATTGGGCCCGGAAACTAATTGGTAGCCAGTGCAGTTGGACCAGGATCGGTATAATATGCACCAAGGAAACAAGACATTTGGTGGTAAACTTCAAATACTGGCAACCTAAACAAAACATTACAGAGGAGAGCCTCTTTATCATTTTAAATGCACCCCTAGTACCTCGACTTCAGAAGCTTGTCACTTGCATTTGCTCACCTCATTTCAGATTGTTCCATGAGATATTCTTAATAGCTATACATAGCAACATGAGACTTTTGGAATATGCCAGATTCATTTGAAGAAGAAAGTATTGCAGTAGTGAGTCCCTGAAACACCAGAAGCCTGTTCCACAGGAACTTAGAGCAAGGCTTTTGGTTTGGCTGTCCCTGCTCTGTGGGGATACCATGGGTGCTCACTACCTGTACTTTTTGGAAACAATTGAATACCTTTTTTGTTTTGACCAGGTTGGTATTGTTTTTAAACCTATATTTAGTTGTGTGGTTTCTAAAAAGTTAAACCAGTTGCCCAGCTTCTAATCTGCCCTAGTAGAGGTGTAACTTTCTTCATGGTGCACCATGACTCAAGACTTGAAAATGCATGTGTACGCATATGCACATCCATGTGCATGTGTAGACAAGGGCACACAAGAACAAAAAAAGAGGAGCAGACCTACTGGGCTCACCATGATCTGTCAAGGCATGAGAGGACACTATGCTTTGTATGTCTCTGGACAGGAGTGCCAGCTTGGCCCCACGACTGTGGGTGTCCGGGGCCATGAGTGCCATGCAGTGTGCATTGCCCTGGCACTGAAATTTGTGGGTGCCCAGCCCATTCATGGGGAATTTTGTGGGTGCATGGGCACCCAGGGCCCCAGGGAACCGGCACCTATGTCTCTGGAGGACAACCATTGCATATTTGGAGAAGAGAAGACAAAGATGGAGGTGTGTAGAACTCTGAAATGTGTAACTTAGCATTTTCACTTTAAGTATCATCTCTCAGCAAAAAAAAAAAAGTTTTTGAAAATGCCCTGAATGGGAAATGTCAAACAATTATGCATTGTGTGACTATTGGAGCCTACAGATCATTACATGGCTGTACTTGGGCTGGATGAAACTCCTTGGAAGGTTTAATTAGCTGTGAACTGACTCTGCATACTGAACGCCTCTGTTAACATAGTCTCTGTTTTGTCAGTGTTCAAACTCAATTAACTCCTGCCCCCCTTCTCATGCTGCACTTGTGACTTATCACAGCCGCTTTTTAAATCTTTAACTCTGCCAGCTGTGGCCCATGACTTCCAGTAGGTACATTTTGCTGGCCTCTCATGGTTGCATAAGCTGTGCAGGCTTAGGCAAGCCATTAATGACATTTGGGAGGCTGAGAAGGAAAGTGTTGCAGAGAAATGGAAAGTAATAGACTTAAAATTGATTTTTGAAAAACAAATGGAATGGCCATAATCAAGAGGAAAGCTGCTTTGATGAGTCCCAGAGGCAAGCAGGAGCCAGCTCTAACAGAGAGACCGGCAACCATTCCAGCCGCAAAGCATGCCAGATGAGAAACTCGGGACACACTCCACCGCACCGTCCAGCTGAGCCTCTCTTAACATTATTACAGTTTGCATTATAATAGCAGCTGGAGGTTGCAACCACGATCGAGGCCTCGTTATGTGCTAGGTGGCAAACAATCACAGCATCACATCTTGCTCACGGGAACAGATACACATGATGCAGAAAAAAATCATATATATATATATATATATATATATATATATATATATATATATATATAAAAGTTGTTGTCGTTTAGTCATTTAGTCGTGTCCAGCTCTTCATGACCACATGGACCAGAGCATGCCAGGCACTCCTGTCTTCCACTGCCTCCCGCAGTTTGGTCAAACTCATGTTGGTAGCTTCAAGAACATTGTCCAACCATCTCGTCCTCTGTCGTCCCCTTCTCCTTGTGCCCTCCATCTTTCCCAACATCAGGGTCTTTTCCAGGGAGTCTTCTTTTCTCATGAGGTGGCCAAAGTATTGGAGCCTCAGCTTCAGGATCTGTCCTTCCAGTGAGCACTCAGGGCTGATTTCATTAGGAATGGATAGGTTTGATCTTCTTGCAGTCCATGGGATTCTCAAGAGTCTCTTACAGCACACACACGCGCACACACACACACACACACACACACACAAAACATATGTCACAGCCACATCATACATTTAAACCACTTTAAGCAGCCATGGCTTCTCCCTCAAAGAATCCTGGGAACTGTAGTTTGTTAAAGGTGTTGAGAGTTGTTAGGACACACACAAGTCCCATTTCCCCTTCCAGAGTTACAATCCCCAGAGTGGTTTATCAATCAATCCCTCTTCAAAGGGAACTCTCTCTTAGAATGAACTCATTCAACCCATTAATCGCTCTTGCCGCTTGATTTATTGTGCCTGCTGCCTCATGTGTAGATAGAGGTACTGCTGGTGTTGTAGGGTGAAGAATTCCCCCATCAAGTAAATACTTTCAGATTGTGCTGGAAAGGGCTGCGTCCCCCTTAAAGATAATACTCGCAGCCTGGGGATGCTTTTAGATTTGATAATAGGACTGTAGGGAGCTGCTGTATACTATGCTGACTTAAGATGGAGGCGCGCACAGACGCAGCGGCCCAGTGCTCTCCCTTTTTCTTTTTCTTTTAACGTTTCGTATAACATCATTGCTGGAGATTTCAGCCATGCTGAACTTAAAACTGTGTTCACTGGAAAGGTCTATCTGAATATAAAATATGGTTACAGCTCCCACATTTGAACTAAACCGACCATAGGTCTTTGTTCCTGTACCAGCATACATCCCCTCAGGAAATGGGCTAGGCTCTCACTATAACAAGGACTGTTAAAATATGGCATGAATGTGCTACTCACCAGCTAAAGGACTGTTTCAAGGGAAACAATTGAAATATTTTCGAGCATTCAAATCTATGCTATATCAATCGCTGCACAAGTAATGTTTTGTGTTGTTTTTATGGGAAAGCATCCAATTTCATTGTATTGTATTTGTACAATGACAATAAAGAAATCTTATCTTATCTAGCTTAGTATTGTCTACACTGTCTTGGCAGAAGCTCTCCAGGGTTTCAGAGTGAATACATTCCCAGCCCTACCTGGATAGGCCGGAGATTGAACCTGGGACCTTCTGCATGCAAAGCAGATGCTCTTACCACGGAGGTAGAGCTCTCCCAGCAAAGAATGCTCAAGCAACATTTGTAACACAAAGAATATTTTGCTAACGTCAGTTGGTACAGCAATTGTGCCAAACTAACTGCTCTACTTTCTAACTGCTCTACTTGCACATATGTACAAATGTGCAAAAATGCAAATATTAGGCAAAATTGCACACAATTTTTTTTAATTAAAAAAATCACAGATTGATATGGAAATGTGGAGAACTGAACTTAATACTGGAAATATGAAAAACAGAGAGAAGTTGAAATTGACAGATTCACCCATACCAAATGTCAGTTCAGATCTCTGTTGTTTGAAAGCAGATCTTGTGAATGTTGTGAATCGTTGTTAAAGTTGCTGACATTCATTTTTCTATTTCTATGTTGTTTCCCTGACAAGCCTGGGCACTGTCTTTTTCGGAAGCATGTCAAAATATGTATATTTTGCTTTCTGGTGCAAAAAGTTTTTTCCCCTTCTTGTGGTAAAAACCATGGAGAAGAACCAGCTTTCTCTCAGGAATAAAGAACAGTCCATCTGCTGTCCCCAGCACTCTTCAGGAACATATTGCCAGTTTGCTCCCGTCTGCCTATCTTTCCATCTTGTTCCTGACTTTCAGTCCAAACCTCCTTAATGCCTGTCAGACCCCACAATCCATCTATGCCATGTTGTTCTTTGGGCTCTCATGAATTTCTTGACTGTGCTGAGATGTTGGACAAAGCTTTGATTAGTCTGTTATGCTTCTGTAACTCCAGATTATGCTACTTCTGCGGGAGCCGACAAGAACCTACAATTTGCATTCACGGTGACAAAAGTACAGTGACTTTGTCAGACACAAACCCCCTAGGCTTTGATGAAGCCATTCATGCCATCTTTGGTATAAAGACAGTCCTGATCACTTAGAAAGCATGGCACTCTTACCTTGCCAGGTTTATGTGAGCTAACACACACACACACACACACACACACACACACACACACACACACAAAATTCTCCTAAGTCTTCCCTTAACAGAGTTTACTCTGCAAAAACTCCTCTCTGAAATCACAAAGAGAAAGATTTTGATAAGCTATCACCATGTTAAATGTCTCCCTGAGGAGCTCTAGAGGAAAATGCACAGAGACAAAGCCTTGCATTCATGCATATGAATTTGATAACGCATCAAGCTGGCGCTCTCCTAGGATGTGAAAATTCAGACAGCAGCCTAGACACAGCTGATCTGGCAGCAGCCTTGCAAATTGTCGCAGGGCTCCTGAGACTGAAGCGGCCTTTCTTTTCTAATTGGTGTGCTTGATTACTTCTGGGGCAAGCTTTTTCCCCTTCAGTTTTCTTTATTGAGTCTGAACCTCCGTCTCCTGGAGCCTCTTCTCCAAAAGGCGATTCTTCATTGAAAAAGCTACTAATTCCTGCATTAGGTTTCTTTCATTATATGAGAAAATGAATTGTCAATAGAGCAACATATTTTTTTATACCTTAATAATGTTCCAGTAGATGAATCCAAAGCAGCACTCATAAGGAGGGCTGGGGTGTGCCAGTCAATTGACAGGTCAGAGATTGCTGACTGAATTGGCTCCCTATTATTTAACTGCAAATGTTCTCAAATATCCCTTGGTCAAGAATGCCCTTAAGGCAAGTGGCAGCCTTCTTTAGTATTTATTTCATTCTTGGATTCTATGTGCCCTAATGGTGGCCAAGAGGCTGATACTGTTGAATTGGAAGACTAGAGAAACTATTCCCCTTAATCAATGGCTTGACATGACAACATTGGCAATATATGAACAACTTATAGACGCCAACTTTCTTTGGATAAATACCATGATATTTGGAATGCGCTTACACAGAATATATTATGTTACAGTGGACGCTCGGGTTGCGAACGTGATCCGTGCAAGAGGCGCGTTCGCAACCCGCAGCATTTGCAACCCGCGCCATTGCATCTGCGCACGCGTGTGACGCAATTCAGAGCTTCTGCGCATGCGCAAAGTGTGATTTAGTGCTCTTGCGCATGCGCGAGCGCCGAAACCCAGAAGTAACCCGTTCCGGTACTTCCGGGTTCGGCGTGTTCGCATCCTGAAAACATGCAACCCACAGCGAACGCAACCCGAGGTATAACTGTATGAATATGCACATCTGTGTATTAATATATGGTAATGTAACAGTATTTTTTATTTTTTCATTCTCACCCACTTCTTTCTTTCTTTCTTTCTTTCTTTCTTTCTTTCTTTCTTTCTTTTCTCTATCTTTTTATAAATGAAATTCTTCTAATAAAATATTAATAATAGCATTTATTTTATTCCTATCTTTCAGTCCAGGTGGATCCCTAATGAGGCTTACATAAGATAACACACTACATTAACACAACTCTAGAGCTTCTTGGGAATTCTATATATTACACAGGTAAAAACATTGCTTTTTATTGCTCTGGGAGGTATAATTATCTCTGGGGCATTAGCAGCCATGGCGTCAATTCCCACCCTTATCTTAAGCCCATTTATATGTGGGCTCCAGTTGTTACTAGACTACAACAGCCATTATCCCTGACCATTGGTGTTGCTCACTAAGGTTGATCAGAGTTGAAGTTCATCCACATCTGGAGAGCCATAAGGTGAACACCACTGGTAGGACCTAGGGAAAAAACAGATACATTGTCCATGATTTTGAGAACGCAGTGAGAATTTCAGCAACATGAGCACAGGGAGGATCTACACATGAATAGAACTTGCGCAAAGTTGAACTGAAGAGGAGGAAGTAAGATAGGGGTTTATAGAACAGGTAACGAGTAGAAGCAAGGCTCCCAAAGAACATAGAGAAGGAAGAAGCAGGGATTCGGGGAAAGGAAGCAGGGAAAGCCAGCATAAATACCATATTCTGGTCAGATTTCTGTACACATTTTCAGACTCTAGTGAGCATCTTACTAGTTGTAACAAATGGCTAGATAATGATCAACAGGTATGAGGGGAAAGAAAAACTCACCTGACAAGGTAAAATATCTGAGATGTATGTTAGAAGAATGTATCCATTTATGAAATGGGTACCAAAGATAGGTGTTATATATTCCTTTTTACTGAAAACACAGAGCTGAGTTTCTGATTCTGGGTCATCTGCTATCATTACTGTTTTCAAGAAACACTATTTAAATATCCCACCTCTGGGGGTGGGAGGGGAAGCCGGGGGGGGGGCACAGTTAGTTGAAAAGTATCCCTGAAATAAACTATGAATGCGTTCATAACTTTTTTCGCCAATGGTATGCAGGTTTCAGGAATACTATGCTCTAAAACCCAGCTCTGTAGGTAACAATGATGTGTGTGTCTGTTTCTGAAGCTAAATATCTGTGAGGTTTTGTTATATAAATTCTGGTCATGATGTGCAGAGGTGACAGAAAATATTTGAGTTTGGTGAGCATTACTTCAGGGCAGGGGTATATTAAATAACATTTATGGTCCCTATTAGCTTTACAGTTCTATAACACAGTTTTTCCTGGTTTTTGTCTGCAGTTAATATACTATTATATTATCAACTAGGGATGTGCAAAATCTGTAGTTAGAATTCTGCTTTCTTATTCCATTTTCCTTGCCCATGCAGTGAATTTCTTGTTCTTATCTTTGAAACTTAGTCAATTGTACACTTTCAGTCTAGTTTAATTTCACTATCTCCTCACAAATACAACTTCATGCAATTGCTGTGTATTATGGAGTCTGCGGTCTGAAAAATGCATATGTACTTTATTTTCCCAACAGCCACAGTGTCGTAGGCTTTGCAATCTTATTTATTTCTTTTAAAAAAAAAATGCATTTAAAAATATCAGTCGTTTACAGAAATAAAATGGAAAGCTGTACAATAAAAACTCATATAAAAAGTTAGAAACAGACCTCACTTAATGTTGCTTGTTAAAAACAAATTAACGTGTGTGTGTGTGTGTGTAAAATCAGCTTCCCAATGCTACTCTCTGGACTCAGTCATAGAGGAACTACTGCAACCACTGGAATACAGTATTCCCAAATCCTATCCCTCAGATTCAGTCCAGGCAGAAACAGAATTTTGCCTCCCTTGTCCAAGTAAAGGTAAACTATCATAGCAGAACTTGGGACCACACTGAGGGCTGCAGAAGGGTGGGGAGATTCTGACCACTGGCGGAGAAAGGGGGTGCGGTGGGTGCAGTCTGCCCCGGGTGTCTTCCCCGAGGGGGGTGACATCACCACGCCGACCCCCTGGGACATGTGTCGCACGTCGCAGCTAGCCCCGCCCCTGCATGTGGCTAGCCCCACCCCCACATGCAGCTAGTCCCACCCCTGCACACGCATGTGCGCTGCTCCGGGTGCCAGAGCACCTAGCTCCGCCTCTCATTCTGACCATGGTGTTCACTCCACTTGTGGGCAGACATTGTTGGATTTCACTCTTAAGATGTAAAGCTTAAGTCATCCTCATATGTGGTTATGCCATTTTCCGTTTTCTTTGTTAGTTTAGGATGTGGTTTGACATTATTTTACTTTGTGCTGATTTTTCTGCCTGGTATACTTTTATAGAACGGTGGGGAATACATTCAACAATGGTGATAGCTTTCTGGAATGTGGTGAAATGGCAGGAATGTGTTTTTTGTTTTGTTTTTTTGAAACAAATACATCAAAATAGCACAGGGTTTCAGAATTCTGATTGCCGTGGCTGTGAAAATTCTAAAGTATAGCTGTTCATGGATGAACATGCACCTTTGATGAAAATGATGCCGATTTTTGTACAGCTGACTGTAATTTTTTCAAGTAGTTTCCCGCTTTGATAGAACCAGGGTTTTGACACAAATGTCATTATTAATGTAAAGCCTGTCCGCAGCATATGCCCCAGTTCCACTGATGAGATCACATTGCCTGTGGAAAAATATCAGGACCAATCAGTTAGAGCAAAGAGGCTTCAATTGAAGCTGCAGATCATATTCCGTATATACAAAATGTAATTACCTGTGTGACAGCTTGTTCTGGTCACCAGGGCAAGTGACCTGGCTCTCATGCGAAGGCTTAGAAAGAATCTCTTTTGCTGATAGAAGAGGTTAGGAGCTCCGTGTTACAGATTAGAAAAGAACTGAACAGCTCTTCAACACTGATTAAGGTAGTCCCTAAGTCAAGCTTAAGAACCGCTGTCACTTGTCCTAGTCTAAATTTGCAGAAAGTGAAAAGAAATCTGGTATGAACAAACTACTTTATGCAAAGTGCCTCCAACAGCATTCCAACAATCAGTGTAAGCAGATTGCTCAGATTTATAAGAAAGAACCCAGGAGATAAAATGGTTGTGATGTGCCCAGCATCTTACTTTTCAGCCATACCTTCAGGATTCTGTATTGAGTCGCAGAATCAGCCCTCATTAAGTATAGGCAAAAAGATGGGAGCAGCACAGTAAGGAATATGGGATGTGACAACAGAAGGAGGAGAGCATTGGACTCCTGGATCCCTAGAACCACATTTTCACAATAGCTGGAGTTAAGTCAGCTGCCCCAAATGGAGAGTTGTTTTGTAATAATCCCGTAAATATGAATATTTAGGTATGCTAAAATAAGAGCCTGTTTGATAAATACTTAAAAGAATGCCAACTCTTGATATATATACATTTTGCAGGAACAGTTCCTCAAAATGCTTTGAAGCTAACAGGACTCTCATAGAGCAAAGCTACATCCCTGCTATGTACCTTAAGAACTACTGAAATCAGTAAGGGTGCATTAAGGCATGAGAATTGCCATGTTAGTTTTCCTAGTTATAATGCTAGTGCTTCTATCCTGGTTTCTAATATTCCTTTTTGCACTGCATCACACTGTTGCAATTTGGAGCTGTGGTAAATTGATTGATACGCCTTCATGTTTCGCTAAATTTCATTAACACCAGTGGGCGTGGTGTGCCACAAACACAGACATCATCAGGCAGGTGGCCATCCATCTTTATACACATGTGCACTTCTGTTCCCTCATGTTTCACCCATGAAAAGGATAGGAAATAACTGTATGCCAGGATACCACCCCAAATTTTGTCCTGATATTTGCTCAGTTTAACAGGGTTGCAAACAGAATTTTTTTCCTGGAAGCAATTAACATAGTGGTTTTTATGTCATGTGAATGGTCACATGAAATGCAAAATCGAGAAAATGGAATATGGTGCTGTCTGAATGCAGCCAAAGATCAGTGAGGAGAAGCACTTGTCTAAGAGCTGTTTTAATACATGCAATTCCATGTTCAGTTGGTAACGTGGCATTCTGTGGAATCCCTAGCTAGATCAGATCAGTTGATATGAATGGGCTTAAGGATCCTTAACTCTCAGCTGGATTGTGGCCTCTGTGTTTATCTGTAGTTAAGGTAATATAAGACTGCCTCAGGGCAATATTATGCATTTCAATTACGCTAGAAGAAAAACAATGGCGTTCCAAGACAGCATTAGCTTTGCCTCGTTTGACAATTGCTTTCAGTGCTTACCTTTTCTATAAGAAATATCCCAAGGAAATATATCTGAAGTCTGTTGCTAATAAATGCAATTAAGGTAAGAAGAGCCCCTCCCTCCAAAAATTCATTTAAACTTTTTCGCCCCCCAACCTCTTACAGAAGCACAAACTTCTGTAAAAAGCTGAGCGAAACATATGACCTAGCACTCAAAAATATTGTTGCCTTTGTGTTTGTGTTTCTGTACCTGGAATGAGGTGCAGCAGAGACTGTGGTGCCTTTTGTGATATATGGTTTATTTATACATATGTACAACCTGAGCCTGTGATGCAGAGGTTTTCAACATTAACACTCCAAGACGGCCTTGCTTATCCCATAATCACAGCCTTGGACTCCAGCAGAAATCACACATGTCTCCCTCCCTCCCTCCCTGCCTCCCCCTCTCTCTCTCTCTCTCTCTCTGCCTTCCCAGCCTGCAGCTTTGCTTCCAGCCTCCAGCTCACAAACTCTACTCTCCACTCTGATCTTGTTGTCTTTCTCACTAACAGCAGATGGTGGAGAGGATCACCCATTTGTTCTCTGGCACAGAACCACTACCTTTGTTCCCTTAATGACCCATGCTCAGTGGGCCATTAACAAGCTGGCCTGGCTAGTCCAGCAATTGAACCCTTGCTGGCTCCAAGAATTAGAAGAGGGAGCTCAGGCATACAGTCTACAGTCAAACTCACAACACCAGTTGGAAGGCCAGTCTTTCCAATAAGCAACCTGAGTTAACTACCGTACTTCAGGTCATGAAAACACCTCTTTGTTGCTATGAAGCTCATTGGCTAGGCTCAGGCAAGTCACATGTACTAGTATACTACAAATCATTTGCCTGGTATCAGAGTGTGATTTGCTTTCCTTTTAATTCACAAATGTCTGTCTTGAAATGGGTAGTCTACTGACTAATTTTGCATAAACTATCCACGAGTTGCTAATAAAATATATAAACTTATAATAGAGACACTAATTTATTGTTCATATCACCTGTGACACCAAACACATTAATTAAGCGCAGAGAGATTTCAAGCAGAAATTCAGTATTCATGCAAGATTACATTTGAGAAATCAGGCACCCAGAAACACAGTATGTGGAATTAAGCTTGAAAGCTCTGATTTAATGCTTATGACTTCCTCGAAGCTTAATTCTAATTTTCATTTTTTTCATTATATCATGATAAATCTTTTGTCAATTAATCAGCATGTTACAAATGGCAATTTCTAATATGCTAAATTGCACAGCAATATATTTGTTATTAGCTGCAGTTCTTAAAGTCTTTGTGTGTGCGTGTGCACACGCACACATGCAAAAAAACCACTAAAAACAATTAAAAACCCTGTTTTTTGTCAGGCAAAAGCTGGTGTCACATAGTGGCATGAACTGTGAGCTTATTTAAATCACACCTCAGCAGTGAACTCATCTGTGAGGCAGCTTATACTGCCCAATAGCTACCAATGAGCTTCATAGAGTTTGAATCTGTTTCTCCAACAGCCACTTGGGCTATTGTTATTAACTTCCCATGCTTCTTTCTGGTGGTAAGCACTAGTTATTAAGCTTCTCAGAAGACGTAAAAGAGTACATAGTACATAGTTTTCCCTTTACCAACCTGCCCTGATGATTGAAGTCTCTCTATAAGCTAACAATTAGGCATGTGCACCAAACACAATATTCAGTCTAGAGCAAGGTATGGTCCAAAACACTTTGAAGGCTGTCCAGTTCAGCTTCGGATTAAAATCTCAGTTACTACCGGTATTATTAATAGTCTAGTTGTAAAAGTAGCTGTAGCTTCTCCTTCCTTATTTCTTCTCTGGTCATTTAAAAACACTCTTATCACCTGGGTGTTTGAGCAAGCAACATGCCTCTTTACCCACATTACAGGCAGGGATGTGTCATCAATAACAGGACAGGGGGATAATATATTGGAGAAGCCTCAATTTCTCTACATTTACTATAGGCACCTGATCCACCATCAAATTCCGGAATCTCCTAGAGCTCCTAGGAGGGCTTTCATTAGATTCCTATCAGTGGGGTTTCCCAACCAAATGTGAAATAGCTATTAGGCTTTAATAATTGTATCCACCAAAGGGAAACCTTTGGTTGGTGTCTTTAGTGTTCCCTAGCACAGGGTTGATGAGAGAATTCCCTGCTGAAATTCTCTCTTCTATGCCAAAATTCAAACACTCCTGTTTAGTATTTATTTTCCCAGAAAGCGTATGATCCTAGCAAATACAGCAACAGAGAAAATAATTTCCAGCTACTGTTCTGTATAATTGAATAAAAAAGGCCCCTTGCACTTTGCCAAACCCAAGTTGTTAAAGTAATCTTGCAGTGCAAGAAAGAACTCTTTTTTAAAAAAAGAAAGAAAGAAAGAAAGAAAGAAAGAAAGAAAGAAAGAAAGAGGATAAAGGAGGAAATCATTGCAAAGAAATGAAGAATCTGGAAGGCGGTCAAATAGGATGAGATCAAGAGAGAAAAAGGCATTGGGATGGATTGTACAAAAATATTTAGGCAAGGAACAATGTGGTGGGAAGCTTATAGTGTGATAATAATGTATATGCAGATAAAGAAAATTGATGGGTTTGGAAAAGTGAATGAGGAAAAATGAAGTCCTTGTAGAAGATCCATTGCTAGGAAATAATTTCAATGTGAATGCTTATTGGTCCCAGTCTTTCCACCATTTGGTTCTAAATAATATTTTGATAACATACTTTCTGGCTCCTGCTCCAAGCGATTGATTCTGATGGATTCCTGCTCTTTTGATGAGTGGATACGTTTCATGCAAGAGATTTGACGGGACTCTGCTCGTCTATCATTAAGCTCAGAGCCACAAGTTCAGAGGCCATATGCCCCTTAATGCCCGTTTGTGGGCAGCAACACTAGAAGAGGACTACAGCTCCCATCAACCCTTGCAAGCATGGCCAAAGGACACAGATGATGAGAGTTCAGCAACATCTCAAGGGCCAAAGGTTCCCACATCATTAAGCACCACATTTTTTTATCCCATTTGCCCCCCCCCCCAAAAAAAACCATTAAACACAATAATTTTTCAGGGAGTTAAGACACAGTCCTCTGCACCATTGAGCCCATATTGGGAAGGTACTATTTGAGTTCTCTTTTTACACTGTGTAGACAGCTTGAGAGGGGTTCTCCCATTGTCTTTCTATCTTAACAAGGACAGCAAGGTTGCCTTTTCCTCTGCTCATGTCAAAATGGATATTTTTCTACCGCTACTGTAAATGGAAATGTAATATTTCTGTTTGCAGTTCCAATTTCACAGCTGAGTGGGATCTGCAAAGAGAGAATTCTAATAAAATTGCAGAAACATTTAATGCAGTGACTGGCAGATAGGAAGAGAGTATGTGGCAGCTCTATTTTTCTGATTATGTTAACAAAACATGGCATGTGCTTTTCTAATGCACAGGCAACAATTTGATTTACAATTTAAATCTGATGACCGCAACGCTGATTAGATGACTCACCCCTCCCCCGCCTGCCCGCCAGAGGCTCCGTTTACCACCTGAACTGTCTAATGCGGAAATGGGTATTTTTGTCCCCACAAATTAAAATTCCAGACTCAAAGTTTAATTTAGTTACCATGAGCACTCCCCCAAAATTGGCTGAGTGCATCAGTACAACACTGAGAAATGATTTTTGATCCTTGATTAAGCAATTAGGGAACAGTGGAGTATGTGAATCCATGTTAAGATGGCCTCTAAAAAGAAAATAAGAAAAAGGAAGCCAGACCTAAAATATGCTGAAGCATGGGTGGGTAACCTCTAGCCCTCCAAATGTTATTGGACTACAACTGCCATAATCCCTGAGCACTGGTCGTGCAGAGTTCAGGGAAGCTGAATTCCAACAACATCAGGAGGATTCCTGCCCCTGCCCTAAGGAAATGTTTCTACACGGATTTCTGAGCATGATCAAGCCAAAATTAAGCACTTATTTCAGTCCCACTGATTTCACTGGGAGAGAGCTTGCCATATGCTTAAGTGTCCTACTTAGTGGAACTTGGTAGTCAACTTGGATGGAGTTTTGTCTTCTAATAGGTTGATGATTAATGAAGTGTAGGCCCACTCCCAACGGGATTGGCTGTCTAAACTTCCAAACTGCAAATCATGACTCAGAGTTCAAGTGCCAATGGCAGAGGCCCAAATCCTGAAATGTTCTGTGATTGGATAACATGTATCGAATCAGAACACAGGAGCTCAGAGTCCTTAGTCCAGACTCAAGCTCAGGCAAACACAGACCACTGAATACATAACAATTAAGACTAAGTTAAGCACCTGTGCTGAGCAATCCTATCCATGTGAGGCTTACTGTCTGTCTCCAGGCACTGCAAGGGATTCCCATATGGTGCGGTTAATATTGCCAATATCATGTCACTTTTGCAGACATCTTTGTAACACAGCGTGCCTGAAGCCAGCTCCCCGTACCGTAGAGCATGTCCCTGGGGATCCTGCCATCTTCCATTATGTGTACATGGCCAAGCCAGCATAGACCAAAATAGTATTCACTTCTAAATTTGTGCAAAGTGTATTGCAAGTGTGGTTGTGTATAACCTCTCCCATTCCATCATGAATGCACAAAACTTTGTGTGCTGTTGGGGGCTGCATCACAATTACTCGTGGATCATGAAGCAGGTATTTGTGTGCTGAAGGTGTGGTTACCTGAAATAGTTCTTTCACTTCTTGTTTTTGAACAAATTAGGCGTTCTGAGTCTAAAAGCCAATTTAATTTCCTGAAATATGAACAAGCTGTTGTCTCCTGATCTATTGGCACTTGAAGTTCTTCCTCGGGATTGCCAGTAATATCTAAAGCTCCCGTCTGAATGAAACTGTGATTGAATTTCGCAAATATCCGAGGGAGGTGTATTTTTGCCCATTCAAAGGGACTGCCTGATTTGCTGTTCAGAAGTCAGAACTGATATCATTTCTTCTAGCATCACTAGAGACATTTGATCAGTGAAACAGATTTCCCCTTCTTAAATGGGGTTATAAATCGTAGCTCTGGTTCTTAACTGAGCCAAAGATATGAATGATAGCAATTATATTAATAGATAATGCACTGCCTACCAGACTTGCATGGACACAGAATTTGGGGGGGTGGGAGTGCCCTAGGAACTTTATTTTATTTTCTCCAAACTGAATCAGAGCAGCTCATACATAATTCCAAGCAGCACACTGAACATGATTTAGGCTGAACTCTGCTGACTCCCGAGGACCATTGAGTAATTCAAGGCACAGGTGAGATGTTCTCTGCTTTTTTTCCTGGGTGACCCTGTTCCGATTTCACAGGGAAAGGGTCAAAATGCATCTCAAATAATAATGTCTGCAGGTCTCACCCAGAGCAGGGGGAGAGAGCAAGGCATAATGATAAAGCTACTGGATCTTCGGCTAAATTTGTGGGGCTAAAAGCCTCCTTTGTTAGCTGCCAGTTCTTATTTATGTTATATTTAGGGATGGAAGAGTTCTCCACTGCTTTGACACTGCAGGTGAACTTGGGGCAACTTCTATTGTATAGCGTTTTAACAGAATGGGGGAAGCCGAGGATAAATTCACAAACTGCATTTTGGCCACAATAGGGACACCAACATCATTCTATTCCTCTGATCCAGAGGACCTCTGAAGATTACTGTAGTGTACATATAAGGAACATAGAAAGCTGCCTTAGCCTGTGTCAGACAGTTGGTCCATTTAGCTTAGTATTGTCCACACTGACTGGCAGCAGCTCTCAAGGTTTCAAGCAGGGAGCCTTTCCCAACCTTGCCTGGAGATGCCCAGGAATGAACCTGGGACCTTCTGCATGCAAAACCAATGCTCTATCTCTGAGCTACTCCCCTTTCCCAAAGTAGGCAGGTTAGTAAAGCTTTGAATCATATGTATGGGTCTGGACGATTATTATTCCAAAAGGGCTCAGTTTTTATGCACTCAATTGCTTCAGGCTGCACAATATTGATAACTGCAATAGTTCTATCACCAGAAGATACCCCAATCTGAGTCACAGCCAGACAGCACAGAAAATACTGAGTATGATGGACCAATGACTCAGTACAAGGCAGCTTCCTGTGTTCCTAAAGGAAAACAAAGGATGGATGCAAGCAACAAATACATTTATACATACCTAAGCTTTATTTCTACTGGGGATGAGGATAACTGAGGAATTAAGCTGAATACTTCATGAAAGAGGTGGATTTTCAGCTGAAGGAAGATAGAGAGGATGAGTTGTACATTTCCTCTTGTCCTTTATCTTTGTTCAAATTGCAATAGCAGCTTCATCTCTCAATCTGACACTTTGGGGGCCTCATTGCTTGCTATACAATTCAGGAAGTTTATCTGTGCTCACTAACAGAGCCTGATTAGTTGTGACCTGTAAACACACAGGCCTGGGTGCTGCTTTTTGTGGCATTTGTCCAGCAGCATCTTCTAAAGGTGATTGTATGTGGTTTTTTTGTTTTAAAAAAGGAATCACTTGGGTGATTTTTTTAAAAAACTATATTGTTTTGAGCTTATGCAAAGTTCACCCTGACAGTCGGCTGTTAAGGATCAAAGCTTCATATGGCACACCAAAAGGTCAAAACATGCATTAAATTATGCATTGAAAATCAAAGCTGTGCAGTTTACCGACTGATGATTACTTTTATTTTCCTTCTGGTTTTTTTGTAACTATGAAAGCAGAGTCAAAGGAATGATTCCACCCTCCCCACTTCCGATAGCAGCACAATTCAGCTCAGTACCATAGTACAGTGGAACCCCGGGTTACACACGTGATCCGTTCCAGGGTCGCGCTACATAACCCGAGCGTGCATATCACGAACGCACCGGGGGAGGGGGGAACCCGTAAGAAGCACGATTTGAGCGCTTCTGCGCATGCGCAAAATGCGCAGAACGCTTCTGCGCACCTGCGCGTCGCACGCGCTCCGTGGAGAACTTCCGGGTCGCCGCGGTGCGTATCCCGAACGTACGCAACACGGAGCGTACGCAACACGAGGTATGACTGTAATGCCTCCTGTCCCTTTTAGTTTTAAAAATGCACACAGACAGATGCACAAACAAACGCCCAAGGGACTGGCATTTCTTCTTCATGGCATACGTACGGGAAATGTATTGTAACCTGAAACACTGAGTTACGGTTGTTCTTCTTCCACTGATGCTTTGCATAAATTTGCACATATAACTTACCTACTTTGCTGCTCCACTCCTAATGCCGGGAAAATTGTCCCTTAGTGAGAGGTTGCGTAATTTATTTTAGTGGAAGTATTCATGACTCACATTCAGATCATCAGGCATATGGGCATACCTATTTTATGGGTCTTTTCAATAGTTAATGGGTACATTTTCAATGACAGAAATAATCAGGCCACTATTTTAGAAGGAGGCATTCAAAACCCTGAATGACAGCTAGTTGTGTTTACACATCTGCATGCATTTCAAACCCAAATTTAGACATCCATTTGGCTTTACTTAAAAAATTAAGCACATCTTTGTAGACTCGTATAGAACCAAGTGCCTGCCAAATGGAACAAATTATGTCAAAATTCACAGAAATATGTTTGGGATTTAGAATTTGATTTATTTGTCACATTTATGTTCTGCTCGTCTTCCGAGTAACTCAGCATTCATTGTACATTATTCTTTGGAAGTGATTTAAGTTGTAGCTTTGGGCATGCTCAGTAATATGTTAGCCTTTGGATGGGGAAGGGATCCTTCTGTGCTCCTGCATGAGTAGAAGGCAGTTCTAGGCCCCATCGACACTATACACATAAAGCAGTATCATAACATTTTAAACAGTCATGACCTTTCCCAGAAAATCCTGGGAACTATTCTCCTCCAGAACAGTTTAACAATTAATGTCTCATCCCAGGGAACCCCATCCTATTTCCGTCACAATCAGCAGTAATAATAATAATAATTTATTATTTATACCCCGCCCATCTGGCTGGGTTTCCCCAGCCACTCTGGGCGGCTTTCAACAGAACATTAAAGTACAGTAATCTATTAAACAATAAAAGCCTCCCTAAACAGGGCTGCCTTCAGATGTCTTCTAAAGGTCTGGTAATTGTTGTTCTCTTTGACATCTGAAGGGAGGGCGTTCCACAGGGCGGGTGCCACTACCGAGAAGGCCCTCTTCCCTGTTTCCCTTCCACTATTGTTCAGCTCCCACTAAAAGCGACATTGTTTATCTCAGTATTTGCTATGGCGGGAACTAACATGATTCATTATGTAATTAACTTCAATGCCTTTCAGCGGAAGGGAACTGTCAAAAACAATGCAGAAAATAGTATGATTATGTTACGTTCACAAACTAAAAAAAACAATGCTAATGAATACCACTCATGTTCGCTAGTGCGATTTCCTATCCTGACCTTGGGTGAAGATGTAAATTTTGGCAATTCCTAGTCCCATTTCCATTTACAGTTAAATTCTCCAACATCCCTAGGGTTAGATATGTGAACATATGTTTGCAGTTGAGGCTTCTTCAGCCACATAATAAGAATTTCCTTACACAATCAAATCAAATTCCATCACCTCCAGCATTATCTGAGCTTCTGCAGGGGGGGGCAACCCCTGGAATCATCCATGTGTAAATGAGCAGGAGGGAGGGAGGGAGGGATGCAGACCAGAAAATGAGGTGAATGTTGTGGGGCAGGGAAACAACTTGCAAAACTTCTGTTATATTAATGTCCTGATACAGAAGTCTTAACTAATCAGAATGGGGTGGAAAGAGAAGAAAGGAAGCCCAGCAACAATCTCCTCTGAATAACAAAATAAAGAATAAAGAAGTAAAATGAAACCCCTAAAGTGGAAAAGATGAGTGGAAAAGAGCTATCAATGGGAGATTTGCAGAGGCTGTCAGTTTGGAATGCAATTCCTGCACATCTTCACAGCAGCCTCCTAATGTCCATGAGATTTTTGTGAGGCAGCCTGTCATCCATCCATGCCAACCCTTGCCCCATTTCATAGCTCTCCTATGAGAGATGATGTAGCTAGCATGATATTTCAGGCATCCACTGGTTTGGCAGAAAACAGGAATGCTGTCACTCATCTGGCATCTCCCCAGCTCTAGAAAGACTGTAGGTGCTTTGTATACAGAAGTGTATTAACCGGTACAGGTTACATAGTCATAACTAATGTGAGGAGGACAGTTCTTCATACAGCCATCAGCCATCAAATGATGTCCAGCTGGTGGTCTTATGGAAATGAATGTTTGAAGCAGAACCCTTGTTTTACAAAAGCCAAGCTATGGACCCCCTACTTCTGAAAATGTTGATATATCTGTGGTAGTTTTTGTTATGTGAATGGTGCCACCATACCTTCCAACATGTCCCAGTGCAAAACCAGGGTGCGCACAAGTCACATGATCTGCGTGAGAGCACGGCACCCCAAAACATGCATTTGGGGGCACTGTGGTTTCACGCAAGAGGACAGCACCCCAAAACGTGCATTTTTGGGCACTGCAATCTCACACAAGCCACACATCCAGCCGCAATCTGGAGTGGTTTTGGGTGCTGTGCTCTTGTGCGAGAGCACGGCCCCTGCAAAAAGAATGTTCCAGACAGTTGACTGGTATATGCCCTGGATCCCCTGGGTGGGTTACGCAGACCCCCTGGGGTCCGCGGACCACCAGTTGGGAACCACTGTTGTAGTGGATTCTGTAGGGAAAGTCATATGCTTTGAATGTGTGCTAGAGTTGATTTAAATGTATTGTGTGAATGATCCATTCACTCTACACCTCTCAATGCATTCCCTCCATTACTTTCCTAGCCATAAAAATATGTTTCTCTTTTAAAGTGTGTTTGTTGCACTAAGACAGTTTGTTTGCTTTTTCAGATGTAGGTTCCTAATGAAAGAAGCCGTGGTTGAAAGGGGGCAAGGGGAGGAAATTGGAAATGGAAGCAAGACAAAAAGGAGACGGAAACTTTGAGAGAGAGAAAGGTGAATGAAGAAAGAGACTTCCCCCAACCTTGCCTTCTATGTCCTCCTTACCAGGAACAAGATATGAAATGGTGCCCTTGAATTACAGCTTTTTATTAAGCTCCATGGCACCCACATTCCATTTTCCTTTTGTAGCACCAGGTCATTTCACTTAGCTATTATTTTGTGAAACCACAGTCCACTGACGCACTTCTCATCAAGGAGCGTCTACATTTCCCAATGATAATCTAAATGTTATTATGCCGACAGGATGTAGATGTTTGTGCACAGCTCAAAATGCTGTATGGTTGTTGTTGTTTTAAAAAAATCTTCAGATCTTCAGAAAGACTTCACATGAATAATTAGTGTGAGTTTTCAAATGCAATAACCAAGTTTTACGCAGCCCACCCAGTTCTGGTGCAGAGATGCCTGCCCAAATTGCCCTGTGAAGCATACTTGTCTATTCATTTGCACTGAAGAATCAAATGCATTAAGACTTAACACCTTCATATAAGAAAATGAATGCTGCCTCTTTGCTCCTACATACCCAGGTTCTTTGCACTAATAAAGAGGAAAGATGCCCAGGGCTTGTTTACGTGGCTCTTGAGCTCCACTGTCTGGCAGTGATTTAAATTTAAAACTGAAAAGGTTAAACCATTTATTTTCAGAGTTAAACACGGATTACTTCAGCAAAAAGTGAAAGATGGTGTAAGACAATGACAATTGCATCAGATTGATCAAGAATCATTCTGAGCAATGCAACTCAGAAACGGACTTGGGCCCATACGCTCATCTAGAATACTTATGTTGTTATTGTTTTGTTTTATTAACCCATCCTGGTGTATAGAGACAATTTTTCAGAAAGATTTTTTTTTTCCATAGTATGGAAGTACTTGGATCCAGAAGATTTTAGTCCAGAGCCATCTTGACTTTCTTTAGAGCCTTGTTTGTCTTCCTGGTTTTACCAAGGGCTCAGTGAGCTTTGCAGAGAGCGCTGGGTAAATTCTGTTGGCGCGAGCAGAGCCAACTGACACAAATGTCTACTGGGATTCTGAAGTTTTTAAATATATATTTAGCTAATGCCTCCTAGTAAGGGAGGGAGGGACTCTGAAATCAGCAAGTCCTGCACACCCTAGTGAGAAAATGACTAAAAACTGACCATCTTGTTTTCAACAAAAGGTTGAAAGACTATAATAGTGAACCATTAACTGAACCTGGCCATCTCTTTGTTTGCTCTTAGATTGTCCCACCACTGCCTTAACACCTCGCATTCATGAGTTTGAATAGACTTTGGTAGCAACTTGATCTGCATGTGTCGACCTTTACAAGGTATGAGGAGCTCAGGATGCCTTCCCTAAATGCCTTCAGAACACATTTTTAGGTGAGGCTGCTATCAGGCTTGTAGCAAGGAGAATGGAAAATATCATGTCATATTTAAGTTATGTCCAGTGCTTTTTTTCTTTAAAAAAAAAATGTTTAGGGGGTACTCTCATTTTCCTACTCATATTGAAATACTGCCACTCAATGAGGCTAAGCTTAGATTCACAAAATGTTTAGGGGTATGCGTATCCCTGCGGCCAGGGCCGTGTTAAGCATATCCGGCGCCATGGTGCAAAGATCCCTCCGGCACCCGCCCGCCCCCATTTCCCAGACTTGTCAACCTTTTTTAAGGGGGGGGGGGACATCACGATTACACATTATCTCTGCTTGGGAAAAGAAAACAGAAAACATAAACAACTTTTTTTAGTTGCTCATTTATTAACAATGCACCTATATACACACTTATATAGTCTCAGATGCATGTGGGTCAGCCAAAAAAGGCTGAACTTAGATATACCTCAGTCAGTAGACCATGAGACTCTTAATCTCAGGGTTGTGGTTTCAAGCCCCATGTTGGGCAAAAGATTCCTGCATTGCAGGGGGTTGGACTAGATGACCCTGGTGGTTCCCTTCAAACTCTTTGAATGGTTCAGAGCAAATTTGTTTTGTGAGAGATGCTTGTGCTGTTATTCCTGCACTGGAGGGGGTTGGTCTAGAGGACCCTCGGCGGTCCCTTCCAACTGTCCAGTTCTGTGATACTAAAATACTCCAAGAAATAAATAAATAGGCTTCTCTGTGGCAGTCACTGGAAAGGGCTCCAGGGGCAGACATCCCACAGAAAGTTTGGTATGTGCCCTGTAGCCCAAGCCCCATTCACTAGGCGAGACCCGGTGAGCCGAAGGAGCGCTCCGCAGTGACAACAGGGCTGCCCAGGAGAGCTTGAGTATGTGACTGCATGCCTGAGGGATCATGGCGAGAACTGATGGGGTTTGAAGTCCTTGGCCAAAGGTATTAAATGGCATTGGAATGAAGCAAATCAGAGGAACTAGTGATTTTATATGAATTTCCAGAGTTTTGAGGCTTTCCCCTAAAGTCGACAGGTTTCAGAAATACTCTGACACTGACTTGTTACATTTCATCCAGGTTATGATAGAGTTAACAAGATAACGAGATTTCGGTAGACTCAGTCTATTGTTCTTGCAGCGGGAGATCAATCAGGTGCTAAATGAGGAAACACAGTGCCGGGGTAAGGGATGACCCTGGCACTGCAGAGCGGAACAGGGTCCTAGTGCCCCCGAAGGGCCCTGGAGGTGCGCAGGCACCAAGCCCCTGCTCCGCCTCGCTTACCTCCCTGCTCCCCCCCCCCCCCGGACTCTCTGCCTGGCACCCTCCACTGCTTGGCGCCCTGGCTCACCGCAGCACTACTCCCAATGGTAAAGACGTCCCTGCCTGCGGCCCCCCCAGAAAAAAAACCACTGCTTATACCAGGATCTACAAAGATAAACCATAGAAATAAGTTCAGATTCACACATTCCTGTTCCCAATGGTCAAGTCAAATAGTCAAATACATGGCCAAATCATGGTCAGATATAGACGCTTCAGAGAAAAGAGAAGAAGCCAACAGGACAGAGTCCACTTATGGTGAAGGAGAGAGAACGTCATGCAATTCATTTCTGCTCCACTTAAAGCACTCCACTCATGTGGGTGGGTATCCCCACCACCACCATGTACCAGTTTTCATTCCCTCGTCACTTCTGCTGCCCACACAGACATAATGTTAAAAGATTTTAAATAACCCCAAACTGTGTTTTTCTCTGAATGTTATCACTTTAAGCAAACCTTTTAATGAGTGGTCCATAAAGCAGGGTGTGCGGAGGGTGGGGAGGAATCTTTCCCGACAGACGGATGATGCACGAGGAGAAAAAACACTTGCAAGTTCCTGATTGAAGCCTGAACCTGGATGTTTTTTCTGCATACAAAAATATGCAGGTCGGCAATGTCAAATGCTTAAAAGGAAATATCGCTTTTAGAGCCTCTACTAAAATGTGGCTTTGCTGCAAAATTGCCTGTAATCCTGGAGAGCAGAACCTTTTGAGAATAATGCAAGGTTTACCAGTCAATTGTAAAAAGAGAGGTCTCCTTAAACACTATTTTTCTTCAAGGTTCTTCTACTTGATGTATACTTTTTAAAATATTAAAGGATTTCCGCCCTTATTGCTGTCTTGTAAAAGAAACCCTGTGGAGACCATGTGATACATTTGCAGGAGTATTTAATAAATACAAAAAGAAAAGAAAAGGCACACAGGCCCGGCTAAAAGATGAATGTATAACTGAATTTAATATGCATTATGAAGTCTATACCAAGCCCTCCAATGCTATTCTTGACAAATGTTAATGTAACCACAGTGTCTTATGGATAGAGATGTGGGACAAATTTGATTCACCTCTGATTAAAAGGTGATCCCACCTAATGCACATTTTCCGAAACAATATTCATACTAAAACACAGCCACTGTTTGAAATTCATACTTCTCTGAATTTTGAGCTTTAATATGTAGAAAAATGCACATATTGGGGTAAAGTGTGCATATGAATGTATGCAGAGGGCACCCACAAAGTCAATGAAAAAAGCCAGCAGCCGGCAGCAGTTCTGCCTCAGAGAGAAAAGCACTTCAGCTCTGCCCTCTACAGCCAGCGAGAGAGGCACCCTTTTTCAGGGAGTGGGGTTTGGACGCAGAGGCAGTCTCTCCAAGCCCCTCCCCGCAGAAAAGGGTGCGTCACTGGCTGTGGATAGGAGGAATAGGAGTTGCTGCCAGTCGCTGCAGCACAGACGTGCAACATCACATACACACACCTGCACGTCCATGTTGTGATGGCGGGCACCCACAATCCTGAGGACAAGATGGCACCCCTGATTTGCATTCCTTGCTCTGCCCACTTTTTTATCTGGCCCCAGTTGGCAGTAGCGTGTGTCACCTGGAAGGTTATTCAGAAGTGAATATGGCCCTCAGCTTCCCCATGGCATGGGGGGGGGGCTAGAGTAATGAAACTCATCTCCCCATTTCTGCATGGATTCTCCGATTGAAATGTGTTTCAATAGGTGAATTCTCCAATCACAGATACCTCACATCAAGTTTAGTTTCCCCCTGACTCCGGTTCCTCCCTCTGTTTTTTATTACTATTAATAATTCACTGAAAGTATAAACAGGTATATACATATATAAATTCTAGTAAGCCCTTACCGGTACACACTTAACCATAGCTAATATGGACCTTTAAAAATGAGGTATAAAATGCCTTCTCCTTTCTTTCGCCTTCCCCATTGCACGGCCTATATGACTTCATATATTTGAAAAAGGTTACTGTGATGTTTCATAATAATCTCTTCTCCAGGAGATTCTTAGCAACTTTTCCTCGATGGACTTGGTCTCCAGGTCCCTTCACTATCATTATCTTGTTAATGTACCCAGAACTGGCAACAGCACTGACCAAAGTCGACGACGTAAAATATGTAAGAAGTTACAATCTTAGAGACAACTGAGATTAAATATTCTATTCACAGAGAAACAGTCAACAAGCATTCATGGAAGATAGTCTAAGCAATATAACCAAATTAACTTTTTCTGCAACTTGCTCTTTAACTGCAGGTTTTTTTTCTTGAACAAACGATGAGTCACAAACAGCAACACTGTGGATAGATGGAGAAAAATAGCACCTAAGATTGCAAACTATTTCACAAACAGTTCTTAAAGTTCTGTATCGTTTAGCTGAATGCCCTTGGCAAAAGGTGGCTCTCTAGAACACCACTTGCTCGCTTGTCTATGGTCATGGGGTTAATCAACATCAGAGCCAAGACCTCAAATCTCATGACTCTTAATCATGGTTTCAGGCATAAGGTATCCAAAGTGGTTGTAAATCATAATAACAGCTACCGCAAATTGATCTACTGAATTGGAAAAGCCAGCTTGTTTCATTGATGAGAAGGGGGGGAAATGGAATGAGCTTGGATAAGGAAAGCAATGGAGTGCAGTGTAATGTAATGTTTATTTTATTTGTTTTTTCCTTTGGGATGTAGATTCCTTCAGTCATTTGCCCCTCGTGTGCTCTGCAGGCAACAAAATGTCCTTAGCTTTTTCAACAAATCTTCGCTTCAATCCCAAAGGCAAAAAGTATATAGATGGTGGTATCCAACTAAACAGTTCTGCTAGCACAAGCACTTTTGACGGTGCAATGGAACTTCCTCTCCTCTCCCTGCATATCTCCCGCCTGCCCCCTAAATATTTTCCAGGGATTCCCCCCAAATCTTCTGGAGCAGATTTAGGGGGACCACAGGGAGAGGACAAGGAAGCCCAGTTCTGTGGCACAATCCAAAATGCTCGCACTAGCAAGCTTTTTAATTCTGTACCACCCATTATAGTCCCCTTGACATTAGAATCACAGCAAAATGTTAATGCAGCTCAAGGACTACTCCCATATCTCTTGCCCAGCCTGTGATTCCACTGAGTTCAATTGGTCTGTGCTTTTTTAAAGACTCTACCTATCATAGAAAACATAGAATTTTATATAAATTCAAGGTTTTTCTTCCTTTCTTTTCTTTCTTCCCGAGCGCTGTCATGGTGCATAAATATATATTGCAGCACATTCTGGTAAATGAATTCATCATAAACAGTTGCTTGATGGGAACAGATGAGGGCAAGGTGGGAGTAAACGTTGAAGATATAAAAAAGAAGAAGAATATCATTACCCTATTGTGAGAATGTCAATATAATAGCATTTGACAGGATTCAGCCATGTATCTTACAGAAAAGTCGGAAGGGAAGCAAGTAAATAAAAATACCTCCTGAGGAATAAATGGTTACTTTAAAATAAACACAAGAAAGCCTTTGATCACATGTTCTGAGCAAAGAAAGTCTTGTTGAACAGCTGAATTTCTATAATGGGATAGGGGGAAGCTCAGGAATTTATGGGCATGTAAAGCTGCCTTGCTGAATCAGACTGAAAAGACAAGAAGCTGCCTCATAACAGGTCAGACTATTTTCCGTCTACCCCAGGATTTTGGGCGCAGCACATCTCCAGTGTCTTCAACAAAGACCTTTCACACCATATGTCAAATCCTACCACACCCTTTATTTAGCATTGAGATGCCAGGGATCGAAACGAAGATCTTCACACAAGGCACACACATTACCATTGAGCTATACGCTGCATACACACCCTACATTTGAGGCACATGACTTCCCCCAAAATAATCCTGGTATCTATAGTACCCCGCTCACAAAGCTACCATTCCCAGCACTCTTAACAAACTTCAGCATTTGCGGAAAGATGTTCAGTATAATGAAGGTGCCAGTTGAACCTCTGGTAAGGGGGAGGGCACATTGCATGACTTAGGGGCTGCCACAGAGAATGCCCTACCAAGAGAGCGCCCGTTGTCGATCTTTACACCCAAGAGGGTCTGTACGGAAGGAAAATCTTTCAGATATTTGGGGGGGGCAAGTTGTTTAGGGCTTTAAACACTGGTGCAAGCACTTTAAACGGCAGCTGATGCAGCTATTTTAGAACATGTTAAGAAAGTTCTGGATGGCAACTCCGTCCAGTAATCTGATGGCTGCATTTTGAATCAGTTGAATTTTTCGAGTCATCTTCAAGGGCAGTCCCATGGAGAGTGCACTGCTGTAATCCTAATCCAGTCTGGAAATTACCAGAGCATGGAGTATTATGGCTAAATCATCTCTGTCCAAAAGAGGTCATACATAGCTGGTCCACCGGCTGGAGCTCGAAATAAGCACTCCTTGCCACTGAGGTCGCTTAGGCCTCAAGTGACAATGTTGGATCAAGGAGGACCCCCAAGCTACGAAAACTTCAACCTCAGCCTGCATTTTGTCTACATCCTCAGCCTGCAATACTGATCGAGGACAGATGGAACAGATGGTGCCCTGGATGCCTCCATTGGGCTTGCTCTGATTGTGGTAACCAACTCTGTTCAAGTCCTGACAGGTTTGTTGTAAAGTTGCAAAGTTGTTACAGTAAGCTGCTGAGGGTGTCAACTCATGCTGAGGGCAAAACTCATTCACCACAGAAAGGGTCTGCCAGATGGCTACTTGCAGAGGAAATGGTAGTGGAAAAGCTTTGTCTGTCACTGCCACTGCCACTGCCACGTGGCAGGTGCAGTAACGCAACCTCACACGTGTTTGGTGAGGTTAAGACCAACAGTCTGTCTCAGTGTGTTTCATATTTTGAAACATGTAATTTCCCACGTGGAGTCTTAAGTGGTACATCTGAGGGAAAACTGCACCAATATGATCGTGCTGATCATGTAGGAAAGCCTGTACTTCAGCTTATTGTATTTGACCAATGAATTTATTGATTCAGTACAAGTGTCAGAGTATTATAAATTTGAAACAAGAAAATAGAAAAATACTGATGGCAGCAGCATGCAGTTGTTGAAGGAAAGAAAGCATGAGATGAGCAAACAAATATATGTTTCAAGGTATATCCATTAAACAGTTTTCGATGGATGACAAAAACAGATAATGTAATATGTGCTCATGGCAAATGTCTCCTGTTGCGGGCGGCAGGCATAGGCAAACTCGGCCTTCCAGATGTTTTGTGACTACAATTCCCATCATCCCTGACCACTGGTCCTGTTAGCTAGGGGTGATGGGAGTTGTAGTCCCAAAACATCTGGAGGGCCGAGTTTGGCTATGCCTGCCGTATAGTCAACAACAGGTGGGTGGGGAACTTTTTTTCATTCCAAGGGCTACATCCTTTTGCGGCGTCCCTTCTAGGAGCTGCATGTCATTGGTGGTTGAATCCAATTGCAAACATAGATGGAACCAGGGCCGGCCCACCCAAGAGATAACGTGAGGCGATTGCCTCAGGTGGCAGAATCTGCAGGGGCAGCAAATCCAGCCTCCAAGGAATGCCTCACCTGCTGCTGCAGTGTGCTTCTTGGAAGCTGCAGTGTCTTTAGCAGCCTCCACTCCCATGCCACAACTACAGCGGCTTCTTTGAGATGCTGCTGGTCTCTGTCCCTTATTCCAGACGTAGATTTTTATCCCTGCCCCTTGTTCCTGATGTAGATCTTGTTGTAGAAAAATCTGCCCTTATCCCCCCCCCCAAAATTCCTACAACAATCTTCACTCACCCCTTCTTCCCTGGCAGTGAGGCGGCGGGGGGGGGGGAGCACCATTTTGTGGTTCACCTCAGGTGCCAAAATGTCTTAGGTAAGCCCTGGATGGAACAACAGATGTGCTGCTTACCTTCGCACAGTAGACTGCATTCCAGCCACACACAAACCACTTCACCTTCCATCCAGGCGAGCGAGAGGCACTGCCACAATTCAAGGACACATTCCAGCCAAGTAAAGCCACTCAATGAGAAGAGGAAGAGGAGGAAGAGGAGTTTGGACTTGATATCCCGCCTTTCACTCTCCTTAAGGAGTCTCAAAGCGGCTAACAATCTCCTTTCCCTTCCTCCCCCACAACAAACACTCTGTGAGGTGAGTGAGGCTGAGAGACTTCAGAGAAGTGTGACTAGCCCAAGGTCACCCAGCAGTTGCATGTGGAGGAGCGGGGAAGCAAACCCGGTTCACCAGATTACGAGTCTACCACTCTTAACCACTACACCACGCTGGCTCCCATGAGATCACAGAGCAGTGTGGCTTGGGGAGAGGGCACAACCTAGGCAGAATCCCAGGGACTGGCTAGAAAGGCCCTGAAGGGCTGCATTTGCCCCCTAAGCCTGAAGCTCTCCTCCCTTGTCTTGCAGGTGCACATCTATCTCTTCTTTGTATACAAATACACATTTGCTACCTTGAAAACTGTGGAGCAGCCTTAAGAAGCTCGGGGCCTTGTAAATTTAACCTGAAGGAAGTGTAAAAAATTATTATGTGGAAAAAAACAATGGTTAATGACTCAGAGAAAAGCCTCAATTCTAAAGACATTTTGGGCCAACATTAATAATAAGCAAATCTGTCAGCCTTTTCTAATGTGTTTTTGTTGTTTTGCAGGTGATTTTATGATTCAAGAATTTCCCTAGGCATCATTGTAAAGGGACATGAATCCAAATAAAATTAACTGCGTAAAAAACAGGACTTTCATTCCACAAAAAAAGACTGTTGTTTTGACTTACCTTCACTGTTTAGTTCTAGCAGAGGGACAAAGTTTGTGTTACTTTGCAGCATAACCTTTCTAATTTTGCCAAGCAAGTGAGGTAAATTTTCAGATAAATTGGAAGGACTAGATAACACTTCAGATCATCCTTCCTTGATTTGATGCTCTCCAGATTTTTGGGTGACCATGCTGGTTGGGACTGATGGGAGTTGTAGTCACAGACAAATACAGCTGGAAGGGACCCTGAGGATCATCTAGTCCAACCGCCTGCAATACAGGAATATGCAGCTGTACAGGGATCAAACCTGCAACCTTGGCATTATCCGTGCCACAGTCTAGCCAACTGAGCTATCCCAAGATCTGTAAGGCACCAGGATGTGGAAGGCTGTTTATATTGTTACAATACTGATCATGGCTATCAGAATCATTGGAATAATAAATGATTCACTGGACTAGATGGGTGATTGGCCTGATCCAGCAGGCTCTTCTTCTGTTCTTATCGAGAACTGCGTCACAAAATATGAATGAGTGTAGTGTTTCAGTTAAAGGTAGATAGCCGTGTTGGTCTGTCATAGTCAAAACAAAATAAAATAAAAAAATTCCTTCCAGTAGCACCTTAGAGACCAACTAAGTTTGTTCTTGGTATGAGCTTTCGTGTGCATGCACACTTCTTCAGATACACTGAAACAGAAGTCACCAGACCCTGATATATAGTGAGGAGGGGTATTACTCAGAGGGGTGGTGGAAATGGGTGAAAGGTTGATAGCTGTGGTAAACCTGTTGACGACTGTAAACGGCTGCAATTAGTCTTACAGGAAAAAGCAAGGGGTCAGAAGGTTAAAAAAGCTTTGTCATGTATAATGAGATGACAAAGCTTTTCTTATCTTATCTCATTACCAAGCTTAAAACCATGGAGAGACCTGGTCTGAACAAAGACATTGGATTCTTATCTCATTATACATGACAAAGCTTTTTTAACCTTCTGACCCCTTGCTTTTTCCTGTAAGACTAATTGCAGCCGTTTACAGTCGTCAACAGGTTTACCACAGCTATCAACCTTTCACCCATTTCCACCACCCCTCTGAGTAATACCCCTCCTCACTATATATCAGGGTCTGGTGACTTCTGTTTCAGTGTATCTGAAGAAGTGTGCATGCACACAAAAGCTCATACCAAGAACAAACTTAGTTGGTCTCTAAGGTGCTACTGGAAGGAATTTTTTTATTTTATTTTGTAGTGTTTCACTTTGCTTATTTTTTCAGAAGTTGCAGAACTGAAAGATTTGGCTTTAAATGCAAACTGAACCAAACTTCTTTCCCATCCCTAGACAGGGGTCTTGTACATCACCTGCTATGTGTTTGTTTTGTTCAGGATTGAATCTGGGACCTTGTGCAAAGTACCCGGTATGTGCTCTGCTACCGAGCAAGAGTATCCTTTTGAAGCTGCCTGATACCAGATCAGATTATTGTCCATAGTATGTCTACTGGCAGGCAGCAGTTCTTGGATATCTCAGAAAGAGATCTTTCTCATCACTTGTTACCTGATATTCTTTATACTTGCCAGGGAAGGTAAACTGCCATAGAATTTATTGTATTCACAAACCAAAGCACACAAGTTTCTACCTGTATTATTTCTTTAACACCAAGCAAAGTGCAAACATTAGTGCAATGCAGAGAAGGGGAAAAGTAGTATTTCATGTTGGTTCTACAATGAACTATTTATAGTTGATGGTTAACAAGAGGCTCCTTACAAACACCTGAAGAATAAATTGTCATCTGTAGATCAACATATCTGCAGAAGAGTGGAAGGTTTAGGCAATTTCCCTATACAGAATAATACAATTTGAGTAACAAACTGGAAAATCCAGTTTAAGAGTTTTCCTGCTGTTTCTACCCCAAAAGCATTTAAAAATGTATACAAATATCATGTACATCCCATTTTAGTTAGTATGGTGTACAACATCTGGGCAAAACTGTTCTTTAAAATGAAATGTTTCCATAAATAATTAGCTCCTCAATAAAGATTGCCTTGGATGTAGTTTGAAGACACCATTTTCAATTTACACCTGATTTGCTTTCTAATTAAACAGTGCTTACAACAGTCGAATAATTAAAAAAACAATGTTCAGCTCTCTTGTACAAGTACCCAGAAATGATATGTGGTGCTTTCCTGTCTCCCAGACATTGATAGTACTTTTCGTATTCTCAAAATTGTTATACATCATTTCATGCTGGAAGATTTGAGGGCAAAGAGTTCCAAAAAACAAATGAACCCATTTTAAACCCTTAATTGAGGCTCCTTTTCAGGTTCTCAGTAACTACATTCATATGCTAATCACTGGTTAAAACATGATATGCCCCAAATGAAATTCTATTGATATACTAGATTTTCCTAGGTTTTCGGTTCCTTGCCCATTCAACTGCTGCCTGCTTCATTCACAGTGGGAGTTTTAGTTCTGTTTACTGGCACAGTATAAATGACTGTAGTGCCTGTGCTGTGGGCCCTTCCAGACTGCTATTTTCAAGTGAGATTCAATCTCATATTGGCAAATTCAGGCTCCACAATTATAGTAGATTGGGAGGTCAACAAACCCGCTTCTCCAAAAGACCAGACTTTTGGTGCACAGGGCTGGTTTGCTGGTTTGTTTGTTTGTTTGTTTGTTTGTTTGTTTGTTTGTTGAATAGGAAGGACTAATTTATTGGCCAAGTACATTTTCCAACATACTTGGAATTTTGCTTCGGCTACATTGCAATGTAAACATACCTTATACAAACAGTGTTCCACTCACAATACAATGACCCAGCAAAGAAACCCCACCCATAACTGGCCTCCCCTTCCGCTACACAACTACGAATTTAACAATTTAATGGCACAAGGGAAAAAACTCTTCCTGTGCCTGGCCGTTTTTGTGTATAAAGTCCTGTAGCGACGTCCAGATGGAAGTAAATCAAACAGATGATGACCGGGATGCAAAGGATCTGCGACAATTCCCTCTGCTCTTTTCCTAACTCGGGTAGCATAGAGTGTCTCTATTGAAGGCAAGCTAGCACCAGTTACCCTTTCTGCAATTCTTACTGCTCGTTGGAGCCTCTTTCTTGGAGGCTGTGCCATACCAAGCAGTGATAGAATTACAGAGAACAGTTTCAATGATGCCTCTGTAAAATTGGATTAACACTTCCTGGGGCAATTTAAATTTCCTTAGTTGACGCAGGAAATACAACCTCTGGTGGACCTTTTTAATAATACTATTGATGTTGCCTGACCAATTTAAGTTTTGAGAAATTATAGAGCCCAGGAAATTAAAGGACTCTACTACTACAACCATGTTACCAAAGATGAAAAGTGGCAGCAGGACGGAAGAGTGCCTTCTAAAATCAATTACCATTTCCACTGTCTTTTGGGCATTTAGCACCAAATTATTTCTGGTGCACCACGAAACAAGATGGTCTACTTCCCGCCTATACACAGATTCATCGTCCTCCCGGATAAGCCTGTTGTGTCATCGGCAAATTTCAAGATCTTAACCGACGGATCAGTTGAGGTACAGTCATTTGTGTATAGAGAGAAAAGCAGTGGGGAAAGCACACACCCCTGGGGAGCACCTGCATTGATGGTATTGTTGCTCGATATAATTTCCCCAAACCTCACCTGCTGCCTCCTGTCTGTTAAAAAGCTGTATATCCATTGGCAAACAGGGGCAGGTACATTAAGACGAAGTAATTTAGAAAACAATTTAGATGGAACAATAGTATTAAAAGCTGAGCTAAAGTCCACAAACAAAACTTGCACATAGGCCCGTAGGGAATCCAGGTGTTGCAGGATGTAGTGCAATGCCATGTTGTCTCTATTCAGACTGCAGGTCCACACTTTGTGAGTCCAGAAATACCTTACCATGTGATTCTATTAGCACACAATGGAGCAGGTTCCCATTGCTTCCTCGGTCGCATAGTCACACCTAGGTTCCGTTTCTTGGTCATTACTAGAGTGTTGTAGATTCCTGCACACTAAGATAGACAGGTAGATAGGATATACAGTAATGGGGTTATTGGCTTTGTTTGTTAGTATGCTATGTATTCTTCTGTTTTATATATCCCTGTGATCCTCAGATGAAGGGTGGTATAGAATTATTATTTCATCCCAAGTAGCTGAAGCAAAATCACTTCCCTTATTGCATGTAGTGGTTAACACAGATTACTCTTTAAATATTCAAGGGATACTTGGTGCTGTTTCTTGCATTTGCACTTCCATCATACACATTCATGGCTTCCTAAATCTGCCTCTGGATCCGAAAGCTGACTCACTGCTCAGCAATGCATAAATCAGATGAACACTCCTGCAAAGAGTCTCCTGAAGGTCAAAGGGAAAGCTTTCCATTCTTCACAACCTTCCACCACCATCACGCTGCCACCCCCCACCCCACCCCCGCCGCCCCATATCAAATCAAGCAGCACTTCTCTTAATCCTTATCAGCAAGACAAAAAGTTATAGCAGAGAGCAATGGACCAGAATTTCACACTCCATTTACACAATAACTCAGAGAGCCACTAATGTGGTACTTGCTTCCCTGCTCCCCTCCCCACTTCAGCAGGCATCTCTGCAGTCATCATGGAAATGCATTCTGGCGCTGCTCCCAGGGCAACTTAACTATTTATGACAGCTTGTCTTGAAGTGCCTACTACACGAACATTAGGATGTCCACGGCAATCTGCAAATTGACCCATCCACATGGCATTTGGGATCAGATGGAAAGAGCTTTCATAATGTGATGAAAGTTAGGGTGGATGTCATTTTTAATTTATCTGTTTTCCACCCCAAGCTCAGGCAAGCAGCAGTGATGATTCGTTATATCAGATCCTTTGGCCAGGGTTATGTCAAGTTGCGAAATCTCCCATATTAACAGATGCTAATGACCCGAGTTGGGTTTAGGCTATTTTTATTACACACTCAATCAGGCAATAAACTACCAATACAAACTCCCATCCGGCACATGCCACCTCCCTCCCGGGCAATAAACCTGTCGTGCCAGACCAGGCTGTTTACTGGTTGCTCACTCGTTGGAGAAATGGGTGACAGGTGGAGGCAGGGGCGTGTGTACGTTTTGTGACAGCCTTTGTTTTATAATGCTCCAAGGGCTGCAGATGCATTCACCTTCAGGTTTTATTTATTTTCTCCTGGTGCTTTTTTTTTGTTAAGATAGTCAGTTTTAGATAAATAGGGTCATCTACAGATAGCAACAGCGAGGAAAAAAAGCAACAAACACAAACATACACACACAGAGCAAACCTTACCTGGTTTCTATCTTCATCTTCTCTGACTGGATTGAGTCGTGTGCACGAGAAACAGAACTTCGTGACTAGAATCAGAGAGATCTACTCAAGAATTTTCATTTTCATTTTTCTCCGGCTGACTCAAATCATGTCCTCGGGAAACGTCTTTCAACATTCTGTATCTAGTGGACATTGACATTTTACTTGGAGGACTTTTTAAAGGTTTAATCCACTCACATTTGTCAAGTTGCTTGAGCTCTTTGGGCCCCCTTTAACCTTTCAGTTCCATTGGCTGGCACAGAAAACCTATGCTTTCCAGTGCTGTTATGAAATCAATAATAATAAGCAGGGCAGCCAGCAGATCAATGAATTTTGTCTGATTCAATATTTGCCCTTTAACCAATTAATCAATAGCTTATTGCAAAAATCGCAACTTTGCTGTCTTTTTGAGATGCTGAAGTGTGAGGTACTTTAAAGAGGGGGGGACAGAAAAAAACACAAGGTTTATTGTGGGACAAGCTTTTGTGGAATAGAATTGAATTCATAGGAAGGCTCTATCTAACATACAGGTGTCAAGCCACAAGCCACCAGACCCTCCAACACCCCTACTTCACCCCTCCCTTTCTCCACTACAGTTAGAAGTGGCAAACCTCCTGGAGCTGATAGAAGACTTTAAATGAGCCTGACTGCTGCTTAGAGGGGTCATAACTGGGGAAGGAAGGTTAACCCTTCCCTCCCTGTGTGCTGTGAACTCACAAGTACCCAAAACACCCATAGTTCTGTAATTGGAATACAATTAGGAAGAGCCTTCAGCTGCTGTCTCCACATTTCTACATCAGTTTGTGTGTTCTTTTTATATAAAAGTTCTCATGAAAATTTGTTAGCATTTTAGTGCATTTTTTTTCCTAATATACACATTTTGTAAGCATTTGATTGAAGAAGTACATTGCAAAATTTGGAGAAGTGTGAATTTTGAAGGCTAGATGTTTCAGTTTGCACATTGTTTTGGAATAATGATATATGTTTTATTTTGTTTTATATGTTATTTTTAACAGTGTATGCATTTTATACACACTTCCCCCTAATATAATATTTTAGGTACACATTATTTGGTTGAAGAAGAGCATCACAAAATTTGTAGAAGTGTGAATTCTGAAGGCTAAATGTGTTTCTGTTTGCATATTTCTTTGGAGGATTTGCAGTAAAAATCAGATCAAACTGAATTTCTCCCACATTCATGGCAGAAGAACTACCACATTTAGCCCTTTGGTTTTAGCATAGTACTGCATTCTAAGAAGACACTGTCTTCAGAGCTTCAAAATCCAATAAATCTGCCATCTGTTTTCTAATCTCTGAAATGGATCTAAAACTTGCAATATCCACATTTGGAAATATGATTCATTTTCCTTGGAGTTTTGGAGTTTGTTTCTTTGCAAAGGGCTGCCACTTCCCACCCAGATTCAGATAATCCGTATTCTTTACTGTTTAAGCACTTAAAGCTGAGATAGCCCTCTTGTATGCTCTCGAGCATATTTATGCATTCATATTACAGTTTTGTTTTGTTATTTGTTAGATCTTTAGTTCTCTTTTCTTTCCTTTTCGCAGCAGAGACAAGGGAAAGCCCATATTTCCTAGTGTTTATAACTGGCTTTCCCAGAGCAACCATCTCCTACGAATCAGAGGAAGCAATTTCCTCAGCAGTTTCTCTTCAACTCCTTCTCTTATTTAAGGGCCTAAACTGCACTTTGAATGAAAAATGCCACAGCTTAAAAAAGAAAAGTTGCAGTATGTTGTGATCAGGAAATAGCTATTCCTCACACCCGTTCTCTCAAGTTTACGGCAAAAGATAACACGAGCCATCTGTGCTGTTGCTGTGAGACTTCAAAAGATGTTGCCTGTTGCCACAAAACTAATGTGGCAACTTATTTCCCTCTCGGTGTAGCTCTTCCGAGCCTTCTTTTGTCACATTTTCAGCTTTGATTGCTTGAAGGCAGCTTTCGCCCTTGCTAATAACCCAAATCCTAGTGCCAGGCCCCATAGGGAAGAATAATGACTCAGAATAATTTTCTCCTAACGGCAGACCTGAAGCAGCAAATAGATAAAAGAGGTCACTCTTAATCACAGTGTTGTTGTCTAATGTTTACGCCAATAGCACTAAAGCAACAAGGCCAAGTGCTCCTTTCACACTTAGCTCAAGCCCCCACTCAGTAACTTGGAACAATTATTGAAGATGCGTGCAGACAATGGTTTCCGTTGTCGCCTGTATGTGTGTGTGTGTGTGTGTGTGTGCATACATACAAATGTGCTCACACTCACATATACAGAACTATATAGAGAGGTAGTTCTTGACCTCACTGATATGTTGCTGGATCAGCAAAAACATTCCTCTTCTTCCAGGTCTAATTAAACAATCTATGGCCTTTTAAATTGGGGCAGGAGAGGTGTTATTATTTTGTTTGTTGTTGCTATGTTCTATATTTTTGTGTTGTTATACTCTACACTGCCCTGTCATCCTTGGATGAAGGGTGGTATATAAATCTAAGGAATGATAAATTAAAAAATATTTTACATTGTTCATTGTTTTATTTATTTTGCTAGTTTTAAATTGCTTTTATGTGCTATTTTTTAGGAATCTTCCAGACATGTCCAGGATTCAAAGGGCAAATAGAACCAGGAAGTGTGTGTCACTGTTTCCCAAAATTCCCCCCCCCCCGAAAAAGTCAACAACTTTTGCGTCCTGATTTTTACTTCTTGAATTTTTTTACCATGGTCAAATCAGTCTGAGAGTTTTCAATCTATAAAGCAACTGATAAATGCAATAAATATATAATAAATAAACAAATGAAGTGTTTTTTCTTTGGGTATATCATACTCTGTTCCGTTAGCACTAGTAAATGTGGCATAGTCAAATGGGGACAGGGAGATTTATCTGAGCTTGCTCAGATAAAATCAATTCTATATCATTTTAAATAATAATAATAATAATAATTTGCTGTAAAACAGTTATTATGTAGGTCCAATTGCATGAAAATATTATTAGTATTAGTATTATTACTATTATTGGAAAGCTAAAAAGGGATTTTGGAGGAGAAGACCTATGCTTAGAAAATATTACTGATTGGAAAAGTAGCTTTTCTTATTCAGTCATTTAATTTGTGCTAAAATGCTACCTAATGGGAGTCCACGCTAAGAAAAATCCACCCTTGAAGAAGAAGAAGAGTTTGGATTTGATTTCCCACTTTATCACTACCTGAAGGAGTCTCCTTTCCCTTCCTCCCCCACAACAAACACTCTGTGAGGTGAGTGAGGATGAGAGACTTCAGAGAAGTGTGACTAGCCCAAGGTCACCCAGCAGCTGCATGTGGAGGAGCGGAGAACCCAGTTCACCAGATTACGAGTCTACCGCTCTTAACCACTACACCACACTGGCTCTCATTAGCCAAGAACACCTTCTTAGCACTACACCACACTTGCATTCGTTGTGCTACATTTCCACCCATTGCAACAACAACAAAGGACAGATTCTCCACAGCCTGAAAAATGACGGAGAAAACACAGAGAAAACAGAGGACAATGACTTCATGAGGACATTGGTAGATGCCCTGTAAAATGTGAGTGAACAAAGTGTGGCAAATACATGTGTTGGGTGGAAGTCCCCTAGAAGACCGTGGTTTGCTGAAGGTTAACTACCGGTAGTAAATTCAGTACTGAGTTCCTATTTGGACTAGGAGCTTTCAAAGCATAGCTCATGGTTTCTTAAACCAGTATGCTACACCACCTCATGGGGTTTTAGTCTCCCTCTGTTAGGTCACCTTGGGTCTAGGAGCAGTGCTACCACTGTAGAATTAGGCTTCGGACACTTTGGTCACCTAAAAAATTATTTAGTTGAGAACTTGTCATTCTCATCCTCTGCTTTTGCAAATGGGCTGTTCATAAAGAGAAAACCTCATTCATTAAAAAAAGGGGGGGAGATGAAGTAGAATCAGAGCACAATCATTTTTACTATGTTTTTAGCCACCTTATAGAGGAAATTCCATGGAACTGAGTTGCCTATAGGGGTTGACTGAGAGACTGAACAACTTTCAGGTTAGTGTGCATGTGTGTGTGTCTGATTTTTTAACAAAATGTTTCCTGAAAGTGTAGCGGTCTTGGACCTCAGTGAATACGGGCAACTTTGATGGAACCCACACAGGAGCTGTGAACTAAAAACTTGCTTTCAGACTGTTGTGATTTTGCAGGCAGGATTCAATCATGTATTTGCCAGTTCAAATTGTTCAATTAAGGTGGATTTAGTGCTCTTGTGAAACAATCCTGCTTCAAAAAAAAAGATTTATTTTTAGATAAGGGAAATGATGAGAAAATTTACTTGCAAGTGTGAGGAAACAATTGCTTAGCTTACCACTGTACAACTTTGGCATGAGCAAATGAGGATGAATACTCCGTAAACTAAACAGGTCATGAAGAAGCAACCTAAATCACCAGATGGTGGTGAAATTGATCTCCTCAATCCAACCACACACAAAAATTGAGGAGGAAGTGGGTGAGGAGGTCACAAACTCCTTGCAAAGAATTTTATGGGTTTCCTGGAAGATACCTACATTACATGGTGAGCATTGCTGCCAAAAGACAACTGATGCTTCCTAAAAAATGATGGCTTCGTATCTTAATGAGCAGGGGCTCAGTACAAATACTAAGGTTTATTGGGAGGTAATAATCTCTTTCACTCTGCTTAATGAATCTCATGTGGTGCATGGATGGCTTCGTGGATAAATAGCAGGAAATGTTAGCTTTATTACCATTTCTGCCTCTGAAAGCTGGTAGGTGAACACAGCACTTTTCTCCCTCAGAGTCTTAATTCATTAGTATTTATAAACTGCTTTGAAACCCTAGGATAGAAAGAGCCACTCAAATGGAAAATATGATTTTATTAACTCAGCAAAGTGTTAACAGGAATGTCACCTCCATAATTCTGTTTTAGTCTTCATTTCATCAGTGGAAACACACTGAATAATATATGGCTGTTTGTGTAAGACATAATTAATATTCCTTTTCTCCCTACACTATCCTTCTGTGGCTTTTCTCCCATTCACAAAGCTCCTAGAAAGTATCTGACTTTTTAAAAAAAAATCTATGTGCCTTTTCAAAAATTAATAATAGTATTTTACTATTTTAATCACACTGTTGCAAGCAGTTTTGAGGGCTCTGAAAACGACCAGTAAATAAACTACCAAATAATTTCTGCAAATAATTATTGGTCATGAGATGGAGAAGTTCAGCACAAGCAGTTGTGTGTCATAAATTAATAAATAGAAACATGACTTACATTTTATAGATATAATCTGCCTTGTCCCTTGGGCTTGGGATAAGTAAAAGCATTTTTAAACTACTAAAAATAGAATTTTAGGATAAAAACTAGCCCAAATTGACCTATAGCTGATGGTCCTTTTAAAAACGAAGGAAGGAAGAAATCTTACATAACTGCTTCCAATTGCTATCCAACTCAAACTTTGGTAAAATACTGTTATTGACATCACCTCTCTATATACCTTTTAATGCGGTATAAGAACAGGAGAGTACTCTTCTTGCCTAACAATTTAATAAAAGAATTATAGCAATTTCACTTCCCTTCTTTTAACAGCATTCAACATAGCATTATCTTTACCACCACCACCAGTTATATAATCTAGTCCAATACAGAGCCCAGATATAACAGTTAGAATGGTGGTGGGAAGATTGTAGGATGAAAAACAAGTCATTGTGAGATGCTTTATATCCTGTTCTTAGCATAAGAAGGAGCCCACAGGGTTCAAGGGCATAATCAGGCAGATAGCAGACATCTCTGGCTTAGTGATTTGCTCCAGCGATGGCTGGAGCTCAACTGAGGCTATATATATTTCTGTGTGAGCTGGACTACCCCTCCCAGGTCCAACCCACTTCCTGGAGAGCCTTATAGGGATAGTCTTCTAGTTTGAACCTAGTGCTTCCTCTCCTCAGGGCAGATTACACTGGCAAACAGTTGCAGGAAGGCAGGGATTTCCTAAGGGCTGGTACTTTGGAAGAATGTGGGAACCATCTCTAAAGGGTCTCATGTTCAAGGTGTTCCTAGCTGATAGGCTCAGGCAGGACCAGGATCTGAGTCCAGCAACTCTGCAGTTTATACCACTACTCCTTCTCATTAGTCTGGCTGCTACTGCTGCTTAGGATGGAGTTATAGCACTTTGGAAGAGCATATGGTTAAACATCTAGGTACTGTCTCCTTCCTGCATATCTCCATGGCCAATAGAGGAAACTGCCTTGAAGTCAAACCACTGGACTATCTAGCTCTGTTTTGTCAACACTGGTTGACAATGGCTCTCCAGCATTTTAGGCAGGCGTCTTTCCCAACCCTACTTTGAGATACCAGGGCTGAGAACTAGGGACCTAAGTGCATGCAAATCAGATGCATTACCACCAACTCTTGGTACCAAAGCTACAAGCCTCCTCTGCCAGACTGTCACAGTCTGCAAAGAATTATCATCTTAGCCATTCAATTAAAAATGGTTATGTCCTTTCCCATAATCAGCAGCTTGCAGGTGAACAGACTTAGAAGGTTCTTTACGGAATGTTTTTAATCACTGTTGACTAATCAATATCCCGGCCTCGTGAATCCATTCCTAAAGCCTGCAGCTGTTGCCTCAGGAATATTTTTTTCCCTATTCAATGCACTCGGCAGTTTTATTTATTTGTAAATGGGAAAGCAAATCAGTAATAAAATGGCAAATCTTGGGTGATACCAACAAAAGAAATTAATTCCATGCTTGGAAATGTTTGAGACCTTTGCTGGTGGTGGAAATACCTATTATGTTGCCAAACAAGTCATGCATAAAAAGATATTAGTTATTTGTTTTAACATCTGAAGTAGCCTTAGTGCAGATCTTCACAATTTAGCACTCTCAACAAGCCAAATGCAGGCCACCTGGTGTATAGTGTGGCCTGATATGTGTTTTCACAACTCCCTGCAAGGCTGGTTCTTTTGGTAGACACCTATTTGGGTGAGCAGAAGACAAATTCAACCAAGTTTATGGTTGAAGCCCAATTATTCAGGGTGGTGAAGGGCCACAGCTCAGTGGCAGCACATCTGCTTTGCATGCACAAGGTCCCAGGTTCAATCCCTGGCATATACTGGTAGCTATCCATGAAGGTTATCTTGATGTGAATATTTTCACTGGTGTGCTGCAGTAGTGAATAGAGTTCATTCCAAATGTGGGGTTCTTAGGAAAGGCATTTCAAATAAGCTAAAACAATCACAATGCCATTATCACCCCTTGGTACTAGCACATTTGGAATACTACGCACAGTTCTGGTAACCTCTTCTGAAAAGAAACAGTAGGTGTTGGAAAGGTTACATAGATGGTAACAGAAGTGTTCAAAGGGTAGGGCTCTCTTTCCTACAGGGAAAAATGGACACAAGAGATGTTTGGGGGAAATTATGGGCAGTGCTGTGGTCTAAACCACAGAGCCTAGGGCTTGCCAATCAGAAGGTTGGTGGTTTGAATCCCTGCGATGGGGTGAGCTCCCATTGCCCTGTCTCTGCTCCTTCCAACCTAGCAGTTCGAAAGCATGTCAAAGTGCAAGTAGATAAATAGGTACCGCTCCGGCGGGAAGGTAAACGGCATTTCCATGCGCTGCTCTGGTTCACCAGAAGTGGCTTAGTCATGACCCAGAAGCTGTACGCCGGCTCCCTCGGCCAGTAATGCGAGATGAGCGCCACAACCCGAGTCATCCGCGACTGGACCTAATGGTCAGGGGTCCCTTTACCTTTACCTATGGGCAGTGTGAATAAAGAGATTTCCCCAATTCTCTCCTTTGCTTTCTAATTCTTGTAGAACCAGGGGTCATCCCATGAAGTCGGTGGGCAGTAGATTGAGGGCTGACAAAAGGAAGCTCCTCACACAACAAACACATCATTAATTTATGGATTCATTGGCACCAAGTTGGGGGGACAGCAATTAGTTAGATCTATTTATTTTTTTAAAAGTGAATGAGACACTTTTGGAAGATAGTTGATCAGCGCCTATTGCATCGTGATAGCTGAGCAGAAACTTGATGCTCAGAGGCAGACAGCAAGCATCCTTCTGAAAAGCAGATGCATGCAACAAACAGCATGGCAAGGTTATCAACCTTCATCCCCTGCTGGAGAGCATTCAGAAGCACAGAAAGCATGTGCTGATGAATGTACTTGTAGCATCAAATGCTCGGATCCGCGTGCTCCTTCCAGTGCTCATGTCAAATAAAGTGTGCACTGTCCCTTTCCTGTTTTGTGAGGCAGGCATCAAATATTCTCAACCAGACCTGTTCTTCATGGCTTTGTAAATGTAATCCCCTTAATGCACAAGATTTTTCCCTGGCATTTGCTGACCTTAAGATCTCTGCCAATGGCTCTGCACACAACATGCTAATTCAATCTGCACCGTTTTGTTTGCTAATTGTTATTCCAAAAAGGCAATGTTTGATAAAGTGGCATATTATACATCAAAAGCAGACTGGGAACAGATCCATTGTAAGCCTTGAATTCAAGCTAGAGGAGGTTTGTTAAGCTCTGTGGCAACCCCTCCCCCCAAGCAGTGCCAATAAATCATGGCGCAGCAGAAGGATCCTCATGAAATGGTGCAATTCTTCATTCGCGTGACATTATTGATTACCTTTAAGAAGACACTTAGCAGGACGAATGAGTCATTGTTGTCCTCACAACTGACTCTTCACATTTCAAGTTTCAAACAAATAGTACTGGATCTGTTAGTTATTTCAAGATCAATAGACATTGCTTCATAATAGCAGAAAATGAGTTTATCAATAGGAATTGACCGATGTATAACACCTAAACTGCAGTTATGCAGATTTATTTATTTTTTAAGAACCTTCTATTTGAACAAAGGCTCCACCTTTACCATGCATTTAATATCATACTTACTTTAAACAGTCATGGCTTCCCCCCCCCAAAGAATCCTGGGAATTGTAGTTTGGAGACCACTATTCCCCTCACATAACTCCAATTCCCAAGGATCTCTAGGAAGAGGGATTGACTGATGAGCCATTCTGAGAATTGGAGCTTTGTGAGGGGAATAGCAATTATCAGCATCTTTAACAAACTACAGTTCCCAGGATTATTTGGGGGAAGCCATGACAATTTAAAGTGTCATGATACTGATTTAAATGTATAGTGCAGATAGGGCCAAAGTCTGGTTAGCTGAACCTTGTCTGCAAGGAGCAAAAGCATTGGTATTTCTGGCTAAATGATCAACGAAACTGTGTTTTTAAACAGAGGTTTTTAAACAAGGTTGAGCTCTGGGGCGGTCACATAAGTTGAACTTGTCAGCTAAGAATAAAAAAGGACTTTGGTGACCCAACCTACATTTGATCCATGTGAAGTTATATAAATGCTCTTAACTGCCCCTTGAGGCTGCTTGTAGTGCCAGCGTTTAAGACATGACAGTCGGTCTTCGGTGACACATGCTCCAAGAGGCAGGGTGAAAAGGCTTGATTCCCTGCCAGCAGTACCAGGCAATGAGGTAATTTAGATATTGACGGTAGATGAAAGGATGAACAGTTACAGTCTCATTTTAACTTGAAAACCAATTGGGCCCAGACCAAGCCTGCACAACTTGCAACCTGTCGGGATCATTCAGTTTGCAGTTTAAGGGTTAATACTAAGCAAGATCATTAAGCAAACGGTCTGTGAGCACCTAGAAAGGAACGCTGTGATCACTAAAAGTCAGCATGGGTTTCTGAAAAATAAGTCATGTCAGACTAATCTGATCTCATTTTTTGACAGAATTACAAGCCTGGTAGACGAAGGGAACACTGTGGATGTAGCCTATCTTGATTTCAGCAAGGCCTTTGACAAGGTGCCCCATGATATTCTTGTAAAGAAGCTGGTAAAATGCAGGCTAGACAATGCTACCATTCATTGGATTTGTAACTGGCTGACTGACCGAACCCAAAGGGTGCTCATCAATGGCTCCTCTTCATCCTGGAGAGAAGTGACTAGTGGGGTGCCACAGGGTTCTGTCTTGGGCCCAGTCTTATTCAACATCTTTATCAATGACTTGGATGATGGGCTTGAGGGCATCCTGATCAAGTTTGCAGATGACACCAAATTGGGAGGGGTGGCTAATACCCCAGAGGACAGGATCACACTTCAAAATGACCTTAACAGATTAGAGAACTGGGCCAAGGCAAACAGGATGAATTTTAACAGGGAGAAATGTAAAGTACTACATTTGGGCAAAAAAAATGAAAGGCACAAATGGGGAGGGAGGCAGTGGTCCTGAAGGTAGGAGTCTATCAAATGCTGAAGATGATCATCCAAAAGTCAAGGACCAAATGGAGCAAACAGCGCACAGACCTAGTGGTGGGAGGAAAAAATCCTTAAGTAGGAGACTAGGGGGAATGATCAATGGTTTTCAATGTCTGTATACAAATGCACAGAGCATGGGAAATAAACAAGATGAACTTGAACTCTTGGTACAGCAAACTAAATACGACATAATAGGCATCACTGAAACCTGGTGGGATGAGTCTCATGATTGGAATGTAGTAATAGAGGGATACAATCTATTTAAGAGAAATAGACCAAACAGGAAAGGAGGAGGAGTGGCGTTATATGTCAGGGATGTGTATACCTGTGAAGAGATCCATGATTTAAAACTTCAAAGCCAAATTGAGAGTATCTGGGTCAAAATTAAGGGAGAGAAAAATAACAGTGATCTCATGGTGGGAGTTTACTATAGATCCCCAAGCCAAACTGAGGACATAGATGATGCCTTCCTGGAACAGATGACCAAGCATTCAAAAGGAAATGAGATAGTAGTAATGGGGGATTTCAACTATCCTGATATTTGTTGGATGTCAAACTCAGCCAAGAGCATAAGGTCGAACAGATTCCTCACTGGCCTTGCAGACAATTTCATTGTCCAGAAAGTGGGAGAAGCAACAAGAGGATCAGCCATTTTAGATCTGGTCCTAACCAATAGTGATGACCTGGTTAGTGGGGTAGAAGTGGTAGGATCATTAGGTGGGAGTGATCATGCTCTTCTGGAGTTTATTATACATCAGAAAGGAGCAACCAAGCATACTAAGACTCAAATTCTAGACTTTAAGAAAGCCAACTTCAGAAAACTTAGGGAAATGCTGGGTGTGATCCCATGGTCAGTAATACTAAAAGGGAAGGGAGTTCATGATGGATGGGAGTTTGTTAAAAGGGAGATATTAAAAGCACAACTTCAAGCAGTACCAATGAGACGAAAACATGGAAGGTGCCTAAAGAAGCCAGGGTGGCTATCTAATGAACTTTTAACTGAGTTAAGATTTAAAAGGGATATGTACAAGAAATGGAAAAAGGGGGAAACCACCAGAGAGGAATTCAAACAAATAGCCAGCACATGTAGAGACAAAGTCAGAAAAGCTAAAGCACAGAATGAACTCAGGCTTGCTAGAGAGGTTAAAAGCAATAAAAAGAGTTTTTATGGGTATGTCCGTAGCAAAAGGAAGAACAAGGAAACAGTGGGGTCACTTAGAGGAGAAGAAGGTGAAATGCGAACAGGGGACGCAGAAAGGGCAGAACTCCTCAATACCTTCTTTGCCTCAGTCTTCTCCAAAAAAGAAAACAATGCCCGACCTGAAGAATATGGAGCAGATGATTCAGCAGGGGAAACACAGCCCAGAATAAGTAAGGAGGTAGTACAAGCACACTTGGCTAGTTTAGATGTATTCAAGTCTCCAGGGCCAGATGAACTACATCCCAGAGTATTAAAAGAACTGGCAGAGGTGATTTCAGAACCACTGGCAGTAATCTTTGAGAATTCTTGGAAAACAGGTGAAGTCCCAGCAGACTGGAGGAGGGCAAATGTTGTCCCTATTTTCAAAAAGGGGAAAAGAGAGGACCCAAACAATTACCGCCCAGTCAGCCTGACATCAATACCAGGAAAGATTCTAGAGCAGATCATTAAGCAAACGGTCTGTGAGCACCTAGAAAGGAACGCTGTGATCACTAAAAGTCAGCATGGGTTTCTGAAAAATAAGTCATGTCAGACTAATCTGATCTCATTTTTTGACAGAATTACAAGCCTGGTAGACGAAGGGAACACTGTGGATGTAGCCTATCTTGATTTCAGCAAGGCCTTTGACAAGGTGCCCCATGATATTCTTGTAAAGAAGCTGGTAAAATGCGGGCTAGACAATACTACCATTCAGTGGATTTGTAACTGGCTGACTGACCGAACCCAAAGGGTGCTCATCAATGGCTCCTCTTCATCCTGGAGAGAAGTGACTAGTGGGGTGCCACAGGGTTCTGTCTTGGGCCCAGTCTTATTCAACATCTTTATCAATGACTTGGATGATGGGCTTGAGGGCATCCTGATCAAGTTTGCAGATGACACCAAATTGGGAGGGGTGGCTAATACCCCAGAGGACAGGATCACACTTCAAAATGACCTTAACAGATTAGAGAACTGGGCCAAGGCAAACAGGATGAATTTTAACAGGGAGAAATGTAAAGTACTACACTTGGGCAAAAAAAATGAAAGGCACAAATACAGGATGGGTGATACCTGGCTTGAGAGCAGTACAAGTGAAAAGGATCTAGGAGTCTTGGTAGACCACAAACTTGACATGAGTCAACAGTGTGATGCAGCAGCTAAAAAAGCCAATGCAATTCTGGGCTGCATCAATAGGAGTATAGCATCTAGATCAAGGGAAGTAATAGTACCACTGTATTCCGCTCTGGTCAGACCTCACCTGGAATACTGTGTCCAGTTCTGGGCACCACAGTTCAAGAAGGATATTGACAAGCTGGAACGTGTCCAGAGGAGGGCAACCAAAATGGTCAAAGGCCTGGAAACGATGCCTTATGAGGAACGGCTTAGGGAGCTGGGTATGTTTAGCCTGGAGAAGAGAAGGTTAAGGGGTGATATGATAGCCATGTTCAAATATATAAAAGGATGTCATATAGAGGAGGGAGAAAGGTTGTTTTCTGCTGCTCCAGAGAAGCGGACACGGAGCAATGGATTCAAACTACAAGAAAGAAGATTCCACCTAAACATTAGGAAGAATTTCTTGACAGTAAGAGCTGTTCAACAGTGGAATTTGCTGCCAAGGAGTGTGGTGGAGTCTCCTTCTTTGGAGGTCTTTAAGCAGAGGCTTGACAGCCACCTGTCAGGAATGCTTTGATGGTGTTTCCTGCTTGGCAGGGGGTTGGACTGGATGGCCCTTGTGGTCTTTTCCAACTCTATGATTCTATGATTCTATGAAATACAGGATGGGTGATACCTGGCTTGAGAGCAGTACAAGTGAAAAGGATCTAGGAGTCTTGGTAGACCACAAACTTGACATGAGTCAACAGTGTGATGCAGCAGCTAAAAAAGCCAATGCAATTCTGGGCTGCATCAATAGGAGTATAGCATCTAGATCAAGGGAAGTAATAGTACCACTGTATTCCGCTCTGGTCAGACCTCACCTGGAATACTGTGTCCAGTTCTGGGCACCACAGTTCAAGAAGGATATTGACAAGCTGGAACGTGTCCAGAGGAGGGCAACCAAAATGGTCAAAGGCCTGGAAACGATGCCTTATGAGGAACGGCTTAGGGAGCTGGGTATGTTTAGCCTGGAGAAGAGAAGGTTAAGGGGTGATATGATAGCCATGTTCAAATATATAAAAGGATGTCATATAGAGGAGGGAGAAAGGTTGTTTTCTGCTGCTCCAGAGAAGCGGACACGGAGCAATGGATTCAAACTACAAGAAAGAAGATTCCACCTAAACATTAGGAAGAATTTCTTGACAGTAAGAGCTGTTCAACAGTGGAATTTGCTGCCAAGGAGTGTGGTGGAGTCTCCTTCTTTGGAGGTCTTTAAGCAGAGGCTTGACAGCCACCTGTCAGGAATGCTTTGATGGTGTTTCCTGCTTGGCAGGGGGTTGGACTGGATGGCCCTTGTGGTCTCTTCCAACTCTATGATTCTATGATTCTATGAAATACAGGATGGGTGATACCTGGCTTGAGAGCAGTACAAGTGAAAAGGATCTAGGAGTCTTGGTAGACCACAAACTTGACATGAGTCAACAGTGTGATGCAGCAGCTAAAAAAGCCAATGCAATTCTGGGCTGCATCAATAGGAGTATAGCATCTAGATCAAGGGAAGTAATAGTACCACTGTATTCCGCTCTGGTCAGACCTCACCTGGAATACTGTGTCCAGTTCTGGGCACCACAGTTCAAGAAGGATATTGACAAGCTGGAACGTGTCCAGAGGAGGGCAACCAAAATGGTCAAAGGCCTGGAAACGATGCCTTATGAGGAACGGCTTAGGGAGCTGGGTATGTTTAGCCTGGAGAAGAGAAGGTTAAGGGGTGATATGATAGCCATGTTCAAATATATAAAAGGATGTCATATAGAGGAGGGAGAAAGGTTGTTTTCTGCTGCTCCAGAGAAGCGGACACGGAGCAATGGATTCAAACTACAAGAAAGAAGATTCCACCTAAACATTAGGAAGAATTTCTTGACAGTAAGAGCTGTTCGACAGTGGAATTTGCTGCCAAGGAGTGTGGTGGAGTCCCCTTCTTTGGAGGTCTTTAAGCAGAGGCTTGACAGCCACCTGTCAGGAATGCTTTGATGGTGTTTCCTGCTTGGCAGGGGGTTGGACTGGATGGCCCTTGTGGTCTCGTCCAACTCTATGATTCTATGATTCTATGATTCTATGATTCTACTATTATCAGTGGGACACGAGTGGTGCTGTGGTCTAAACCACTGAGCCTAGGGCTTGCCGATCAGAAGGTCAGCGGTTCAAATCCCCGCGATGGAGTGAGCTCCCGTTGTTCGGTCCCGGCTCCTGCCCACCTAGCAGTTCGAAAGCACGTCAAAGTGCAAGTAGATAAATAGGTACAGCTCCGGCGGGAGGGCAAACGGCGTTTCCTGCTCTGGTTTGCCAGAAGCGGCTTAGTCATGCTGGCCACATGACCCGGAAGCTGTACGCCGGCTCCCTCGGCCAGTAAAGCAAGATGAGAGCCGCAACCCCAGAGTCATCCATGACTAGACTTAATGGTCAGGGGTCCCTTTACTATTATCAGTAAGTCATCCCATACTGGACAAGGTGCTGTCCTGGAAGATGGTTCAGAAGCTGAATTCAAATTAATTCAAATTCCAGCAGTAAGGGTGGCACATATATTGCCAGATTTTAGAGATATACACTGTTTACTTGGTTGCTTCTGAGTTCTATTGAAGGTTCTGCTTTGGATGCTTACATTTTAAAGCTCTTTACACACCTAAGGACTAACTTTTTGTATATCACCCTGTCCAAACTGTAATATCTCCCAGAGGCCATTCTCAAAGTGCTGCTACCATCCGAAATCAAGACCTCTGTGATGCCCCAGTCATAGAGCTCCCCACAAGTAGGTACCCACTGGATCATCTTTTAAGACATTTTTGTTCTCTTGCACATTTTGATCGTTTCCATTTTAAGTATAATAATAATAATAATAATAATAATAATAATAATAATAATAAATTTTATTTATACCCCGCCCTTCCCAGCCGAAACCGGGCTCAGGGCGGCTAACATCAGTAAAATGCAATAAAGTATAAAAGAAAACCGTTAATTAAAATACAGGTTAAAAAGACAATTTAAAATTTAAAATAAGGAGGGATGCTCTATTTAAGCACAGGAAACCAGGTTTTCACTCTACAGCTTTAATTGATATCTTGATTGTGTGTTTTAATTGTTTTATTCTGTATTATTGTTTTGTTTTAATTTTCATTATAAAACAGCTGGGATAAATATGAAAAGCAGTATATTAATTATTATAGAATAGGAGAGATGGTTTGTGTGCCATTTTTCTTTTTTCTTTTTTTAAATACAATTTATTCATTTTACAATGACAAAAAAAATCACAAACAAAAATTCAAATAATAAATATTAACTCAATTGACTTCCCTCCACTCCCCCTCTTGGTTCCATTGTTGTTTGCCATTTTTCAGTGTGTGGGCCTGTGGTTGTACATCAGTAAAATGGGACTTTGTAGTAACCCACTAGATACAGTTGGACAAAACCTCTCATCATCTCTAGCTAACATGGCCAATGGTCAGGGATGATGGAAACTGTATTTCAACAGACTACTCCTGCTGCAATAGAAGGAACTGCTAAAATGGTCAAAGCATCTCTTTACTGAATTAATGGCCCCAGCATCTTTTTGCATAACTAAAAGGTGTTGGTCAAGTGCAGGTGATTTTTCACAGAAACTACTAGCTCAAGGTGCTTCCAGAAGGAGGAGGTAAACCTCAATCCCCATTCACCTAGAGGCAATTTTAAGCTGGGTATAAGAGAACAATAAGCCAGGGAGCAGGACTTGTCAAGTATTCTCTGGAGCTGGGACCTGGGGACACAAAGAGACCTGACTTGATATTTGTGTTGAGTCCAAAACATGTTTGGGAGAGGGGCAGAAATCTAATGGGGGAGCAAGATCTGCTACGAACCCCTTCCATCTTATGCTTAGCCTGTATATATGCGTACATAAAACCATATATCACAAAACATCACAGTGTCCAGTGACCTTCATTCTAATGATGCCAAACCCAAGGTGTATTCTGGCAGCCCTGAAGTCTCTCGTCACACAGAAATTAAGGTATACATAACAATATAAATGCATTTAATATATAAAATTTGTGATCCATAGCTCCTATCCCAGAATTATAGTTTCCATATTTCTCTAAGGCATTGGACTGACAATTAAGCAAGTTGAAATCTGCAGTGCAAATATGTTCTGAGGAAAATGATGGGTGCGCTGAAGGTCAAGTGCACAGCTATAAACCATATTGGGGGCAAATCAGCTGACAGCAGGAATGGCATATGTTGTCATTCGTTCAAAATAATGTACCTAGGAAGCTGAGGCAGACCATTGGTTCACCTAGTTCAGTACTGGCTGGCAGTGGTTCTCCAGGATGCCAGTCCTACCTGGCTTGTGCCTGGGACCTTCTGCAGGCAAAGGACGCTCTACCACTGAGCAAAGGAACTAGGAAGAAAACTTCTGGTTTTCAAAACCTACTTTTGAAATTTCATCAGTGTTGGACAGAGCTGTCCAATCTTGTTCTTGTTCTGGGTCAGTGTTGAAGGCAAGCTTCAGATCTTCCTCTATTCAGACATATATGCTGGTGAAGAAATCTTCTGAATAGCAGTTCCCCTTGAAATGACAAACCTTTTACAGTTCAAATTCAGGCGATGCAGCTTTTGTACTTTCCCATCTTAGCGCCTATCACATGTGCGCAGCAGTCTCACACCAGGAATAGCACTTTTATTTCATGATATTACTTGGCCTCAAAGCTCATCCTTTTGGGAACGGTCTTATGGCCTCATAAAACAGCAGGGGCACTTCTGAAAATGCTTAAATACAGTAACTATTAAACCTACAAAGTGAGGTACTAATTGAATTGCTATATTGCAACAGATTTTGCCATATAATAGAAATAAAAATGCCATTCTTTTCTTTTCTCTTAAAAAAAAAAGAGAATACTGAAAGTCTGTGTATATTTCTGAGTATTCTACACCAGCTGATTTTTCATGTGATTTGTACTGAGAAATACTGCAAGCACTTTCTGAAGTCTCCTGCGTCATGCTCTGATTAGTATTTCTCTTCCAGATATTTTGGGTGTTCAGGCTATTACTTTTATCCAAACAGTGCAAACTTTATTCTGATCATGCAGCAGCAGCCTGCCTGGCAGCGTGAGGTGTCACAGTGTTGGTTACTTGGCTTCCCAATATGGAAGTGGCTGCCAGTAACTGAGAGGGGGAGAGGCGAGGTATTGAGGAGGTCAGTACAGTACAGGCAGAGTGGCGGGACCAATCTGATGCTCCCACCACCGTACCCACACTGCGCCAACCTCCGCACTGCCTCATCTCTCTCCGTTTCAGGTACTGGCAGCAACCTCTGCATTGGGAAGCCAGATAAGCAATGCCACCCCGTCCATTAACAGGCATTTTCTGCCACTGTGCTTCCACTGTGGAATGCCCTTCCCTCTGCCATACACAAAGCATCATCTATTAGTTGCTTCACATAACCAAACAATAACATTTCTCTTATTTCAGGCCTTTAGGTAATTAAAGAACCTAAGGTCTTTTAAACTGGGGAGGGGAGCTATTGGGTTTTGCTTTGTTTGTTTGTTTGTTTTACTATTGTATGTATTTTTCTGTGTGTTTTTTCTGTAAACTGTCCTGTGATCCTCAGCTGAAGTTGCGGTATAAAGGTAAAGGGATCCCTGACCATTAGGTTCATTCGCGGATGACTCTGAGGTTGCAGCGCTCATCTCGCTTTACTGGCCGAGGGAGCCTGCGTACAGCTTCCGGGTCATGTGGCCAGCATGACTAAGCCGCTTCTGGCAAACCAGAGCAGTGCACGGAAACGCCATTTACCTTCCTGCTGCAGCGGTACCTATTTATCTACTTGCACTTTGACGTGCTTTCGAACTGCTAGGTTGGCAGGAGCATGGACCGAGCAACGGGAGCTCACCCCATCGCGGGGATTCGAACCACCGACCTTCTGATCGGCAAGCCCTAGGCTCTGTTGTTTAACCCACAGCACCACCCGCGTCCCTTGAAGTTGTGGTATAGAAATTAATTAATAAAATAAAACAAATAAAGCAAGTCCTGGTCTGCTGTTATCATCTCTCCCACTGCGTGAGTGAACGAGGTCTTTGTGTGCATGTGTTGTTAGAAAAGATAAACACAACTTAGGATCAGACACTACTCCCCCCCCCCCACATCTGTTGACTATAAGGTCTGAAGCACAAAATGGTTAAATGTCTTTAAAGAACATTGAACCCATCTGTCTTCATGGCGGTTCCCCACAGTGCGAGCTTCTTTTGTATACAACTGAAATAGCATCAGAAATGATGCCTCCAAATGAAGCAAAACAAACCTTCATATGCCATTTCCTTTCCACATTTCCCCAGATTCCCCCCTCCCATACCCTGATAGACAAGGGTGGAATTCATTTCCCAGTCCCCATTCACAGCAAATAAAGAATACAATGTTCACTCTGTATCATTTTCATCTTTCATCTTAATTATCGTGGTGAAGAGTACAGAAATCATTATCTTTATGGTGATGAACGTCCAATTAGCATTTCCCATATAAATTTCAAATCACGAAGGAGGCTGTAATGGATAATGCAAATTCCTAATGGTCTTTTTTTCCTGGCTGAAAAATTGAGGTGCTTAGCAAAATGAAATTAAATCTGAGCCATTTCCAAACTAGTTGAGAACTTTAATTACTTGATAACGCAGGGTAAAAAGAAGGAGAGGGTGAAACTAAATCTTAAAAATGGGCATGTTTTAAAAACACTCCCTTTTCCATTATGATGCTCATGTTTCTCTCTTTGTGGGGCTTAACAGTTGTCTGGTGCTGTGCTCAGTAAATTTTAAATTATTGTGAAAACAGAGCAGAAGCTATATTTTTTATTAACTGCACTATTTGGTGAATTGGGAAATTATTACAAATAAACATTCTGTTTACTCGTCTCGATAGCAGTTTAATTGGATCTCATCAAGCCTAATAAATGCAGAGTGCCTCAAAACATCTACCAGTAGCTCCATCTTCCCATTGCTAGGCAACAAAGGAGCCACCTCTGGCCCTGGCTATGCAGCCGCTTGTGTCTGCTGGACATCGAATAGACCAACCAGCTCTTCTTTCAGGGTTATCCCAAACTGCTTTCCAGTCAGGTTTCCACATAGAACAGTGTCTCATTGTAGAGGATAAAGCTGGGTGATATTCTCTGTGTCACCTCACATTCTACAAGCCATAAATGGATCAACCCTCAGAGGAACATAGGAAGCTGCCATATACTTGGTCTGAACATTGGTTCACCTACTGCAGCATTGTCAACACTGACTGTTCGTGGCTCTCCAGGATTTCAGGCAGAGAATCTCTCCCAGCCCTAGCTAGAGATGCCAGGGATCAGGGGTGGATCTATTGTGAAACTAATGAAGCTTAAGCTTTAGGGCCCCTAATTCTGGAGGGGCCCCAGAAGCAACTTCAGTCCACACTGCTAAAAAAAATATGGATCTAGTAGACCCAATTTGAGTCACACAATTCACATTGATTAATTCTTTGTTGTATATATTTCAACAACAGACCCTCCAAGTGTCCCTATTATCCAAGGACAGTCCCAGATTTACGTACATAAGCCATCCCAGTTTCGAATTTGATGCTGAAATGTCCCATGCTGCGAAACCTGGATAATATCCAGAGAACAGGTCTCGATTTGGCTCCATTTGACTATTTGTATCACTTTTTACCATGGGAGCGGTGTGGAGTTGTTTTCCCGCAACCGCTCATACAAATATGGCTTTGTGCTTCCAGTGAATGACTATTTGAAGAACCATTTGTTCCAGCTGTGTAATGAAATATTTACCACATATACAACCGCTATAGTAAAGAGAGAGACATTAGTTCATTCTATGTTTATGAGTATCTCCAGGCTTGGTTATGCACATTGCACTTTAGTTTGCTCATTGTTTAGTAGGTTTTATGAGTTTATATACCTATTCTAGTAAAATTGTCCTTTATATTCATAAGCCAGTTTTGGTGTTGTTGGTTTGTTGTATAATAATTGCCATTACACCTGATACTTTTTGTGTATACTCCACTTTTCCTTAGGACATCCCTGTTTTCATGAGAGAAATGTTGGAGGTTATGGTAGGATGTCTATTTCCATTGGAAGGTATGGAGTTATGCTACTCCTGAGCCGACGAGATAAGAAGACATCTGAAGGCAGCCCTGTATAAGGAAGTTTCTTAATGTTTTATTATGTTTTTTATATGTGTTTGAAGCTGTTCAGAGTGGCTGGGGCAACCCAGTCAGAAAGGCAGGGTATTAATAATAATAATAATAATAATAATAATAATAATATGGAATAGGATGTCCCTATTTTCATCAAAGAAATGTTGGTGGGAAGCAACAATCCCAAAGTTAGAAAGTCAGTAGCACATGTCTTGTAAAGGTTGTTGTAAACAGCCCCATTGGAGAAGATAACAGTGGTTACCCAGAATTTGTTGCTGATTGCGAAGGGGCCCCATAACAGTTCAAGCTTTATGGCCCCAAAAATGTGGGTCTGCCACTGCCGTGGATTGAACCTGGGACCTTCTTCATGCAAGCAGATGCTCTACCACTGAGCTACAGAGCTTTCTCCTGAGCAGACACACACACACACACACACACACACACACACAGCAGCTAGGAATGAAATAATTATACTAAATATTATATTTACGCAATGTTTTGGAGTGCCAAATTGCTTTGCATTATGTCATCTCAGTAATTCTTTCAACAGACCTGTAAGGTAGGCCAGAAACAATTGTTCTTATATTGCAGATGAAATGCTGAGGTGGTTTGCCTTCAGTTATGACCTAATAAGTTCCTGGGAGAAGTAGGACTTCTTATTCACAGCTCAATTATTTACCACATTACTCTAGCCAACAAAAGGACAGTAGCCAGGCCCTACTGTCTTCATGACCCAATATGAAAATGATGGTGTATACTTCTGACCTGCTACATCATGTTAAATTTGTTGGTGATCTTTCTCCACATCAAAGAGCTAATGTTCCTGTGCAGCTAAGTCTTACAAAGCTACTTCATAGCCCCACACTTCTTTTTTCTGACTAAGTTCAGTATTTGTCAATGTTTCTAAGACAAAATGAAATAGCTGATATCCTGATTTAAAATAGAGGTATGTAATTTTTAATGTTAATATAAAAATAAAAGGACTCTCTCTTGTTAGACAAGGTTGACCTTGACATTATGGTACAGCTGGCTACTGCAATAAGGCGTGTTCAATTTTTAAACTTTCAAAAATGAGGATTCCTAAAAAGTTGTTATATGACTTGGGAAGTCAAATGATATTTTGGTTAATTTTATATAATTTAGTTTTGCTTGGTAAGTAAAATTGCATAGAAATAATTAAAAATGATTGCTAAGTACTATGGTTATATGGGTGGGACCCAGGTGGCGCTGTGGGTTAAACCACAGAGCCTAGGGCTTGCTGATCACAAGGTCAGCGGTTTGAATCCCTGCGACGGGGTGAGCTCCCGTTGCTCGGTCCCTGCTCCTGCCAACCTAGCAGTTCGAAAGCACGTTGAAGTGCAAGTAGATAAATAGGAACCGCTCTGGCGGGAAGGTAAACAGTGTTTCCGTGTGCTGCTCTGGTTCGCCAGAAGCGGCTTTGTCATGCTGGACACATGACCCGGAAGCTGTACGTCGGCTCTCGGCCAATAAAGCGAGATGAGCGCCGCAACCCAGAGTCGGACACGACTGGGCCTAATGGTCAGGGGTCCCTTCACCTTTACCTTTATGGTTATATTGCATGTTAATATTATTTTAATTATTTGTTGTAGTTGTTGTTGATTATGATGATTTTACACTTGTAAGCTGCATAGAAGCCATATATTGTGGGTGTAAGTGTCCATATATCTCCATGTGGAGGATAAAAGAAATAAGGATGGAACTCATTCAATGACAATGTAAACTGAGATTTGACTCTTTAGCTGTGCATGTTTCATGTTTATAAAACTCTTAATAGAATTATTAATGGGGGGAAATCCAGCACTGAATTGTGAGTCCCACAGAAGCCACTGATCTGTCAAGAGTTAGGTTTCAAAAGCTAGAAAGAATATATGGAACATCAACTTAGAGAGTGTTTATTAAAGAGTCAACACAAGGCGGCTTTATGGCATTATAAATCCCAGTGATGTCTCCCTAAAAGCTCTCCTGAATATATGGCAAAGTTACTGCCATTGTGAATAAATATGCCTATAGCTAAAATTCCTGATGGGAAAAGTGAGGAAACGTATTGATGAGTGGGCATCTGCAGCAAGAGTAGCTGTTTGTTTGTTTTCCAAGTTAAACTCATTAAGATGTTGTAATGGTGCCTGGCAAGTTTCCTGCAATGCAGAGGCAGTTGGGTGAGGAAGGATCTCTTTAGGTAGCTGTCATGCTGCTGATTGAGAGTGAAAAGCATGGCTAACATATTTTCTAGTAAATCTGCCTGTTCTGTAAACAAGCCTTGCTCTTTCACACCAAGAAAAACAAATGTGCTCCTGCCAAAACAGGTGTTCATCGCCTGTAAGGTGTATGCTGAGCCGTCAGTTATGGTGGGAGCACACTAGGCAGAGCTGCTGATGTGAGACACCGTCAAGCAATGCTAAAGGCTTGGCCAAACAGCAGCTGACTTCAATGACAACAGCAGTAAACAGGAAGGGATGCACACACCAGCTAGCACAGTGGGAATGTTTTTTTGTGAGGAGCAGGATTGATGCCTGGCATATAGTTCATCCAGTGACCATAGCACTAAAGAAGAAGCCTTTGGCACAAAAACCTCAATCTGATTGTGGGTGTCTTGGAAAGCTATTCTCTGTTTACGACACAGGACACAGGCTGGAGGGGAAAGGCCCCAAGGGCAGGGGACCGCCTCTCCTGGTATGCCCCGTGTAGGACCTTAAGGTCTTCAAATAATAACACTTTGGAGGTCCCAAGCCACAAGGATGCTAGGCTGGCCGCAACTAGGGCCAGGGCCTTCTCAGTACTGGCCCCGACTTGGTGGAACGGTCTGTCACAAGAGACCAGGGCCCTGCGGGATTTGGCATCTTTCCGCAGGGCCTGCAAGACGGAGCTGTTCCGCCTGGCCTTTGGGTTGGTTTTAGTTTAACCCTGATGTTTCATTCCTTTATGGTTTGATTGGTGGGCTACTTAAAAATGAGGCTGCATTTTAAACTTTAAATCGTATTTTAACCTGCATTTTAAGTGATTGTTTTGTATGTATTGTTGTGTTTTTATGGGTGTTAGCCGCTCTGAGTCCGGTCTTGGCTGGGAAGGGCGGGGTATAAATAAAGATTTATTATTATTATTATTATTATTATTATTATTATTATTAGGGGTGGGAAAACTTTATCAGGCTGGGGGGCCATATTCTCTTGTGGGCAACCCTCTAAGGACATAAGGACAATATCCTTTGCCATGTCTATCCAGATAGCACAAGGGTTGTAGGAGAGATTGCCACAATGAATCCTAGGACAGAACCCATATCAGGAAGCCTAAGCAGGGCTGATGTGCAGAGGGGAGCAACAGACATTTGCTGACTGTTTTATAGCTTTTGCTTCAAAACACTGGAGACACATCTAGCTCTTCATCCTTTACCTCGTGCATTAGATTGCCACCCATTTCCATCAGGTTTAGAAGTAAATTCCATCTTTTTGCCCATTATAGCTGTCTTGGTCTATGTGAAGAACTCTTAATAACGGAACTCGGTAAGAGTAAGTTGCCTGTTAAACTTTCAGTCAGTGTTTGTCTCAACATTGATCAGAAACTGTGAAAAAATGCCTTGAGGTTTGCTATATTGATCCTAACCAGGCAGTAGACACTTCCGTTTTCAGACGTCAACCCAATTGAATCCAAGAAGGAAATAATTGCTCTGAAATGGAACGTTTATCAAGAGAGACGGAGTTCAGAAATATATAGGAAAGTGGGAATTAAAACTGAGTTGAGATTGAATTACAGCCACCTCTGTCATCACTCATTCAATAGGAGAAGCAGAAAATGTTTGTAGCACTAGAATATTGAGATTGGGACCAGATGTGAATAATAATAGTCAAGAACATTCCTTTATGTTGAAAGATCACTCCTTTCAGTTTGGTTTGTTTTAAAGTATTTGTTCGTTGAGTTCATTTTAATGTATTTACAAAGGGTATCCAAAGTGACTGTCTGTATCTCACCATCCCCTTCCTTGCTACAGTTCCTTGGGTTCCTTTGGATAATACTTTTTCCCCTTTTCTGTCTTTCTCTTCATTTTATGCTTTAGTTCTCTCCATCTCATCCTTTCTCTCCATGTTATCTGTCATAGCCAGTGTGGGAAGCTGATCATGTAAAGAGACTCCCAAGTAGATTGGGCCCATTTTGACCATATCAGTGGAACAATTTTTGAGGATGGTTCTACCAGGGCTGGCCCACCCATGAAGCAAGTTGAGAAAACTACTTCAGGCATCAAGGGTCCACCAGGGCAGCACATCCCAATGTTGATCTTTCTCTTCCCCCTCCCCTGCTTGTTCTGCGTGTAGATATTCCTTGACCCCTTCTTCCCTGGTGCAGAGTGGGGGCACCATTTGGGGGTCCACCTCAGGTGCCAAAGTGTCCTGAGCTAGCCCTGGGTTCTACAGCCCTGATAGCAGGTGGTGCTGTGGTCTAAACCACTGGTGATGATAATAATAATAATTTATTATTTATACTCAGCCCATCTGGCTGGGTTTCCCCAGCCACTCTGGGCGGCTTCCAACAGAACATTAAAATGCAATAATCTATTAAACATTAAAAGCCTCCCTAAACAGGGCTGCCTTCAGATGTCTTCTAAAAGTCTGGTAGTTGTTTTTCTCTTTGACATCTGGTGGGAGGGCGTTCCACAGGGCGGGTACCACTACTGAGAAGGCCCTCTGCTTGGTTCCCTGTAACTTTGCTTCTCGTAGTGAGGGAACTGCCAGAAGGCCCTCGGCACTGGACCTCAGTGTCCAGGCAGAACGATGGGGGTGGAGACGCTCCTTCGGGTATACTGGACCAAGGCCGTTTAGGGCTTTAAAGGTCAGCACCAACACTTTGAATTGTGCTCAGAAATGTACTGGGAGCCAATGTAGGTCTTTCAAGACCGGTGTTATGTGGCCTCTTGGACTTGCCAATTGGAAGGTCGGCAGTTCAAATCCCCGCGACAGGGTGAGCTCCCATTGCTCAGTCCCTGCTCCTGCCAACCTAGCGGTTCAAAAGCACACAGTGCAAGTAGATAAATAGGTACCGCTCTGGCGGGAAGGTAAACGGCATTTCCATGCGCTGCTCTGGTTCACCAGAAGCGGCTTAGTCATGCTGGCCACATGACCGGCTGTACGCCGGCTCCCTCGGCCAGTAAAGCGAGATGAGAGCCGCAACCCCAGAGTCGTCCATGACTAGACTTAATGGTCAGGGGTCCCTTTACTATTATCAGTAAGTTATCCCATGCAGACTACTGTAATTCAATGGACAGGGTGCTGTCCTGAAAGATGGTTCTGCCAGAAGCAGCTTAGTCATGCTGGCCACATGTCCCGGAAGCTGTACACCAGCTCCCTCAGCCAATAAAGCGAGATGAGCGCCGCAACCCAAGAGTCATCCGCGACTGGACCTAACAGTCAGGGGTCCCTTTTTCCAAAACTATGTGCAAATTGAAAAATAGCTAACCTTAGAAACTTGCCCCTCTCTGGATTTTGCAATGCTGTTGTCTAGTAGTAATGTGTTCAATAATGCATATAATGAGGTATTGTGTGCATAAAAATGCAAGTATTCGTGAAAATAATAGGCAAAGGGGCATTATAGTAAGAGAAATTGCTTTCTAAAAATGTGTAAAGAAATTTTCTTACAAAAATGTATATATCAGAAATTTGCACTAAAATGCTGATGAATTTTCATGAAGACTTTTTTAATATATAAAAAAATAACAAACTGATGTGGAAAGGTGGAGAACTGAACTAAAGACTGGAAAAATGAGAAACACAGAGAAACCAAAACTGACACATTCACCCATCCCTGTCTCTTACTAACATATATCTAGGATGTTGCCTAAGAAGACAAGCCCACTTAACACATGTACACTGCCTGGTGTTCCCCTCCTCAGTCTCAACCTATTGAAGGTTCATATGTCCTCTGCTTTTAGTTATTACCCACCACAATATTGCATTGAAGTCCTAAAGGGATAAACTGGAACACAGCCGCAGTGCCAGTATGCCATAATTACTGTCAGATAAAATGAGTACGGCTGTGTTGCTCCAATAAGCAACCTGCTTTGTCCACAAATTTGCCATGCTTCAGTCTACTAAAACTTTATCAGGCACAGTATGGAAACGCAATTAATAGGGGGAATTACACTGCTTAATGTCACCCGCGCTGCATCCAATTATTATTTTTTCTTAATATCATCTCCGTTTTTTAATCACAAGCTGACCTATAATGACAAGGCTTCCAAATGTCCTGTAGCATGAAACCAGGACTCCACTGGAGAGCCACAGCAAGCCATAAACAGCCTCGTCATCAGTTGCCATTTGTGCTCACTCTCCTCCCAATGGTGGATCTGCTAATTGAATACGGAAATTTTGGCTGATCGGTGCGCTTTGGGCTTCCAAAGGGACCCATCTAAACAGCTATTATTTATTTAATATGTTAGGTGGGAGACCAAACGACAAGTGCCCATTGCTCCTAAACGGGAAGATGGTCATTATAAACGCAAATGAATATAGCCATGCCTTTCACCTCAAAAGCTATGTTAATAAATAGAAGGTCCTAGGGGTCAACACTGTAATGATTTAAAAGCAAGAGAAACTGCTGTTATGGCATGGGAGAAAAATAGCACCATTCTGTTTATTTCTACAGATTGAAGAAAGCAGCTTTGGTACCGTTGATACTCAGGGTTTTATTTATGTACTTACTCATTTAAATGTTTCTATCCCACACTTATGGTGCAAAAGCCACTCAGGGTAGCTTACATTTAAAATTCCAAATTTCATTTATAAAAACAGCATAAGACAGCTGACCTGGAAGACAGATGTCTGCATCCAAAGTAGCACTAACTAATGTGTCTTGTCAATCAGTGGCAGAGCTTCATGCTCCAGCACTGGGGGGGGGGCGAGAGCTGGTGGAGGTGTGGCTGGCGCGCACCCCGGGGGCGTGACACGCATCCCGGGGGCATGGTGCACCACCCGCAGGGGCGTGGCGTGCATCCTGGGGGTGTGGTGCGCCACCTGCAGGGGCATGGTACCCAGCACGGGGGGGAGCCGTGATGGCATCCCACCAGGATCGCGCCCCCCACCCCCTCTTCCTCCACCAGTGCTGTCAATGCAAGGATTTCTGCTTGCACAATGGAAGTTTCCTCCCCTCCTCCCTCTGTGCATCCACTAATTTTGTTCTAAGGATTCCCCTCAACTCTTTGGAGCAGATCTGTGGAGGGTGCAGGGGTTTAGGATGAGAAACAGAAAGAAGTCCCATCACAAAATTTAAGAAGCTTTTGTTGTCTGGACACATACATTGGATATTTTCCAGGACCTCCAGAACATTATGTTGACAATGGAATGAATCCATTTCAATCTGCAAAATTTTAGGAGGGAATTAGAGCATCCAAAATGGATTATACAATCCATTCCAAGCATGAATTGGAGGCCTCAGAAGATTAGAGGAGGACTGATACGGTGCCAAGGATCTCCTGTGGTCTGCACAAAGCCTCCTCTGATCTTTCTGTGGTAATATCACCAAGGTACTCCCTTGGTGTACCAGATGCACTGAATGTCTCAGTGAATACAAGAAGAGTCCTAGTCCTTCAAAGGCTCTCTTCTGGCTTGGGTATATAGTTTCATTTAGTGGGGCAGGCTCTGTCTTTTAACTTTTTATTGGTTAGTTTGTTGTAATTTGTGTGAGTATAGTGGTACTTCGGTTTTCAAATGTAATCTGTTCCGGAAGACCATTTGAGTTCTGAAACGTTCAAAACCCAAAAACTCAATATGGAAGCCTCAATACAGAAACCACATGGCATGTTCGACTTCCAAGGCGTGTTTGAAAACCGAAGCATTTACTTCTGGGTTTACGATGTTCAAAAAGTGAAATGTTAATTAACGGAGACGTTCGAAAACCAAGGTACCACTGTATTTATACTGTGCTTTATACCACTTTGAGTCACTTTTGTGAATAAAGCAACTGATAAATAAAAATCATCACCATCTTGCCTTATTACCAGTTCTATCAGTGCATCTATGCATGCTTCAAAGATTGGAAGGTCAGGCCTTTTGTAATTTCGTCGGTTGTCTGAATTAAATCAGCCTGATAAAGAGTGAGACTTTCAAGTATTTGATATATTTAGGTACCTTCTGTCACAGAAAGACTTCCTGATCACTACAAACTCCCTCCCTCATTTAATCTCAGAACTAAATAGCCCATTTCACTCATCAGAACACTACCCAAATTGTGCTTGCAGCTCTAACCGTAACATTGGTTATGTTTATATATTGCAGGGGGCTGGAGATGATCCACCCTCTGGATCCCTTCCAATCTACAATTCTATGGTCTTATGTAGAATGACTTACAAAGTGAATCATTATTATTTTGGAATCCTCCATTCCACCATCAAATATTCCTAATGGACACTGGAGGGATGGACAGCAGAGAAAGACTCAGTTTAATGCCAATGATCAGCATAGTAATAAGCAGCAACATTACAGTTGGAGCAGAAAACACATATCTCAGGGAGACTTCAAAAACAATCATGCACCAGCCATTGCAGTGGCACATTATAAAATCATCCCTATTGCCATTGTGGATGCTGGAAATTGCGCTGTATTTTGCACATGACACTGCTTAAACAGCTTGACATTATCCACCCTTTTAAAAACTTAGGGTAACTCTTGGTTGACCTCTTAAATTCCAAAACATGCCCAGGTTTCCTAAATAAAGATTCCAAAACTGAAGTTGGCTGAAGAAGCTCCTGCTGCACCCCTTAGATCATCGGAGTCGTCAAGCAATATGTGACAGAGCAAGATATATCATTTATTGTAGCACATGGTCTTTGCTTTCTGCACTGATTTTCGGTAGCCTGAGCTCTCCTGGTGATGTACAAAGTGGTTAATAAAGTGGTAGTCAGAAGGTACTGAGTAATTTGCCTGAGGCATTTAGCAATAATTTGCTTGTTCTATAACCTAATAACCATTTTAGCCCCAAGGTACAATAAAACAGAAGTGCTAATTCAGTAGTGTTAGAGGAAGACTAATTATACTGAGGAGGACGCAGCCTCCTCAGAGCTTAGTCACTTGTGACCTGTTGTGGAGGTACTAGGGGAAAGCAGAGAGCTCTCCTCTTCTGCATTATTCATGACATGATCCACTCGGAGGGGCTGCTGACAGAGACATCCTGCTTGCAGCAGACTCAAGCTGTGCTCCCCTTGGAACGTTTCTGGGGAAGATGTATTCAAGTCATGAATGGTCTGATTTCTCTCTCTCTCTCTCTCTCTCTCTCTCACACACACACACACACACACACACACACTGCACATTATGCTCATTTGATTTTTGATTAAGAGACATAGCCATAGGAGGAAGAAAGGAGAGCGGAGTTCAATAATGTGTGGAAATGGATCATGGAGAGCTGAGCTCTTTAGACTAAAACTATTTATCCCATGGAAAAAGAAACCCACATGGCAGAGAAAACACTATCTGAGAACAGTCTTGGGCCCCATCTGCACTATGCATTTAAAGCAGTATCATGAACTGCCATGGCTTTCCCCCAAAGAATCCTGGGAACCATGGTTTATTAAGGTTGCTGAGAGTTGTTAGGAGACCCTTCCCTTCCCTTCTCTTCTCTTCACTTCACAGAGCTAAAATTTTCAGAGTTTCCCAGGAAGAGGAATTGACCATTAAGCCACTCTGAGAACTGTAGCTCTGCAAGGGAAATAGAGATCTCCTAGCATTTCCTAGCAGTTCGAAAGCACGTCAAAGTGCAAGTAGATAAATAGGTACCGCTCTGGCGGGAAGGTACCAGTAAATGGTTTTCTGTGCGCTGCTCTGGTTTGCCAGAAGCGGCTTAGTCATGCTGGCCACATGACCCAGAAGTTGTACATCGGCTCCCTCGGCCAGTAAAGCGAGATGAGCGCTGCAACCCCAGAGTCAGTCACGACTGGACCTAATGGTCAGGGGTCCCTTTACCTTTACCTTTAGCATCTCTCAGCACCCTTAACAAACACCAATTTTCAGGGTTCTTTGGGGGAGGCCATGATTGTTTAAAGTAGTGTGATAGTGCAGAAGGAACCTTGGTTGCTGTTGATTTTCCTGATGGTGTACTTTGATGCCCAGGGTATTTTTAAATTGTTGTAACCTGCCCTTGGACCTCATGATGAAGGGCAGGTAAGAAATCTAAGAAACAATAAAAAAAAAGCTGTGAAAGAAATGGAGATAAAAAGCAGCAAGTTCTCCATTTACATAACTTCTAATAATTTATCTGTGCTTTCTGCTCCAAAGGAATGGACAATGGAAAGTCATTGGCAAAGCAGAGGTGGAGGTGGGAATAAAATTTATGACTATTTTCTTGCTGTGTATTTAACATAGCAGGAAAGGGTCAAGTCACATTCTCGCTCTAATCCATAGATTTCCAAAGCCTCCCACCAAAAAATGTGAAATCTCCTAGAAATTATATATAAACACTTTCCCCATATTTGCTAAGAGCCATGATGGGGAGTTTAAACATTATTATAAAAGATGAAAGGAACCCATTTTAGACATTCTGGTCATATAATCTTTGAGCTGATGGTTTATGTTAGTGAAGTGTTCGCACAGAAGGATAAATTCTCGGCTATTTAATAAAAGGAAAAGGAATCACTGATTCATTTTGGTATGCAGCTTGTGCAATGGAGCCAACTACACTTCTCCAGCATCTTTAAAAGGGAAAGGAAAGGGAAAGCCACCATGGCAGATTAATTTGTCTGTTTTCTCTGCAGCTCAAAAGACAAATCAGTGGTTGTTGCATGTTTTCCTTCATATTCTGCCTTTTTTCCACAAAGCAATCAGCCTCCAGCTTTCAGAGAATTGCTAGCATAGATTATTATCTAAAGCAGCAGTGTTTTAGACTACTTTTCTTAAATATCTCAGTAAAGTAATCTACAAATCTTCCTCTGCTGTCCAAATGATCAAATGTTTGCTCTGCTATGAAGTAGATATGCGTCATAGAATCAGCTCTTACGGAGGTATCAATGATTAGTTCAGTTCTGCCATTCTAGGAGAGAATTAATATCAAGTTCATCTCTTGAGAGCCAGTGTGGTGTAGTGGTTAAGAGCGGCAGACTCGTAATCTGGTGAACTGGGTTCGCTTCCCCGCTCCTCCACATGCAGCTGCTGGGTGACCTTGTGCTAGTCACACTTCTCTGAAGTCTCTCAGCCCCACTCACCTCACAGAGTGTTTGTTGTGGGGGAGGAAGGGAAAGGAGAATGTGAGCCGCTTTGAGACTCCTTTGGGTAGTGATAAAGGGGGGTATCAAATCCAAACTCTTCTTCTTCTTCTTCTCTGTTAAACCTAGCTTTTACTTTAAAACAAGGCTGAGAAAACTTTTTTTAGCCCAAGGGCCATATTCCCTCATAGGCAGCCTTCTGGGGGCAAAACACCAGTGGCAGGCATGTCCAGATGTCATGGAATGACTAGATGCAGAGGAATGGTGGGAGGCACCAGCTGGGGAACGTGCAAGGGAAGAAGACTCAGGGACTGGTGGTGGGACCACGATGTGTGGTCAGAGGGAGATGAGGGAGCGGACTGGAAGGAGGAGGTCTCAGAAGCTGAAGAAGCAATGGGGTTTGTAAGCAGCAAGAGGCTCCAGACTCAGAGGCAGCAGATGAAGAGGGCCAGAAGACAGAAGTGAGGCATCTCCTTGTGCTGGAATGCAAATCTTAGATCCATCTGCCAGTGAAACAGCTTTCTTAGATGTTCCAGACAACGTCTCAACTATGTCTCAAGTCATGTAAGCAGTTGCTTCTCAATCCCCAGTCCAAGCTTGGAATGTCATGTTTACTCTTGCAACAAGTGAAGTACAGTCGCACCTCAGAAGTCAAACACCTTGCAAGTCCAACGTTTTGGCTCACGAATGCCGCAAACCCAGAAGTGAATGTTGCGGTTTGCAAACATTATTTGGAACCCGAACGTCCGACGCAGGTTCCGCGGGTTCCGATTGGCTGCAGGAGCTTCCTGCAGCCAAATGGAAGCTGCGTCTTGGTTTCCAAATGTTTTGGAAGTCGAATGGACTTCCGGAACGGATTCTGTTCGACTTCCAAGGTACCGTACTACTGTACGGAAGGCTTGCTTCTTAGTAGACCTTTGCTAGCTGCTGCCATGTCCAACAAAACACACACACTTCTCAAGTTTCAGCTTCCTGCTGTGAGAACTCTGCAGTGGTGTTTCCAGTGATGACTTATCAGGTAGCTTAGCTCATTGAAATGGAAAAAATGCCAGAATTCTCTGGCATTTTTGCCATAGCAGAACCTCTTGCCTAAGGTAAACATCCCGTTACAGCATTTTAAATACAATGAATTAAAGCACAGCATTTTATGTACATTATAGCTTACATCTTCAACAGACCATAGATATCAAAGATGAGAATTACATTGTGTTCAGAGTAGAGTAGAACTGAAAGTATTCCACACAACCTAAAATGGGCTAATAAGTCACATAGACCATAGGAAACGTTAACCATCAAAAACATGCTTTTGGTGATAAATCATTAGCTTGCTTCCAATTATTCCATGTTGCTAACAACATCCAAATCATATATACATGGGAAATTATTTGCCAAACGTGACAAAAGACAGATGAAGTTTGACAGAAGTTGCTAAATATCCAATGTGGCCAATGGAAGCATTAGTGTGATTTTCATTACCTTTCCTCTAAATGTGCAGTGCTTGGCATTTTCAGACCATAAAGTTAATTCTGTGTTTACTGAAACAGTTGATGAGAGACATTTCCAGCTGCAGAGAGCTCAGTTCTTGTGGTTTTGGCAAGGTTAGACTGAAAGGGCACACATCCATATTCAAACCATACAGGAATACAAATGACAGGATTAGCAAAATCATTTGGTTTGGGAAATAGCTCTCACAACCCCATTTCCCTGCAAGAGGGCACAGCTTAATTGTAACACAGTCCTGTGTGTTGATATCGAATCTTCAAAGTGATCTTGAAGTATCATACTACAACACATCCTAGGGCTACATTCAAATCTATCTTATAAGAATTTAAGAAGAGCTGGCTGGATCAGGCCAATGGCCCATCTAGTTCCAACATTGTGTTCTGGAGCAGAAAGCTATGATGGCGATGTCCCACTCCACCGTCAAAAGTCAGTATGCTTCTGAATAACAGCACTCAGGACCTGCTTGCAGGCCTCTCATAGGTATTTGGTTAGCCACTGTGAGAACAGGATGCTGGACTCGATGGCCCTTTGGCCTGATCCAGCAGGGATTTCCTTGTGTTCATCATTATTACACTAATAAAATTATTGTTTGCATTTTAAATCAGTTCTGGGTGCATTATTGTTACAGGAATATTTCAGTTCACTGCCAGTGTTTCTGCAAGGGGGAGACAAAATTCTTAGGTGAAATGTTCAGGCAATGAAATGAAAACCTTGAGCATATTCACTATAACAATCTTGCCTTTGGATTTACATGTTTAATTCCCTGGTCAAATGCACGTTTGTGGCTTCTTGGTTCATTTTATTGACTGATCTACTGTTATGTACATGTTTGGACTCAGTTCTCTAGCAGTGATTCACTCACTGCCATTGGAACTAATCTTAGCCTCACTATGTATTAATTTGGATTTTGTCAGGCTGATAATGGAGTCTCATATTGTCTGTGGAAGCCATGGCCTACCTCCTTTTTGTGTTAAAATGCCACTCCAATTCCATTTCATGCCAAATGAATGCAGAGGGTGTAAAGTCGAGATAAGATATTAAAATCAATTATTGCAAAAGGCCTGAGAGTATAAAAAGGTATTTTTCTGGTGCAACCACCAGCCCAGCTCGGGTCCAGTAAGTTTCATCAATGTTGGGTGTCAGAAGGGTGACTCTGCCCCACCATGTGTGCCACTACCACCTTGATGAATCTAATAGATAAACTATATTGCCTATGAAAACCACCTCACAAAAGCCATTTAATGGCAAGAAATTGTATTTTTGTTAAAAATATCTTTTTGAAGATTATCTCTTATTTTGTTTGGCTGTAAATCAGATCTCCACTGAAATCCCCCAGGGAAAGGAAGAAGTTCCCTAGAGCTTGGTAAGAACTGGAAGAAATTTAATTACAGTTGCTCATGTGGAAATATTTCTTCCAACTGAATAATTTCTTGTAAGGATTATTGACCATATTCAAGTTTGCTTAGATATGTGATTTCAAATTCTTCCCAGTGGGAATTCCTTAACAGAGATGTCTGAATGTGGTTTTGAAAAATACATTATAGGGCCCAGGTGAATGAATACAGTACTGGATTAGAACAGAACTTGATTCTAACGCTACAGTTCTACACTATTTTACTTTGAAGCCCTTTGTTAGTCAGTAAAGGAATGCAAATAAACACATACTGTATAGGATCAGACAGTGCATAATATTTCAAGCAGGGTTCAGCAGTTCTCCCTTGTCTTCAAACTATTATTATTTCTTGCTTTTCAACTGGTGTCCTCAAAGCATCTCATAACACTGATAAAATACATGTATATATCAAAAGCCATGCATTTAAAATAAAACAACTGCAGGAACAGTCACCTAATGTTTTATTCACTCTGGAAGCTTGATTGCGGCTTCACCTGTCTCCCTCTCTATCTTCAAGGATGCCCTATAGTTGTGGTGGATGAGGCGCTGATCACCTACCGTTCTACGTGTTAAATGTTTCTTTCTGGAAATAATTTCACTTCAAAGCGTTTCAGAGTGTATTTCCACGCACGATGCACAGTCTGGAGAAAGGCTTTTAAGACACCCTCCATAGACCTGCTCCAGGATCAGCTCAGAGTCACCGTTTCTACTGCTATCACTCATGTTTTGATGAACTAAACATTCTTCGTGTGTGAAAGGAGGTGTGTGTCATTTGCTTTAAAGTTTGTAGAATGAAATTGCTTCTTATGAATGTTGAGAGCTGCATCAAGGACTCTAGTTGAAAATGAGGTGCAAATCGAATAAATAAATAGATATCAACAGATAGATGCTTAATCCAAATAATTTTCTCACCAGCATACCGGTATTAAATGGAACTTGGAAGATGGTTTTCAAGATTACTTTATGTGTCAGCATTAACCAGAACTCAAATTAGGATACAAGCTAGTTGCAACTCCTTGTGGAGAGCCACAAGAGGCACATTGTTGTGGCTCTGTGACCAAGTATGTGTTTCATATGCAGGAAGACCCAGGTTCCATCCCCAACATTTCCAGGTAGAGCTCCTGTCTGAAACTCTGGAGAGCTGCTGTCAAGATCAACAGTACCGGGGTAAATGGACCCAGATTCCTATATTACAGGTTGTGGGACGAAGGAGCAGTGTTGTCATCCTAGATCATAGCATGGCTCCACCACACTCATTTTTATTTAATAAACAAATTCACAGATTATGGATGGTGAGGTAAAATGTCCACTCACTTGGCCTTAGATGTCGTTCTGCTATGTTCTAGCGGCTGCTTTTCAAAGATTTCATTTCTAAAGATTTTCATCATAGCGCCCTGCATTAATGTGCTACCAAACTACTAGGGCCAGGGACTGGAGTTTAGAATGTCAACATAGCAGCACTAATGGCAATGCAAATCTAATTTTTCAGCCCATCAATTTTGATCGGTAGCATATATTTCCTGAGTTAAACTTTGGAACTCTTCATCCAACTCAGATTCTGAGGGTTAGGTCATTTCAGTGAAACTGAGATTAGTACTAGAGCTGATAAAAGGAGGTACCTCTCACAACACAAAACTAATATGTACTGTAATTCACAAACACAAGATGTGATAATTGCCATTAGCCTATTCCCCCATCCCCCATCCCGCATCCCACTCCCCATTTTCTGTTTGGATTTTTCCTCTTCCAGCTCTTAGTCAATATTATGTGCCAACTAAGCATGCTCAGTTCTCTTTGGGCTATGCTTGTGGGATGGGAGTTCCCTTAATTTCTCACCCGCCAAAGTGTTTTTGTACTTCTACAAACTCTGAAGTCCCTGATTTGCCCATCATTCAAATGGTGTGTGGGCACTGCATCATGTGATCGATTATGCGAGGTGGGGCTTACATAGCCCTCCCTCCAACCTTTTATTTAAGTTGGCATCCCTGTCTGTCATGGATGCTTTAGTCAAGATTCCTGCATTGTAGGGGGTTGGACTAGATGGCCCTCACCAGGGGCGGAGCAAGGGTGGGAAGTTGGGGGCTGGCCGCCCCGGGTTCCACCATGGAGGGGGCGACACTCTGGGCGCCCCCCACGACGCCCAAGCTGTGCCCCGCCGCCCAGCACCCCGTCCGTGCGGCGGCTGCTCGCGCAGCAACTCGTAAGGCTGCCACGCACGAAAAGCAGTATGGACGGGGCAGCCTTACACGTGCTGCTTGCGCGTGGCAGCCTTACGAGTTGCCGCTCGCTCGGCGGCTCGTAAGGTTGCCGCGGGAGCAGCAGCACCAGCACGGACAGACAGGACGAATGGCACATGTACAGTATGGCCGCACATGCGCAGTCCATCCGTGCTGGTGCTGCTGCTCCCGTGCCAACCTTACGAGCCGCCAAGTGAGCAGCAACCCATAAGGCTGCCTCGCGTGAACAGCGCACGTAAGGCTGCCCCGTCCGTGCTGCTTTTCGCGCACAGCAGCCTTATGAGTTGCCGCTCACTCGGCGGCTCGTAAGGTTGCCGCGGGAGCAGCAGCACGGATGGACAGGACGAATGGCGCATGTGTGGCCATCCCGCACATGTGCCGTTTGTCCTGACGTGTGCGTCGTGACGTCCTGACGCATGCGTTGTGCGTCCTGACATCACGACGCTGCGGAGCGAAGTCCCACCCCCAGGGGGTGCCGCCGCGTTTGCCGCCCCGGGCGGCCAAGTGGCTCCGTTTGCCATTGGCCCTCACAGTCCCCACCCCTCAACTCTACAATTCTTTGATAAGCTACATACACTGGAGAGGCGAATATCTGGACACATTGGATTGGTGCTGCATTTTTATTCCTCAAAAGCTATAGATAGTCATATATCTATTTAGGGAGATTATTGAAATACCCAGGTATGGGAGTTGAGTTGGAGGGGGAGTGTGTGTGTGTGTGTGTGTGTGTGTGTGTGTGTGTACACAAATACAGTGCTTATTTCTGGGGGGACAGAGGTATGCATACCCCTAAACATTTTGTGAATCTAAGTTCGGCCTCATTGAGGGGCAGTATTTCAATATGAGTAAGAAAATGAGAGTAGCCCTTAAACATTTTTTTAGAGGGGAAAAAAGCACTGCACAAATATATGTGAATGACCAGACTGATCATTAAGTCTTCATGCTGGTGTGTCTATAGTAAAGAGAAAGTACAGGCAGCAAAAATTGGGAAGATCTTGTTTTCACATTAAAAAGCCCAGCCAGGGCTTACAAAACAAATTCCATGGCAGAGGTTGGAAGGGTCGGTATCTTTCTTTCAGCAGCTATCGAAAGCAGGCTGACTAGTTTTATTGCTACCCTAATAACAAAGAAGATGTTCAATCTGCTGATAATTTGATTCTAATTAGAACTTCAATTCACAATGCTGGAACTGCACAAAAATGCATAAATGAAACAGCAATTAACCTTTAGTTCTGGGCTTATTTTCCTCCTCTCAACATGGGTCAGTTGCCATAGAGATTATACCTATGTGATTTGCAGATGTGACTCAAAAGCGGCCGGGGTGGGCATCTCAGTCTCATCTCAGTGTGGCACCAGGATAATTAAAAATCTGTTAAAAGCGAAGAGAAAGTAGATCTGGAATTCAAAGGGGTGGGGGAGGCAGCTAAAGAGAAAGGAGCAGCAATAAGGGAGAGACTTTGAAAACTCTAATAAAGAAAGGCCACTTGCTTTGGGACAAAGTGTCCTAGTCCTTAGAGACAATACCCATTGAAGTGGGTGCAGTTATTATGGCCATCTGGGATATAGCTTCTCTGTACTTTGTTCATTCTAAAATAATTACCCTTGTAGTTTGTATATTAAAGCTTATATCAGAACACATATTCATCAGAACACATCATGGCTTCTCCAATAATAGAGTCCTGGCTCCAATCTTTAGCAACATCTCAGATACTGTAAATTGTAAGTTGTTTTAAGCTGTTGTTAATATTTGTGTTTTAATGTTGTAACCCACCCTGGTGAAGGATAGGTAAATAGTAATAATAGCAATAACAACAGTATAGTGAAAACAATGAAATATGGCTGCACAGCCACTATTCTGGCCTTCTCCTCATGATGTGTGGCTTCTCCTGGCCCCGTCCTGCTGTGCGGACATCAGCATGGATGTCTGAGGTGTGGAAGGCTACACACAGAGACACCTGTATCTATAGACTTCCATGGGTCTTCAAGCCATTTGTGATCAGTGGTCTACATTCATAGGCTTCCCACTTCAGACAAGCAAGGGTGGGGCCATGGGGAGTTACATGTCATTAGAGGCAGAGGGGCAGCCTCACAACCCCTTCCTAGCCACATTGCCTCTTCATACAAATAATGTGTGAAAGACACTAGGATGTTTTGCCAGTTTATTCATGTGCATATGGTATAAGGTAGCCTTCATCAACCTGAAATCCTCAGAATCTTTCACCAGCCCCAGCTAGCATGGCTGATGATAGAGGAACGATAGGAGTTATAGCCCCAAACATCTGGAAGGTGCCAAGTAGGGGAAGAACATTATAGGTCAAAAGCATATGGTGTGAAACTCCAGCTGATGCCACACAGTCAAGTGCAAAGTCTATCACAGCATGTTACACACTAGTTTGCAACCTTATGCTGGCCGTGCTCTGATAGAGATTGAGCCTTGCACTCAGATTAAACTCCATCCCAGATTGTTTCCATGCCATTGGATTGTGGGCCAAACTATACATGCAGTTTAGCACCTATATCGCTTCCTTCATGGAGCACAAAGAAGCTGTTGGAGAAGGGAAGAAAGAGACCTTTAGTGGAAAAGTTTTAAGAATCCCCTCCTTCCATTCTGGTCTTCTGCTTGCACATTCAACTACAGGGATGAGCTACACTTTGTGATCATCATGTGTAGTTTGGACCTAATATCGCTAAGCCTTCCAGCTTCTTTGACCTAGGGCAGAGATGCCAACTTCTGTTTGCTTAAAACCACTGTGTTCACCAGAAAGTGGTCCAGGATCCAGCATTACATTTTGCCCCACAAACTGATCCCCCATGAGTAGTCATGCTTCACAATAAAGTTGGTAGTATCTAATACAGTGGTACCTCAGGTTACAGACACTTCAGGTTACAGACGCTTCAGGTTACAGACTCCACTAACCCAGAAATACCGGTAGTACCTCGAGTTAAGAACTTTACCTCAGGATGAGAACAGAAATCGTGCGGCTGCGCAGCAGCAGCAGCAGCGGGAGGCCCCATTAGCTAAAGTGGTACCTCAGGTTAAGAACAGTTTCAGGTTAAGATCTGACCTCCAGAATGAATTAAGTTCTTAACCCGAGGTACCACTGTAATGACTGCTTCCCAATGCACATGGGTAATTATTTATTGAACTTCCCTGTTTAGGGAAGTTTTAAATGTTTGATGTTTTTATTTTTAAAAAGTGACAAAACGTTATTATTATTATTATTATTATTATTATTCTGTTGGGAGCCGCCCAGAGTAGCTGGGAAAACCCACCCAGATGGGTGGGGTATAAATATAAATAAAAATAATAAACTTATTCTGCCTCGTGTGCTGGACTATTAAAATTATGCAAAAGTTACATCATAGCCATTGTTTCTTTAACATATTACAATGGTGCAGTGTACATATTTTCATTTGGGCATGGGAACATACAATGTTATTGTTTTAGCCCAATGTTTCTCAAACTTGGGTCCCCAGCTGTTGTAGGACTACCACTCCCATCATTCCTAGCTAGCAGGACCAGTAGTCAGGGATGATTAGAGTTGTAGTCCAACAACAGCTGGGAACCCAAGCTTGGGAAACACTGCTTTAGCCTGTTGTTGGCATTCATCTGTCTTGAATGTCTTGTCTTGAGAAACAATGGAGTGCATCTCTGGGGGTGAAGTCAAACTGCTGAAGAATTATAGCACCTGCTGTGGATGTAGAGATCAGTAACTCATAACTGCTGCCTCCCACATTGTTTTTGCTGTGTTAGCTGCACCAAAGTGACCATTCTGGAGTGCAAGCATTTTCCTTCTCCTAGATGGGCTACTTTCCCAGGTTGACAATCACCATCTGCCACTCTTTTCCTTTTACAGCATGTGTAGTAACCACCTTCTTGACTACTGGACCCACTTTTGGTCTCACCAGCTCAATCCGTCAGAGCCTGTTTTTCGCATTCAAAGGAAGTCCCTAATTCATCAAGGGTTTGAGACCCATCAGCTATACTCACTTGGTTTAGCCAGTTACAGGTTACTTGGTTTAGCCAGCCAGTCAAAGCTGTTTCCCAGGGTTTGGCCACTGTCACATGCTGACAGTTTCTAGGTGGAAAGCTGAGTGCAGGGTGGGAACCAGAGGTGGATACATTACCCCAGAAGGAGCATGACATGTGCTCCACCAGAGGTGGTACCCCTCTCCTAGCACCTCATACCCCTAGCTCATCCTGTATAGAGTAGAATGATCCTAATCGCAATATGGTGCCAGATTAAATATCTATGGTTATAGGTATGGTCAAGGCTTTTTTTCAGCTGGAACTCAGTTCAGACACTTCTCAGGTGAGCACCATTGTCAGGGAGGCGTTCATAGCACCTCTTATTCTAGAAAAATAGCACTGGGTATGGTCCTCTGTCCATAGCCCTGCACAACTTGTGATCTACCATCAAAGAGCTCCAAGCTATACTGTATGTTGTTTTTGCAATTCTAGGCAGGGAGCAAAAGCAAATTTATTTAAACCTTAGTGGGTCGCCATGCCTGGCTAGTGTGCTGTGTTAAGCTGGGTGCATCACAAGTTGTACAGGCCAGGATTCTTTCCACACTGTGGCCTTTTAGCATTGCTGAGGCATTTGCTAATTAGCTGGAAGTGAAATTAAAGCTGTGAAACCACATGGCACTTAATAGAGTGCTATATTCCCAATTAAAATTCCCCAGTGTCTAGTCCAACAGGCAAGAACATAGGCTTACTCAAATGTTAGCTCCATTCTATTCTAGAGAGCAGGAGCAGGAATGCAGCCAGTTGCAAAGGTCTTGAAGTTTGGTGTTGTTGGAAGAAAGTTGCTACTTCTCCCAAATCGTGTCCTCCAAATCATGGAGAGCCACGTGTTGCGGTGAGATCACCCAACTGGCTTCTTGTTGCTGGGGCGGGCCCATTTGAATGACCTCCTCACCTCATTGGTTGCCCCTTTGTTGCTGGGGAAAATTTCTTGTCGGTTGGGGTTTGATTGGCAACTAAAGGGCTATTTAAGGGGCTGCACGAGGCGAAGTACTTTCTCTTTCGCATCGTGCAGCAGATCTCCCTCCCTCCCTCCCTCCCTCCCTATAATTTAAGGTTGTATTTTTGACCTTGCTATGCCTGTCTAGTGGGACGCGGGTGGCACTGTGGGTTAAACCACAGAGCCCTAGGGCTTGCTGATCAGAAGGTCGGCGGTTCAAATCCCCGCGACGGGTTGAGCTCCCATTGCTTGGTCCCTCCTCCTGCCAACCTAGCTGTTCGAAAGCACGTCAAAGTGCAAGTAGATAAATAGGTACCGCTCCGGCGGGAAGGTAAATGGTGTTTCCGTGCGCTGCTCTGGTTCACCAGAAGCGGCTTTGTCATGCTGGCCACATGACCTGGAAGCTGTACGCCGGCTCCCTCGGCCAATAATGTGAGATGAGCGCGCAACCCCAGAGTCGGTCACGACTGGACCTAATGGTCAGGGGTCCCTTTACCTTTACCTTTATGCCTGTCTAGGGATCGTCTGTTTTTGGAGCAGGGGCCCGGTAGGAATTTTGCCACTTGGCTGATTGGCTGGTGCCATTTGGTTTTTGCCTACCATGTAGCAAATCGTCACAACTTTGTAAGGTTGGCGGTTAGGCATTTTCACTAAACTGCTGAGTAATTTTCATTAGCAAATTGCTGCAGAAATGTGGGTATCTAAATTTATGATTGGAAAAATGAGAAACTGAGAGAACCATAACAGGCAGGTCCATCCATCGCTAGTCCAGAGTCATAGCCATGTAGAGTACAAGGAGGCAAATGCTTCTTGCAGGAGGGGAGGAGTAGCAATCTCTATATCCTGAAGGTGTTAGCACTACAAGATCTTATTAACCTGCAATGCAAATGTACAAAATCATTGAAAAGGAACGAGAGCACAAGTAAAGAGACATCTGCTGATGTGTCTATAACTTGGCATTTTTCTAGCATCTCCACTCCTTCCTACTGAGGTCAGAAATTGTTCTGAATAATCCCGCACATAATCAAACCCTGTGGCAAGGGATGTTCTGTATCACTTTACGCAACTGCGCCAGGCTGTGCCTAATATGTACATAAAGAAGCTATTGTCTCCGTTGCGTGTGACAATTCTTGCTGGAATGTCTCAATGATATGTATGTGAAGGGTAAACGTGCCACCTGGGATTGCTTAATGGATGCTGTAATTAGCAGCACCAATTAACTAATTGTTCACCTGTTAGAAGATAATACAGAAAACAGCCAGCCAGCCTTCTTGTGCTGTCTCTAATGGGTTTGTGAAACTGGTGGCTGGAAAAACAGAAGCATTAAGCTCTCCTTGCTTTGAACAATGAGCTCATGCTTCCTTTTCCAACTGCTCTTTTGCTGCCAGTCCACTGAACAATTATAGCCTACTAATATTGCTACGCCATGGCCAGGTCTTCAAGAGTTGTGTAGAAGCTGGTGAGAATCACCTAGTACTCCTGGCACAGTGAGACAAGACAAGAAGGTGAAATTTAATAGGGTCAGGAAAACAATGTCTTTACTAAGTTCAACCCGGTATGATTCACAATATGGAGTGCATCCTTTCAAGTCTTTCATGGGCAGAATATTAAAATAAAAAAGAAGCAAAATGCCATTTCTGATATTTAAGTTCTTCTGCATTTTGTTTCAGTCTTGGGACCAGCATATGTCAAGCATTTCCTAGCCTTTCTATGCCTTACTTTTGTTTACTACAAGGAGGAGGAGTTTGTTGGACTCCACATGAGTCCTGGCCAGCATAGTCTACAGTCAGGGATGATGAGAGATGTCTGAAGGGCCACAATATCCCCACTCCTGGCTTGCTAAGTAGCAGTCATTTTTGAGGAGTGTGTGTGAAGCAAATCAGAACTGCATGGTTGGGGAGAGGGTGAAACTTTTCTCCTCACTGGTCCTGACTGGGACCATTGAACCCACTGCTATGTGCTTCTGAGGCAAATGACAGCTGCAGGACTGGGACCATGGCAGCATAACCAAGTGCTAAATACTCTCTCCCTACTAAACCATGGTCCCAATTAGGAATGGGTGAATTAGTCAATTTCATTTTCTCACCATTGCTCATTTCCCCCAGTCTTAAATTCAGTTCTCCATATTCCTGCAGTAATTTGTAAATTCTTCTATACAAAACCCTCTTGAAAATTGGTCAGTGTGAATTTATCCAGACACTTTGTATGCAGTTCTGATGCATATAGACATTTTTGCAAGCAATTTCCCCTAGCATAACACAGTTTTCTATGTTATTTTAACTAATATAAGTATTTTGTGCCAACTTTACCCTAGCATATGCATTTTTGTACACTTTACTGGCTGGAATACTGTGTTGCCAAATTCAATATAAGCAGGATGAACCAGATGCACAAATGTAAGATGGGGCACATCTGGCTTACCAGTACGTGAAAAGGATATCGGGGTCTTAGTGGACCATAAGTAACACGAGTCAAGAGGGTAATGCAGTAGCAACCACACCTGGAATACTATGTCCTGTTCTGGGCAACACATTTTAAGAAGGAAACACATTTTAAGAAGGATATTGATAAGTTAGAACATATGCAGGGTAGGGTCACCAAGATGATCACGGGTCTGGAAACCAAGACTTATGAGGAACAGTTGAGTGAGATGGGTATGTTTAGCTTGGAAAAGGTGAGACTGAGAGGAGATATGATAGTCATCTTCAGATATCTAAAGGGCTGTTACAATGAAAATGGAGCAAGCTTTTTCTCTCCTGCTCTGGAGGTTAGAACCCAAGCCAATGTATTCAAGCTACAAGAAACGAGATTCCAACTAAACATCAGGAAGACCGTTCTGGCAGTAAGAGCTGCTCAACAGTGGAACTGACTCCCTCAGGAGGTAGTGGGATTTCCTTCACTGGAGAGTTTTTAAGCAGAAGTTGGGTGGCCATCCATCATGGATGCTTTCGTTGAGATTCCTGCATTGCAAGAGGATGTACTACCGGTAGAAGACCCAGGGGTACCTTCCAATTCTACAGTTCTATGATTCTAAGAAGTGTGAATTTCAAAGGAGAGCTTTATTTTGGATCATGTGCTGTTTCAGATAACTGTTTCAGATTTCTCTCACCCCTAGTCTCAGTATGGATCCATCTCTCTGCAGCTACTGCTTAGTAAATAAAAAACAAGCAGGCAAAAGCCAATCACATCCTTAAGGTACCATCTCATTTGGCCCTAAAGACTGTAAGGAGATAACCTTTCACAAATTAAGGTAAGCCTGTAGCAACTGCAAAAGTTTTCTAGATACAAGTACAGTGGGAAAGATAAACACGAAACTATAAAACCCAGTAATACCAATTTATCTCTGGCCCTAATTGGAGTGTACAAGCCCCTTCCAAGGCAGAGAACAGATATAAAGAAAAATGTGTTAGTCCTGATATTGGCAAAGTGATAACACAATAGGTATAAAATCAATAGAGAGAGAGAAAACGAGTTCTCATTTTTATATTATTTTTAAAATTATTACACATCCAACCTGTGAGTTAGTTCAGTGCTACTCATCAATTCACACATTATGACTCTTAGTTGGTCCTAATAAAGGTATTGTTTTACTGCCTGTGGCTGCTGCTTCCAGCATCTATGACTGAGTCTAAGGCTAGTGAAATGGGGAGATAAGGGGGAAAACTTGATTCATACTTTCTAAAACAATATAAGAACCAAAACAGGGCAGCTGTCTATGAGCTCCATCTAGTACGTAGGCTGAGACCCTACCTGCCTACAGACTGTCTCGCCAGAGTGGTACATCTCCCGCTTGGACTACTGCAATGTGCTCTACGTGGGGCTACCTTCCAAGGTGACTTGGAAACGGCAACTAATCCAGAATGCGGCAGCTAGACTGGTGACTGGGAGTGGCCTCCGAGACCATATAACACCAGTCCTAAAGGTGAGGTCCTCCTCCGAGGGTCTTCTACTGGTTCCCTCACTGCAAGAAGCAAAGTTACAGGGAAACAAACAGAGGGCCTTCTCAGTAGATGTGCCCTCCCTGTGGAACGCCCTCCCTTCAGATGTCAAGGAGATAAAGAATTACACAACTTTTAGAAAACATCTGAAGGCAGCCCTGCATTGGGAGGTTTTTAAGACTTGATGTTTTTAGATATGCTTTGAGCTGCCCCGAGTGGCTGGGGAGGCCCAGCCAGATGGGTGGGGTATAAATAATAAAATTTGCATAATCTCCACAAACTATGGGCAAGCACAGAGGATCAGTCTAGGTCTGGAGACCAGTAAAACAAAAGAAAATAAAAACAAAAAAACTTGTTTTTCCTACTGCTTTGAATGCAGGTCACCAAGAGTAAAGTACCAATTCCTCCAGGATTTTTTTAAAAAGTCATTTTACTTTTCAGCATGAGCTTAGAATTATTTATTTTTCAACCATCTTAAGTATAAAATGGCAGCAAACTTTATTGGCTTTAAATTCTGTTGCACGCCACCCCAATCTCTGAGTGGTGCAAGATTCCTGGGGTTCCAGGCACTTCCCCAGGGTTTATCTTTCCTTTTGGAATGAGGCACAGAGGAGATTGTGGTATCTTTATGATATATGGTTTATTTATACATATATGCAACCTAAGCCTATGATGGAGGGGTTCACTGCATGAACACCCCCAAAGGGTCTTGTTTCTTGTATGGGATAGCTGCAGCCTTGGGTTCAAACAGTAATCAAACATTGCTCTCAAACTTTCTCTGACTCTCCAGCTTCCTGCTTTACTTCTAGGTCATACCCCTGCACTCTCATCTCCCTACTCTGGCTTTGTCCTTCTAACTAACCACGAGAGCTGGGGGAGGAACCTCGCCCATTCACCATCTCACACTGAGCCCCTTTCCTTTCTTTTCCTTAATAGCCCATCACCCAGGCGATCAACTCATCTGAAGCTAACCTGGCTTATATTTTAACACTTCCTGGATCCAAGGGTTAGAAAGGTCTCACATGCACCCTATTTTCTCCCCACCCACCCACACTTTTTACAATACAGTGGTACCTTGGTTTACAACCATAATCCGTTCCGGAGGTCCGGTTGTAAACCAAAACAGGTTGTAACCCAAGGTGCTCTTTCGCCAATGGGGCCTCCAAAAAAAATAAAAAAATGGGTTGTAATCCAAAACAAAATAAATGGGTTGTAATCCAAAACAAAATAAATGGGTTGTAATCCAAAAAAAGGGACACACACTTCCGGGTTTGACATGGTTGTAATCCAAAACGGTTGTAACCCGAAATGGTTGCAAACCAAGGTACCACTCTACTCTTTGGAACTTGTTTAGATCGAAATCCATTGTGTGTGTATGTTTTTTTAAAGCCATAGAATAACCTCCAATAATTAGTTCTTAGTCTGCTTTAATCACTTCTTGCAAATGGGAGCTAAGAAGTGATGAGCTCTTAAAAGTGAAACATCCTCAGAAGTGCCCATGCAGGGAAATTGCATTGTGGATCTTCAGAAGAGGGGTGCTGTGCACAGGTAACAAACAGAGGGATTCTTCCATCAATTAGTTGCAGTGCTCCAATGAGAGAGGAAGGAAGAGCTTATCTCAAAGTTGTGAAATACTTAAAGTGATGAGAGATGTGACCAAGGCCTCTATCCTTTTTCTTTAATTCCATTTTCCTTTCATTTTGAGGAAACTGAAGCAAACAAAGGTCAAGCAACTTGCCAAATGGTACTTAAGAAGGCAGTGGCAAGAACAAACACAGGAGATGTATAAATGGTTGAGGCAAGTGAGAGTGGCTAATATAAAATGTTGTATGATAAAGTGCTCCAATTCAAGGTTCCAACTTGCCTGTCTTTCATGATATTCCATTCCATTCCACCCCACTCCATCCCCCATCCCCTTCTAACACTTATCAATAAGCATGTCATGCTCATTGAGCTTGCTCAGTCCTCATTGGACTATTTGAGAGACTTTCCTTCCACTCTAACACATTTTTCCACGGTTTCTTTTTTAACTTCTGCAAACTTCAGGGTTCCCCAAAGCCTTCTGATACCCAAATTCTTGTCTGTGGATGGTGCTGTTTTGGCTATATAATGATCCACACTTAGAGAATGAGTTTGCTATTAAGATACAGGATTCTACTTTATTGCCATTGGTCCTAGTCACTTACATAACATAAATAGCTGGTCTTCAGGTGACTCCGAGAATAACCTGATCAATAGCGCAAACTTAAACAGTAGGTCTCATGAAGTTACTTCTAGGTAAGTTTGTCTAGGATTGCAGCCTTTTGCTGAACATATAGCTTTGGCATGACTGGATTAAGCTTTAGAGCTATCTCCTTCTAGCTCTTCATTTTCTTTTCCACAGGGGCTAGTCAGAAACCACTATAAGCTTTCCCAGAGGGCTTGGTGGTAATTTCCCCAAGGTTTGTCCCAGCATCTGGTGCTCAGAAGTATAGTTTTAAAATGAAGGTCCCCTTTGTGTAATCCAGGTCTGCACAACTAAACACAAGTATGCACAGAGTTTGGGTCAGTTCCTACTGCCTCTCTGTATATGGAAGTATTCTATTTATAAACCTATTGTTCCCCATACTGGTACTTATCCCACCAGCAGCAGGCAGCTTGGCAGTTCAGGCAGTGTGGTGATGCACAGCAGGCTTCCCAACACTGAGCATCTCTGTTGCTTACTGAGAATGGGAGGGGTGAGGAGCTCAGTGAGGTGCAGACACGATGTCAGAGCAAATCCAATGGTCCTGCTGCCACTTCCACACCATGCTGAGCTCCCCATATCTTGCCCCTCTCCCTCTCAGGAAGTTGCAACACCACTCAGTGTTGGGAATCCAGGTGTGTCGGGCCATTCTGCCAACTGCTGTTGCTCACAATTTCACAGGATTATGAATAAGGTGCGAGAACCTCATGTATGCTGTCCCAAGCCCCTTGGAAGAAAGGTGGAATACACTTGTAATAGATAAATAATAATTCTCAGCAGCTCTATCAGGTTTTTTGGGGGGGGTCCTTCTTCCTGAGAGCACAAAAACAATTAGACTGGCAAGCTAAAATATATAAAAGGTGGGTGGGCATTGCTTGGTGTAGATAGCCAAGAGTTTAAAGTCACTCAGTGAGCTTCACGGCTGAGCAGGGATTTGAACCACGATTTTCCAGTTCAAAACTGTCCAGCACACTGCTCTGACAATATAATAAATTAGTAGCAGCTTCTTGGGAGGAAAAGACTTGCTGGATCTGACCACAGTGATCAAACCGTTATGCACCTTCAATCAACCCAAGGAGACTGATGCTTCAAAATAGTTCAGAAAGTTTCTGGGGCAGACAAGGGAGAAGATAATCAATGATCAATACCTCCAGTATACACATAGCTTCTATTGAATTTGAGTGTGTTCTGGATTGGGATTCAGCTACTCTTCTACACCTCCAGAGATTTGAGGTACAGGGCAAAGGAATGACTTTTGCTTCATGTGGCAAAACATTTGCAAGTGTTCACAGAAAAATCCATGAAGGGCAGCCGAAGCCAACCCGAGTTCCTCAGATTGATTTAAATGGCTGTAATATCACATTTCCTTGGCTTGCATAAGAACCCCCTGCCAGACCTCAGCCGCCCCCACAGAAGCACAGTAATTGCTTTCCATGTATTAGGGAAACTATCAATAGCCTATTAACTTGTCATTTCCAGGTCTACACACAGAGCACAGCCTCACCTTCTCTTTCCTTGGTGACATTTGATGTCCTGCTATTTGCTTTCTTGATGGGGCCAGGGTCTCTTGGGTAAAGGAGGGAAGAATTAATGTGACACGCCCATTAAAATTAATTGCATGCAAACATTAGAAGGCAGCCAACCATTCCAATCATGAAATATGGATAAGGATTTGCTGAAAGCCATTTATATTAAACTACTTTTATGATAATATTTAACTTTTTGGCATTAAATATTTAGTGCTCTTTTATTTCCCACCTGCGACGAACCTTCAGTCTCACCCCATGTGCGTGACGGAGCAGCAAAAAAGAACAATTGCCAATAAATCCCAGCAATGGTGAACTAATCTAAGGTTCCTGTCTCACTTTGTCCAAACCATTTGCTGGAAGGTTGGGGGATGGCTAGCTTTGATGTCAAGATTCAGGGAATCCTTTCCCTCCCCTGAAGGTGGCAAGAAAAAACAGGTAACAAGAAGAGTCCTTACCACATAATTTATTCAGGATTTACAGAGAGAGAGAAAGGAATGCAATCCCTATCCATCACTGTTGTTGCTCCGAGTAATCTCCTCCCCCCTTTCCTTCTCTGTCGCCAGCTTACGGTTCACTTTCTGCTCTTCCACTTTCTCAGCTCTCCTAGTTCTAGGAGAAGGGGGGTCTGCAATGCTTTCTAACGATAACGTGTTAGCCAGCTGTTCTGTTGCACGCACCCCCTCCTCCCCTTCCATTATCTCCCAGCTCTGTCTTTCTTCTGTCTCAGAGTCATGACCTTCTGCAAACCACTGTTGTAATTCTATACTGTCCTCCTCTTCTCGGGAAGATTCAGGAGGAGAAGGGGCGGCCTCCACCATTCCTCTTCAGTCCAGTCCCTGACACATGATCATACATTTTTACTAACCTGTATGAAGTAGATCTCCTGCCAACCTAGCAGTTCGAAAGCACGTCAAAGTGCAAGTAGATAAATAGGTACCGCTGCAGCGGGAAGGTAAACGGCGTTTCCGTGCGCTGCTCTGGTTCGCCAGAAGCAGCTTAGTCATGCTGGCCACATGACCTGGAAGCTGTACGCCGGCTCCCTCGGCCAATAATGGGAGATGAGCGCCGCAACCCCAGAGTCGGTCACGACTGGACCTAATAGTCAGGCATCCCTTTACCTTTACCTTTTATGAAGTAGATATTAGCTTCCTGATTATAGGTGAGAAAGTTGTGACCTATGTTCTGTCCACAGAATGGAGGAGTGGAGACAGCTGAAAGGCATTTACTCCAGTACTCTGGCCTGAAGGGAGAGATCATCTGCATTCACGGTCTTGTTTTCCAAAATGGGATATTATGCAATTGTTATGAGGGACGTGGATAGGGAGAAAGGGCAAGCAGAGACCTCATTGCCTGGACTTTCTGAAATGCCACAAAGCCTATGGACAAGGAAAACAGCAATAACACTTTGAGATCAGAGGCATAAATAATAGTCCTGTCTTGGTGGGCTGCGGGGAATGGCCATATGATTTCATCCCCTAGATATGGGGGACTAGTTTTTCTTTTCCTTTCATGATGGAAGGGGAAGGAGTGGGCTGAGTCTGGAATCTAGGAGCAGTACAATTCTAGAAAGCTTACGTTGAAATCCATGTCAGCCTTGCAGGGGTGATCCTAGATTGTAAACATATTTCACATTTTGTCAGCTCCAACCTCCTGATTATTAAGCATGGCACAATGTATTCCAGCTGCCTTTGCTGATATGATGATCAAAACCCTGTAACACAAATTACATTTCATTAACAGGAAAAGGTTAAGGAATGCTTCAGTAGCTCATAAACAATTCTTATGTGGAATGGAGATGGGAAGAGGCTGGCATTTATACTGCTGGCATCTCAGCAGCCTAGAGCAGTAACGGGATAAGGAAGGAAGGGTGGGGAGAGAAATACTTTAGCCACAAGTTACAAAAAGCATATTCAATTAAAGATTGTTCTAAGAAGGAAGATTGATCTATTGATTTTCCAGCTTCAGTAAAGCAAAGATTATACTGGGCAGCTTTTGCAGCATTACCAGGATCCCTTGTAGCTTTCCAGGGATGAGGAAGGAATTTGACTCACATTTTAACCCAGACTGAGCTGATCTGCCCTTTCTGAAACAGGGGGTTGCATTCAATAAAATACTAAGTAAGACTATGTGCATATGGAATGGCTTCTACTTGGTCAATGGGACTTTCCCCGTCCTCCTGCATACCCTCTAACCTTTTCTAGGTTTTCCTCCAAACCTCAAGACTATGTTTTGGGGGGCAGGATGCACAGGAGAGGAGAGGAGACTAAAATCCCATTGCCCTAGCAGACCTTGTTCTGCACATGCAAAAAGTTAGTTATGCATGGTGGAAATGCATGTGGGTTCCAATATACACATGTTACAGTTGAACACCAACCAACATGTGAACTAAAATACAGCTGCCCTTCAAAATTTGCACTTCTCTGAATTTTGCAATGCAGTTCTCCAGCCAAGAAAAGTGGGCGTGAATATAACATACAAAAAAAGCATTGTGTTAGGGGAAATTGCTTGCAAAGATGTGTATCCCATAGGACAAGGTTCCTTTTACTGTATACTATTAAGAGCTTCTCTGTCTGGAGAGTAAGACCGTCCTGCTCCATCTGCTGGAATCAGAGCTTAAGACATGCATAGGCAAACTCGGCCCTCCAGATGCTTTGAGACTACAATTCCCACCATCCCTGACCTCTGGTCCTGTTAGCTAGGGGTGATGGGAGTTGTAGTCCCAAAACATCTGGAGGGCCGAGTTTGCCTATGCCTGGCTTAAGAAATACCTGAAATTGACACCACTGACAGTTGCAACTTCTCAGACCACACAATGCCTCAGACTACAACAGTGTATAATGTTAGCCTAGATGGCTTCTTCCCAGTTGCAAAGTACTCTCAGAGAGGCTGTTTTGTAACAGAGAAAGAGGCAGGAGAAAGTGTTTCACCCTTCCCCTGCAAGCTACGTTTCCCCTTCTCCCAGTGGCTTTTCAGGGCCCATGTTTACCTTTGAAACATGGCTCTAGAATCCTGCAGCAGGAAAGTGGAAGCAACTAGGGACAAATTTCTGGAGAAATTCAGTGGCAGAGGAGAGGTTAAACCTTTGACCTCTTCTTTGCTGCAAAGCTTTGCAACAGAGTTGTGTTTTTTTATATTGTGATTTCATGTTGTGAACTGCCCTGAGATTCATGGATAAAGGGCAGTATACAAACAACAACAACAACAACAACAACAACAGTACATTGAGTTGATGCTTACAGAGAGCTTCAGTATAATAATCTCACCAGGATACTTTGGTGTGATTCTGTAAAAAAAATTAGGCAAAACTGATAGCATCTCAGAGGTACAACACTCATTCCAAAACATGGTTCAACATCAGAACATACTACAGCAGATCCAACTTTAGCATAATATTTCTTGGTAAGAAGAATCAATATTTTAAAAAGTCAGTTATGTCTGGAAAATACATAATTCCTTGAGGAATGTGTAGTAAAAGCACTGCAATCTAACAACACAGAAGACTACATAGAGTGGTCTCCTAAGCATAAATATCAAAGAAACTATGTTTGTGAAACATTAACCTATGTCACACGTGGATTTGGTCCTTACAGAAAGATCTAGGAAGAGTTCACTAATTATGGTGCTAAATCCTCAACTGCAATATGGATTTGGGCCAAGTCAGGGGACCTGATTTTTCCCATTCCTCCATCCACCCATTCAAGTTCTTGGGACTCCTCATGCCCTCTCCCCCAAAGCTACTCCTGAGGTTTGTGGAACCTTCTGAAATGGAATGGGGGATATGGCACAGAGGGCTACAGTAAGTAGAAGGATATCAGCTGCTAAGGCCAAGCCGCTATTCTGCAATTGGATTCAGGAGTAATGGGCATGCAAGCAAGAATTCCACACTGGAACCTTGACTATCAGATAAGCATCACATCTACCGAGGTTAGGAGACTGAGCATTATGCAACCGAGGAACCATGGCTGTTGAGTATCTGCTTTGCTGGGGCTGCTTCTCTTGAACTTTGATTCTGCAAGTATGCTGCATTGTCCACTGTCCTAAACCATCTTTGGGAAAGTACTGAAGGAATGTTGTAGTTACATCCCATTTATATAGATAGCATTTTATAAGTATATATTAAAATTATTATTATGAGGAGAGGATAACCTTCAAAAGCCTTGACAACTAGTTAGAAAAATATGTCTTTAGTTGTCCCTCTTTGAGAGAAAGAAAGTATTCAGAAATGCAATGTCTTAATGTAAAAATGGATAAAGTTAAGAACAAGGTTAGCAGGGAAAAGAGGAAATAGCAATAAAAAATAAATAGCATGGAATATTGCTTGAGGTCCCGTTAATACAGCAAATATATTGACTCGTGGAATGAAACAGAAAAGTTAACACATAATGCTAAGCACCCACAGTGCAATTGTTTGTGTGCAACAGAAAAGCTAAATAGATATGAGAGGGAGGGAAATGTTCCAGTAGAATTTATAGCAATATATTTTCTCATAGAACTTTAGCTCCACTTACTGGCTGTAAATTAAAATCCTGCAATTAGAACATCCCGGTAATTCCTCTGTGGAATGGCAGCCTTTTCAGCTGGCTAGATTTAGCTTGCTCAGAGTCCATGGAAGACTGGTTCTCATATTAAACCATCAATGGACACTATTATTTATGGTTGCATGGCTCCACATTGGGCCATCATGTTTGTCAACTCTTTGCCCATGTGGATCAGCTAGGTTGTGTGGAGTCTTCCATGGAAGTACCAGCACCTGCTCTGAATTAGAGGTCCTGCGGCTGCTGTCTTATATACTCTTACCTGGAAATAAGCCCCATTGAACTGAATGGGATTTATTTCTGAGTAAACCTGTATAGGATTGCGCTGCAAGTGCTAACACAGCTTTAAGAGTACAAATCCCATTATGCAGATCGACTGTGCAAGAGAATGAAAAACTGAGGGGAAAGACAATTGAGGAAGAGCACACTGGATTAAAGACATTTAAAAACACCAGTGGTTTTTGTTATTTATTTTTTTAATGGAAATCCATGGCTTGGGACTGGGGAAACCAAACTAGCAATAGAAATTTTTCTCAAGAATTAATTCCAGAAATGTGTGTGCATGCCAGCACTCTCTCACACAGATGCCTTGTGTGGTGAAAGAAGCAGGTGATGTGTTTGGATTTGACTGACATTTGGCCAAGGGTTTAAAATTATGTTTCAAAACACCCTGTTGGTTTCTAAAAGCTTTTCTCCCCAGGAGTGTGCTTAAAAAATACCGGTTAAGAATGGAACCAATTGCACTAATGGGAATCTTTGATACACTTAGATGAATCTCTTTCAGAATAAAAAGGCACATAGCTCAGCAGCTGGAGTCAAGGAGGGCTGGACCCATCTTTCCTGACAACGTAATTGCACACAGCAGGGCCATAAGCAATTTGTCTGTTGTCTGCCTGGGAAGCCTCTTTTCTATATTAAGCTTTAGCCACAGGTGTCTATATAGATGTTGCTTTTGAAGACCAAGCTCAGGAAACCAAAAAGTCAATAGATACAAGGGGCCAGCTGAGGCCCAGATCTATTTGAGCCCAGGGTTTCAAATGCTTTCTTACTGAGCTCTGGCCTGCCCTGAAGAGATTGAGGGATTCAGTTAGGACCTTAGGCTGGCTTTCTACACAGTTGAATTATATCCCTTTTGTGCTCTGAGGGCTTGCTTGCTTTTCTCTTTTTCTTATAGGGTGGCCAGTTTGATCAACTGACACTTGATTTACTACTAAAAGGAGATGTAGCTACCAAAAGCCTTACTGATATCCCACTGTGAATCAATGTACCAGATGGCTAGTTTTTAAAAAATCATTGTGTACAAACCTCTTTGGAGAGCCAGTGTGGTGGAGTGGTTAAGAGTGGTAGACTCGTAATCTGGTGAACCGGGTTTGCGTCTCCGCTCCTCCACATGCAGCTGCTGGGTGACCTTGGGCTAGTCATACTTCTCTGAAATCTCTCAGCCCCACTCACCTCACAGAGTGTTTGTTGTGGGGGAGGAAGGGAAAGGAGAATGTTAGCCCCTTTGAGACTCCTTCGGGTAGTGATAAAGCGGGATATCAAATCCAAACTCTTCTTCTTCTTCTTCTTCTTCTTCTTCTTCAAGGGCATTGTCTCTTGGTCCACTCAATAGCTATTTCAGCAACATAGATCTACAGGTCTACCGGTGGTGGCAGCACATAAGACGAGAGGGGATCTACACCAATATGTGACAGTGTGCAGGTGAAGATGCTTCAGATCAAATTTTGTGAATTGAATTTAGTGACACATCAAAGTGGTTGGAGCCTGCTGGGTCTTTCTGAGTCATTTTAGATAACTCTTGGGGAAACCTTGGGCTTTTTATAATGAACTTAATGGAAAAATGAGAAACATACTTGTCCATCCATTCATCTGTCTATGTTATGACGGGCTCAATGCAAAGTCCTGCTGTACACAGGCCCTGTGATAGGGTTGGAAAAGGGTAATTAAATCCCAGGCTGCACGACTGCAGTGGTCTAAACTGCCAGACAGGTGTCTTTGGTTTCCTACATGGACAGAGTTTTGGCTTACCTCTGCTCCCTGGGCCACAATTTGATTTCTGACATTAATATCAGTGGGTCTACATTGAGTAGAACTTAGTTGGCTACAACCCAGGGTTAATTAGCCACTTCCTCTCCTTACCTTTGTCACGCTTTCTTTGATTGTGACATAGTGCTCTGTGACATAATGCTCTTTTGCAAAAGGGGCTGGTGGAGGGAAGCCATTGATCAAAGTCTCCATACATATAAGGACAAAGGAAACAGAAACTGACTAAGGAAGGTGCAAACAAAGGGCAAATCATCACTAATGTTCGGGCACACTGAACATGAATCAATGAGAGAGAGATAAAGCAAGGTGGATATTTCTCATTAAAGTTGCAGGGGACCTCTGCTATAGGAGATTTATTTTTGAATAAACAATATAGAAGGATATTGGTCACAGGAGCAGACACAGACAGATAATATAGCACTATATTAACTGCAATTTAAATCATGTCTGCAGCTTATTGGGGGAAAGCACTGCTTCAGTAGCATTATACAGGCCTGGTGTAGAAGCATCACCAGCTTCAGACTGACTTATTTGGCATTGAGAAGGATTGACTGAAGTTTCTAATAACAAATGGATACATGTGACACTGTGCAATTCAGAGCCTTTTCCATTGCTGCCTCTGTCTACAAAAAGAACTCCGAAAGAATTAGTTTTTGTAGAAGACAATCAAATAATAGAAGGCATTTGTAGGTTCTCTTTGAAGTCGTAATTGAAAACAAAGTGGATTTGGCTTCTTCATGAAGCAAGGTTCATTGGAGGAAAGGAACTGCCTTCACCACTAAGTGTCAAAGTATTCTGGCCTACTAGCACACTGGGTCAGAGAATAAGAGAATTGTACCAGCGGAGGGGGCAGTGAGATGAGGGAGAATCGTAAAGCCAACTTTGAAAGCCTGCTCAGATGCTCATAGCGTAGCATCTTGTTGTGTGTAACCAGATCTATTGAACGTAATAGATAGGGGGGGCTCAGAAGCTTTTGCTTGGGATCTATGCAATAAATCAAGTCTCTGTGCAGTTTAATGTTGTGTCACACTTTTTGTGTGCCCCCCCCCGGCACCATCCATATTGTCAAAAGCAAGAGCTGGACATTCCTGAAGAATAAAGGAGAGGTTGAGGTCAAATTGTGACAACTCACTGGATAATATTCTTCCTCACGACCTACCTGGTAGCATTTAAGCTGTAGGCTTTAGTGGTAAGACAAGTCCTGTACTGTCAGAAAAACACCAGCCACTTTGTACTCATCCCATGCTGTGTGGGAGAAAATAGCAGGTTATGCGTGTTTACTGTTAAGGTGAATGATTTCCTTTGGCCACCCCTGTGCTGTTCCTTGACATCCATAAATTATCATCACATAACTCTTTGCCCCACATAATCTTTCCATGCCCTTATTTTATTTTATTTTATTTTCTGGGATTATCATTAGAGCTCCTGTCGAGGCACCAAGTTTATCATGGAAAATTCGGAAACAGCAGAGGAATCCCAAAGAGCCTTTAGGCCACACGCGTCCGTTCCTCCGATAACTATTTGCCACATTGATGGCCCGTATTTTGCCTGGAGAGCCTCACAGCTGAGCTTCCAGAGGCAGGAAGACTTATACGCTTTCCCTCTGCCAAGTTTTTCAGGTGCAGGGGAAATGTATGTGCTTTTTGCTCTTAATAGGCACTGTGCAAAGGAAAAAGAAAAAGTGGTCAATACTATATTTCCTTGGCTCCTTTGACAACAATGTATTAGCCAACAGATGCTGTTCCCAGAATTCTGCAAATTTCTCATAACTCTCAACAAGGAGCACAACCCAACAGACTTCTCATTTGTCAGAAAGAGGATATTTATTCATTCATAGTTATGAGGGGGGATTTATATCCAACCACACAGCCCCTCAGGATGGCTAGGTCTGATAACATGAATTTACTTCTTCTTTTTTCTTCTTTTTACTAGCATTTTGCACCTGAATCCAGTAAAGCTCCTCAAAGTGACAGGACAAACTCTGAAATAGAAGTGTGGAGATAGGACATTAGGTTTTAGGCATCTACAGCACCACTACCCCTGAGCACTTGTTCCAATGCCTGCCACAGTGCTCCCTACAGCTCTCTCCAACACAAAGAGGGGTTTTTATGGAATTTACAAGACAAACTATTCAGACATCTGAGACTTGGGAAGGTGCATCCATCACTTGAGATTCACCTAACAAACTCTGGCAGTGGAAGCCCTCCTCTCCTCCCCCTGTGTTCCTCCTGCACCCCACAAAATTGGCTCGGAGGGGTCAGGTAGGGTTGCCATATGTCTGTAATCTCTCGGATATAGCCAGGATTCAGCCATTGGAAACTGTTTCTGGGCAAAAATCGCTGAATGTCCAGGAAAATCTGGACGTATGGCAACTCATGTCAGAAGTGTAGATTTTGGCAAAAAAAGGTAAATGACCCCTGGACGGTTAAGTCCAGTCAAAGGCAACTATGGGGTGTGGAGCTCATCTCACTTTTCAGGCCGAGGGAGCCGGCGTTTGTCCACAGACAGCTTTCCAGGTCACATGGCCAGCATGACTAAACCACTTCTGGCGCAACGGGACAAAGTGACGGAAGCCAGACCGCACGGAAACACCGTTTACCTTCCCACCGCAGTGGTACCTATTTATCTACTTGCACTGGTGTGCTTTTGAACTGCTAGGTTGGCAGAAGCTGGGACAGAGCAACGGGAGCTCACCCCATTGCACGGATTTGAACCGCTGACCTTCCGATTGGCAAGCACAAGAGGCTCAGTGGTTTAGACCACAGCGCCACCCACGTCCCTTTATCTTTTGACATATGGCAACCTTAGTCAGGAGAACTGGAGGCTGAACTTTAGCTGCTTGCACACAACCCTAAGAGCTGTAATTTTAACACTTTGTTTATTGGGTTTTGTGTGGTGGGGGAAGGAGCAATAGTTAGATCACAGTCTGTTGGGAGAAATGTACTCCCACGCCCAACCAGATATTTTGTAGGCTGAGATGGGGAGAAAATGGGATAAAACAATGAGATGGTTGGAAAACAGGAATATGAATCGAGGTGGGACATGAGTATTATAAAATATAACAGAATAGATGGAAAATGGAATAGTGGAAAATGGGCATGGGTTGCCATTAACTAGTTTGGGCCAGACCTCAAAGAGCCACAGGACTGGAGTAGTGCTGTGTGTGCAACACACACACACCCAAATCCTAGGCCCTTCCAGGCTGTCACTATTTTGGGTGGGATTCAGTCACATACTGAAAAATTCAGGTTGCACAATTAAAGTTGATTCGGTGCTCTTGAGCAACAAACCTGCTCCCCTCCCAAACCCCCTTTTTTGTGATCAGGAAAATGCACTGGAAGCCGTGGGTCAATGTGGCATCCACATGTAATAGTGCCAGTTCTGCAGATCAAAGTGTTCAAGTGGGCATATATAGAATAAGGTGATCCCACAAGTAAGCTATAGATTGAGTTGGCAACTGTTTTTGGGGGGGGGGGGAACTTCAGGTAAAAATTCTCCACTTGTTTCATAGGGAATCAAAGGAGCAAGGAAATTGTTAATATGTAAAATTCAGAAGATAAAGAAAAACTAGCATGATGACCTACTTCCTCTCCCATTCCAGAAGGCAGATAGACCTAACCGCTTTGCTGTAAGCATTCTTGGGCATTCACAGTTCTGCTGACTCCTTAGCCCATATTTCAGTGTCAGTTGTACATAAGGAAGGAAGGAAGGAAAGGATTTTGCTGGAGGAAGGGGGTGGGGGAGAGTTGTGCCCTCAAAACAAGAACTATTTACAGTTCCATAAGCATGTTAGAGATGGCTGGGTTTTCAAAGCAAGGCTTGTTCGAATACATTGTCGGTCTTGTAATTGACTGTCAGCTTGATTTACAATGGCAGCTGTGATGGGTTTGGTGATTTCATTCCAAAAAGCTCTTTGAAATAAGTGAGGGGAAAAGTCAACCCACTGAAGCAACTCGATTTGTTAATATCATCAAAGTCTAGGGGAGGCTTTAGGTGCCACATCAGCTCCAAACACACTTGGCTCAGAAATGCAGCAGCCTAAGAAGAGGCTGTTTATCAAACCCACCACAATAGCAGTTGGCATGAGGGATGCGCAGGCAGACGGTAGAGGGAGGAATGAACGGACATTCCGGAAGCAGAGCCGTGATACAAACTTCTCACACAATCATGTCCTGATCATTAAAACATCCCAGTTCTTCCAAACTGCACAGAAATAACTTCAGAATCAGTCTGGTGTGCTCCTGCAGATACTGTATAAGCATCTTAGTTTGACCCAGACAGCATTTGTGATGGCTCTCCTCACTATCAAAAATTATGAATCACTGACGTCTGGCTTCCTGGAAATCACGGGTGGGTTTTTCCAATGCTGTGTATCAGGAGCAGCCAACATGCTGCCCTCTAGATATTGTTGGAATGCAATTCCCATTATCCATAACCACTAGTCCTGCTGACTGGGGCCGATGGGAACTGTAGTATAGAGACCCCTCCCGGATCTACATTTCCCAGCACCCTTAACAAAGCACAAACTACAGTTCCCATTATTCTTTGGGGGGTACGCCATGACTGATAAAGTGGTATAAGAGTGCTTTAAAGGTATGGTGCGGATGTAACCCAACCTACATCAACCCCAACCATCATAGCCAGGTTGTAAAGGAGCAGTAGTTGTCACTGAATAGCAAGCTTAGATAAAGTAACAGAGATGTTGAATGGAGTGTGTCTGCATGCTTCTACTAGCTGTGTGAATATGTTGTTCCTCCAGAACAGGGGTGTCCAGCCAGTCGACCACAATCGACTGGTCGATCCCCGGGAGGTTTGGGTCAATCACGGGCTCTTTTTCGTTTGCATGGGGAAAACAGGATCCGGCCCCACCCCCCTCGCCCTGTCCTCCATTCGCGCATGATCTCTAGAACGGAAGACGGGAGTTTTCCCTGTGAGGCTGTTTGTTTCCTGATCGATCTCTTGGTGAGCGACTTTTCCCTTTCCCCCCTAAAGAAAGCTCAACCTGCCCCTCTAAGAAAAGGTCAACAACTTTGTCTGTCCTCCCTAAAAAAAGCTGAACATCTTAAACCTGACCCCCCCCCAAAAAAGTCAACATACCTCCCTAAAAAAAGGTCAACAACTTTGACCTGAACCCCCCCCCAAAAAAGGGGTAGATCACTGCCAGTTTTTTATTCTCTTGGGAGTTGGACGTCCCTGCTCCAGAAGATGGGCAAGAAGCCACTTCCTGGTCTCCCCCTACAGAGGGGTGCCCAAACTTTTTTCAAAGAGGGCCAGATTTGATGCAGTGAATATGCGTGAGGGCAACCAAAGTTGTTGAGCTTTTTTTTTAGGATTGAAGATGTTGAGCTTTTTTTAAGGATTTAACCCCAAAGTTGTTGAGCTTTTTTTTTTACAATTTTACCCGGAACTTCTTTTTAGGATTGAAGTTGCTGAGTTTTTTTTAGGATTTTCGCCCCAGGACCTATACTGCCACGGGGGCCGGATTAAATAGACCAGTGGGCCGGATTAGGCCACCCAAACGGAGGCTTGCCAGGACTTTGGAGGAGTGGGTGGGTTATATATGGCAGCCTCACCCTGCCTTCTTCTACCACATGCAAAGTGGGGGTTAGCCGGTGGCCATGCTAGGGACAGGTAAGAGTTTCTTATTCTCATCTGCAACTGGCTTCTACATGGGGGGGGGGGCTTCCCCCACCTGCTCCATACTGTTGTGCAGGTTTAGTGTAGTTATTGGTGGGAGCTGCATAAATCAGTGGACTTGACTGGTCCCTGCTGAATGTGCAGGGAAATGAAATAGGTTGGCACAAATGGTGATTACCTTGAGGCACTTTTCAGGTGAATAGTGATTCACACAGGGATTTGGGACAGATCCCTTTTGAGGCTAGCCTGTGTCACTCACCCTGAGTTGTGGGGCTCCAAGGGGACATGGGTCAGGAAGATATACCTTCTCATTTGAATGGTGTGGGATGAGGGGACTGGTGGAATTTAAGCCTTCTTCTCTTGCTCCCTCCCTGCAAGGCAGGGTAACCCAAATTATAACATGCTTAGAAGCCTGGTTGTCAGTTTCAAATATTTCCCATACAGTGACTTTCACCTATGTAGATCAGAAGTTCATTTGTATTTAATATGGTGGCCCTAATTTAAATCCACACCTTGTGGCATGCCTATTTACAGCAGATCTCCTGAAGCACAGAATGTGTGGGCTTTTTAACATATCCTTTACTGTTAAGTTTGGACTGAAGTTTGTATCTGGAAGGCTAAAATAGACTCCAATTGCTAGATCTCTTTCCTGACAACTAAAGGGCAAGGAATGTAGACTTACTAAGAGTGTTAAAAGTTAACAACCCAGTAGCTGGGCTAATTAGGTTTTAACCAGAATAGTTAAAAGAAAGCACTTAGCAGGCTTGAACTGTAGGCCAAAATGGTCCTTGAGTCCTATATGTAAGTAGAAGAACATAAATGGTACATTCAGTACATTGCTCTCATAGTTGAATAAGTGTGGGGAAGGCAAAACAGGAATGAACTATGAATTAGTCTTTTTTTTCCCCCACAACCACATTACAAAGCAAATGGCTTGCAGCAAAATATTGATAGCTGATATCTTCTGTTAACTTTTAATCTCCGTACTTTTTGAAGCAATTATCCAAGGACAAGCTGCAAGGTGGAAAGACAATACTGTGGCTGTATGTTTTGTGCTATTTCCTTTTTTTTTTTTTTTAAAGGCGAGTAGGGAAAGAGCAAAAGCCAGAATGTCTCAATCAAAATGTAAACGGCATTAGCCTGCTGCACAAGGAGCTAATGTGCAAACCCCAACGTATCAGGAGCCTGTCAAGGGAAGACTTTTCTATCCATTTGCCGGCGTGAGATAGGGACCTCGTGGTGCATTAACTTGAAAGATGCAGGTAGGACACAGAGCTCAGATGTCGAAATGAGCTACGAGGCTGCCACAAGCTTTTGCTGTAGAACAGTCAGATTCCGGATGCATTCTGCCTTCAGTTCTAGTGGCAAAACTGCAGTAGCATCAATGTGGAATTACTTCCAGTTTATAATAAAGAAAGTGACCTCATTACCTCACCCTCGTTTGTTTTTTTCTCCTCCTCCTTTTTCTTCTCTGCCTCCAAGGACCTTTGATTGCCTTTTATTTCTTTTTCAATCAGGTTCTTTTTATCATCTAAAATATTAACTTAAAAGTAATAACTCATCCTCAGATGCAGGGACGAAGGAACTAATGGCTCCTCCGAGAGGTGTACCTAAGGCTTGATTTTATCTGTTTGGGCTCTAGCATTCAAATGCTTCCATCTTTAGTGAAATGGGGACTATAGAATATTAATTCAAGTGCTATTTCAAAAGCTACCAATAACCACTGGGGACCAATGGTTCTCTTTTGACTTTTATCCCCTTTACCTCCCTTGAACTGCAAGCAGGAAAGTCACACATCCTTTTCTCCTTGAATCTGCTGCTGCTGCTGTTAAAACCAACTCTGAGATACCCAAGCTCCTCCCTCCAGCAGCTGTCACTAGTCCACAGCCATCCCACATCAGGCCGGAACAGAGATGGGGAGGGAAAGGGACAGAGGACCACCCCACAGAACCGGATTTAGGGTGGTGCGGGCGGTTCCCCCGCACAGGGCACTGAGCCAAGGGGGCACAAAACTGAGAAGATCCATAATTGAGAAGATCCATTTGTGGGCGCCAAATTTTGGGCTCGCACAGGCGCCATATTATGAAAGATTATCAAAGTCCACTCATGCACCTCATCAGTGCAGCCAAGAGGCCAGCAACTTTGGAGACCTCTAGTTCTTATGTTTTTCTTCCCAGCTGGTCCTTAGAAGAACTTTTCACTAAGAACTTGTATCTGAGTTTCCCTATTTCCTCCTTCCTTGAGTTAACAGCAGCCCTCTTCAGGAAGATCATCCTGCCACTGCAGCCTACCCGCTCCACCCCTTACATATATATGCTAAAATTTAATTTTCCCAGTCTAGTTGGGGGAGGTCAACGTGCACATGGAAGAGTGGGTTAACCCTTCCCTCCCCAACTGTGCCAACCAAATCCACCTGTCAGGGAGTGGCTGGATGACAAGGAGTGGTGGGAGGCACCAGCCAGGGAACCCCCCCCCCAAGGGAAATCCCAAAGGAGGAAGGCTCAGAGCTTGGGGATTGGTGGTGGGACACCAAGGAGACGTCAGAGGGAGAAGAGGGAGAGGAGTTGTTGGATGCTGAAGGGGCCACAGGATTTAGTGAACAGGGAGAGTCTGTGACAGGAAGCAGTTCTGACTCAGAGGCTGAAACAGAGGAGGAAGGGCAAGATGCTACAGAAGAATGCAGGGAACCTGCCTCTCCTACTGTGACACGCTCCCCTCCTGCTTTGTCTCCAAGGGCACACAGAGTGATGCATAGTGCAGAACAGAGATTAGACTTCTTGGGAAACATCCAGCAGAGGAGGAGCCTTAGTGGGGATTGAAAGCCGTCAGTCCTGGCAACTGCTCCATTGGGGCAAGACTTACTGGGAAGCATTGCTGAGTTGTAAGCTGTTTCTTTGAATACAGAGTTAACTTCTGTGGCAAACTCTGCTTCTTGCTTGCTGACCTGCCCCTGACTCTAACCCTGACAGCACCTTTCCACACACATACACATGCTGTGCTGTAATTAGGCTTGGAGGAAAAAAGCCTTCTGTTGGACCTCATAAAGAGCTTTTTGCCTCATGGGAGGGGCATTTCGGGGCAGTGCATTGGGGACATGAGGGTTAACCCTTTCCTCCCCAACTGCAATTCTACTTTGCAGGTTTTATGCAAATCGGAAAAGAATACATCATAGTAGGTTTGTGTATGTGCGTGTGTGCCCTATAGAGTGGTACCTCGGGTTACAAACACCTCAGGTTACAAACACTGGGGGTTTTTACAAACATTTCAGGTTACAGACTCCGCTAACCTGGAAGTAGTACCTCGGCTTAAGAACTTTACCTCAGGATGAGAACAGAAATTGTGCGGCAGTGGGAGGCCCCATTAGCTAAACTGGTACCTCAGGTTAAGAATGGTTTCAGGTTAAGAACGGACCTCCGGAACAAATTAAGTTCGTAACCAGAGGTACCACTGTATACATATTTTATGCCCATCACTTACTAGTACAGTTTGCCCTGTTCCTTGATCTGTGTAATTCTACTCCACAGCTGGTATCTAGAACGGTACATTTTCCCCAGCTCTAGCATGGCTCTAAATGAGACCAGCAGAGGAAATCTCCAACACTTACCTGAATAGCAGTATACAGCTGTAGCACAGCTTTCCTCCTATCTAAGAGTTCTTCAACAACAATCCCAAGAGCGCTGCAGACAGCAAAATAAATAAATTTTCTACCTGGGGGATTGTAAATGGTGGGAGTCTTGTGCCTAAGAGTCTCTTGGGAAATGTTAATGGGATTTGGGGATCTAATTATAGTGTAATTAATACAGTTGTCCCACGTTCTCCTCTGGGATAGAGGGCAGAAGAAAGGCATTTTAATTAGCTCTCTTGGGTTTTGGCAGGTATGTTATAAGATGCAGAGGAAGAATTAAACAAATTAAGCGACACTACTCAAGAGACCACAGAAAAGAACCAGTTGTTCGGCTGAGCTAGTTTTGTAAAAATGTTGTAGGAGAAATGTTCCTTGCAGCTCCGAGATAAAGAAGATTCAAAGTGTTGTGAACTTCAGAATGTCGGGAAGATGTAGGAGACCAACCATTTGCAAAGCAACGATAAGATAACATCACAAATCACAAGATAAGGCCTTTAGTAAGAATTCTCGTGGCTGCAACAGAATACTGCTCTTTCATTGAATAATGAAACAGCAAGATACAGGTCCTCTTGGTTAGAAAAAGGAGCATAAAGATACAAGGATGGTTTTCAGCTGCTTTGCTTCAAGTGTCGTAGAATGTGAACCAAGCAATCATTTGCTAAAGTCATAAGACAGTATTAGACCTTCATTGGCCTATAGCAGGTGCGGGGGAATTTTCACCCTCCAGATATCGCTGGACTGCAACCCAGTGTAGGCTGTTCCATTAGGGTAAGTGGGGCACCGGCTCACATACTTAGTTGCAGCCAGTCAGAGGATGAACACCAACCACCACTGCTACAACCTCTATCACCCTTGGTTGTTGGCTGATGGATGTTGTAGTTCAGAAATACCCAGAGGGCCAAATGTTCACCACCACTGGCCCAAAGGTTGGATTTTATTCTTAGTTCAGGGAACCTAAATTGTGCAAAAAGTGTAATATAGGCATGGGCAAATTTGTCAAATTCACTTTCTCTCACTTTTTCATTTTTCCAGCCTTAAATTCATTTCTCAACCTTTCCACATCAGTTTGTGGGTGGATAGTATGGAAATTCATCAGAATCTTACTGCGAATTTCTCCTAATATATATGTTTATCTACAATTTTGCCTAATATACACATTTCTGCAAAGCAAATTTTCCTAAATATAATGTATTTTAGAGGTTATTTTCACTGTTATATGCATATTTACTCTTATTTTACCCTAATATATGCATTTTTGTATACATTACTTGGCTGGATAACTGCACTGCAAAATTCAGAGAAATGTGAATTTTGAGCAATGGCCGTGTTTTGATTTGTGTATTGTTTCGGAAGGTCGAAATTAGGTTCACTTTTAAATACAGATTGAATCAAATTTCTCCCCATCCCAACCACAACATCGTTCATGCATTCATTTCCTTACACCCAAGCTTCCTTTATCTACATTTTGTTTGTATAAAGTACCCTGGCTAGGAGTGAAGTGTCCCATTCTCTGTTCAGCTTGCACAGTCCAGGAATAGAAAATGGAGCCTTTTTATTCTTATTCCATCTATTTCTGTCACAGCAAAAGTTAACAAGGCTAGGCATTAGTTTGTAACCTCTCCTCTGGGTCTTCCTCCCCCCCTCCCCCCCGGCAGTCCTATGATGATGTAATAGGCTGAATCCTACTGGCTTGCAAGCAATCTTCCTTTGCCTCCTTTCCACATGCTCTACCAGCAATTATTTGCAGAGGTCAATAAATGTGCCCTGACATTTATACTGTTTGCAAAGGGTGCAGGACTGTAAGAGACTTATCCCCAAACCTGAATTTCAGCTTTATCAGAAGCTATTTTTAAAAGCTGACTAGATTTGGATGAATGGTCCGAGAGGGATCAACCAAACTTTATTTCAGGGAATCTCAACTTCAGGATTGGAATTGCTTTACTCAAAATTGCTTTCAGGGTAGGTCTCAGCAGAGTGCATGTGGATATAACCACTGCTATAGTCTTTAAAGACAGAAAGAAAAACTTGCCTAGTGCTTTCTCTTTCCCCCGTTATGTTTTTGCGGTATACAAATATTTCAGGAAGCTGAGGTGTGCTAAGAATATTTTACATGCACAATTGTGTGTACAATTGAAAACGCTGGTAGCATTTAGATAAATTCAACAGTATGGTAAATATTTGAAGGATGTAAAATGGAGAAACGATTAGATTGGTTATAGTGAAATATGCAGGAATGATAGAGAAGTAAAATGAACCATGAAAGGAGAAGGAGGGAAGTCAATTGTTACATGGTATTAAGTAAAATGTTTATTTTGAGATGTATAAACTGAAAAATTAATAAAAATTGTTACACAAAGACACAAATATATATATAATATTTTACATGCATAAATTTATATGTTCAAAGCATTTTTCACAATCTTAGTAAGATTGGCAAGCATTCTTTTTTTTAATAATAATTTTCATTTATATACATTCCAATAATTATTTAACCATAATTTTAACATTTTCAATTTTCCCCTCTTTCTGCGGTTCCTTACATTTATTTTTGTCCTTTCTTGCATACTCCAAATTGCCTTAACTTTTTATTTTACTCATCTTTTTCTCCTTGATTGGTTTACAATTTGTTTGTAAATACTCAATAAACTATTTCCATTCCTTACTAAAAAGTTGGTTGTCTTGATTTCTTATTCTTCCAGTAAGTTTCACCATTTCTGCATACTTCATTAGTTTCTGTATCCATTCTTCTTTCGTCGGGACCTCTTCATCCTTCTACTTTTGGACAAATAACATTCTTGCAGCTGTAGTCACATATATAAATAAATTTCTATACTGTTTAGGTAGTTCTAATCCCATAATTCCCAAGAAAAGCTTTTGGGGGGTTTTAAACGAATGTTATCTTAAAAATCTTTTTCAATTCATTATTTATCATTTCCCAGTAAGCTTTAAACTTATTACAAGACCACTACATATGAAAAAGGTGCCTTCTTTCTCTTTACATTTCCAACACTTATTTGAGTTTGATTTATACATTTTTGCCAATCTACTAGGTGTTAGCTACCATCTACTGTATTTAGCATTGTCATATAATTTTCTTTTAAACCATAACACACATAAATTTTATATCCGTATTCCATAATCGTTCCCATGCTTCCATTTCCATATGATGACCAATATCTATTGCCCAATGTATCATTGAAAATTTCACTAGTTCATCTTTTGTCTCCCATTCCAATAACAACTTGTACATTTTGGACATCACTTTAACATTACAATTTAACAGGTCTCTCTCTAATTGTGATAGTTGTTCCCCAAACCCCCGCTTCATATCCTTTTTAAATATTTCATTCAAATGATGATATTGTAACCATGTTGTTAACATTCCTGGTAAATCCTTAAACTAAGGTGAAAGCCAAAGTGGTGTTTTAATTTCCAATAAATTTTTATATTTGTCCTATATTCTATACAAATTTTTCCTAATTATATGGTTTGTGAAACCTTTATGTACTTTCACCTTTACATACAGTTAAGCATGCCAACCAAAATTATTTCCATGACCTTCCAAGTCTAAAATATGTATTTTTCAATAACAACCATTCCTTCAACCAGCACAGACAAGATGCTTCATAATATAATCTCATATCCAGCAGGGAGAAACCTCCTCTCTCTTTCATGTCTATCTGCATTTTATATTTTATTCTTGGGTTTTTCCCTTATATATTTAGATATATTTAGATATATTTAGATATATTTAGAAATATCTTTTTGCCATTTGTTGAAGCAAAATTTGCAAATTTCTTTTAATATCCTCTCAGGTTTTCCTATGGTTATCTTTATATAGATTTATATTCTTTGCTGTTAACCATACACCTAAATATTTGACCTTCTTTTCAATCTTTCAATCTGATATATTTTGTGATTTATTTTTACTCTCATCATTCGTGCTTTTTTACCAGGAGCTTGGTTTTATCTTTATTAATTTTAAGACCTAATTATTTCTCCAATGTTTTTTATCTCTTCTAATGCTTTCGGAATTGACTCTATTTATTCTTCTACAGATATCATCACATTGTCTGCAAATGCTTTTAATTTGTATTGTCTCTGTCCCACCCTTATTCCTTTAATTTCTTGATTACATCTTATTATTTGCGCCAAAACTTCTAAAACTAATATAAAAAATAAAGGTGACAGTGGACAACCTTGTCTAGCGCCTTTAGTTATCTTATAATTCTCAGTCAGTACGTTATTGACTATCAATTTTGCCTTAACTGCTTTTATAAAAGTGTCTCCACAGCTCATATATTCCAAAACTTTAAACATAACTGTGGCGATCACACAGGGTCCCCGGACGTTTCACCGTCTATTGATCCCTGTGCCACCACTTTATTTCTCGCTGCCACCAACCAGGCCCCTACCTGGTAACATAAGGAGTCCAGTCAGGGTTAACGTGTAACATTAAACTTTGGCTGTTTTATTATATTTTAACATGTGTGTGGTTTCATAAACGATCTCAGTCCATTACAAACATAGGACGTCTATTCAGACTTATAACATCATCTCCCGCCTCGCACTCTCTGAACCACCTCTCAGCTAATTATTTTTCTTCTTAGCTCCTAACGGTTCCTGACTCCGCTTATTCTAGTACCCTAACTCCAGCTACCCACTAACTCCAGCTACCCACTCCAACCAACCACCCAACCCGCCAACCACTCGTCTCTCCCCCAGAGCTGGTTTTATAGTCCCTCTCACTCCACCCCCCCTTTGGGTTCTGATTGGGTATCCTGTTTAACTATTTCACCTCCAGGCCCCCTCATGTTAACGTCACAATAACGTCCAAGGAGAGATTAGCCAGCATTCTTAAACCCGTGCCACAAGAAGAGAGGCCCACAAATTCAAATCTGAAGCATTGTGAAATAGTCTGTGTTACTGCTATAATCAACTGTAGAGTTGGTTTGGCAGGGAGTAGCATGTTGTTTTGCTCAGTGTCACATTACCCTTAAAATAATTTCTATGCTAATTGGGAATATATATTCCTAGAACATATTCCAATTCACATTTATTCCAACCCAGACTTCTTTCTTCATCTGTTGTGCTTGAAAAAACCTGTAGTCTGCTACTGATTATCTGTTGATTTAGATATTATACTGAAGCTGCCTGGTTCACTTCTGCCTCTTGAACTGACTGACTGAGGACCCCTGAGGACCTCACAGCTGCCAAGGTTAGTGAGTGACACAATGGTGGCAAAAATGCATGCTAACCCCTACTTTTTACCTGATTTTAGAGGTTGGGAGGTAGAATTACATGGCTTATGTTGTCCCCCCCCCTTTTTTTTTTTTGACAAGTGGGAGATATCTACCATTACAAGAAACCCGTTCCTACCCTTTATTCCTCCCAATGCAACATTTAGATTTCCAGGTTCTTAACAGTGTCCCTAGTTTAATAGATGGCATGGTTTTCTTATATTTTACCTTCGTTCAATCTTCTATATGACAAGGACCTGTTAGAATGTGGGCTTGTTGCTGATGCTGTCACAGTGGAGAGAAGGTCGGACCAGTTGAGTTACACTGATTATAGATGCACATGGTGGCCGCTGATTTTCCAGTGATATTTCTGTGTTAAATCTGCCCTTTGTTTCAGCGCATAGACAGATCATGATTCACACACACATGCACACACAACACTACTTCATATAACAAAACTCACTAACATGTTAATTCATCATGTTAAACCGGTTATGTGAATTAGCCTTGACATACAAATTATAGATCAATAAATAAAATGGACTTGAAATTAAAAAGGTAAATGGTATTAAAATTTTGCGTTGTTGCACTTCTGCATATTCCATACTGTATTGAATTGAATCAATTGCCTTTCAATAATTCCTGCAGAAAATATATGCCTGATTTTTTTAAAATGGGAAATTCTTCTAGGAGTCTCAATTAATTAGTTATTTTCAGTGTCCACAGGGAGACGGTTATTGTTGTTTTCTAAACAGTTTTTCTGAATAAAACTTTGTTTTTCTTTACCTGCCTAGAAGCTCAAACTATACCAGTCTTTATGGGTTTTTTGCTAAGCTCTGTAATGGCCTGTTGTTATTGTCCAGCAGGGAGCCCCAGGTGGGATCTAGGGCTGAGACATCAGCTGCTTAAACAAGTGGAACGGCTGCCATTAATCTCTGCTTGTGATGCTCATAACAAGAAAATGGAGCAAGCAGGGAATTGGCTCTCAATAAAAGAAGCGTCCTTCAGCCTTACACAGTTCCATGTCCAGTCACTGATCAATATATATATCGTGCCCATAGATCATAGATCAAAGCAGCAGAGGTTGAGGAATTGCCCAAACTAGAGACCTGTGCAAAGTGGACAGCGGAGCATTTCCCAGTCAGAGAGTGATAAAATCCATCTCATGGGGACAGGGCTCTAAGAAAGATCCAGGCAAGGACTGGGGTGATGAGAGCTGGACTTGGGAAGCAAATGTTTTGTTTTGTTGTTTATATGAGTCGCTTCCCATAAGGTTTGTCAAATCATTCGACAATATAATGACAAGTATAAAAACAATTGCACAAAAAACATTTTAAAATACAACTATAAGTATAAACATATTTTAAAACAACAACACATACGTAAAAGATTTTTTCCCTCTCTCCCAAACTTAATTGGCCCCCTTGGTTGGATTTGTCCCTACCTTTCCCTCAATGACTTAAGGCTTGCTGAGTTAGGCTTTCGTTGGACCTTTGAATAATGGAAATGGCATTGGGCAGGATCCACATAGTAAAGGAGATCCTCTAAAGGGGCCTAGGAGGAGGAAGCTATTGTCATGGGCCAGGAGTCAGCTTCACCTGCTCAGCAGCAGCCTGGAGGAGCAGAAGGCAAAGTGACTCTACCTGTTGCTGATCAACCTGCTTGTTCCTGATGAGAACCAGCTGGCTCCAGCTTTCTTAAGGGTCTCCAGCCATTGTTCCTTGCCAGACCTTGCTGCTTCTTGCTTCTCGTGACCTTGGACCCTCGGCTTTCTTGACCCCTGGATCATCTGACTACGTGAACTGAGATACTCCTGACCTTGGGACTGGACTGAAACTTGTATATGGACTCTGCCACCAAACAAGTATCCCCCTGAGTCTCGGCTAGTTGGTTGGCTGGCTTCTCCCTCCACTGAGCTCTGCCCTGGCTGGCAGCACAGGACTATAACAGCTATGACATGTGCTCAGCTTGGGTTGGGAATCTCTTACCCTGGTCACTCAATAAGGCCCTGGATGCTTGGCTTCCACCATGCCAGAGCTCAAGACTGAGTGATTCCCATGTGGGATGGGTTGGAGCACTTCTCAACCCCAACCGAATGCCATTACATCAACAAAGGGCGGTAGAATGAGGAACAGGATCCTTGTTATGCCAACCCCACTTGTGGCTGTAGTCAATAAAGTTTTGGCTTGAATGAGAGAACTATATTGTAATTTCCACTGGCAATAATAATATAATGTCCCTCCATCTCTCATTTATATTGGCTTTGGGACCCAATGATCAGTGCTGACCTTCATCAGACCAAAGCCCCATCTCACAACAGCTAGCCTATGAGATGCTTCTAAGCAGGACATTAGTGCAATCCCACCCTTCCCAGCATATGGTATTCAGAGGCATATCACCTCTGATACTGGACGTTGTACACAATCGTGGCTAGTAGCCATGCATAGCCTTTTCCTTCATGTATTTGTCTATCACCTTTACTCTAGTTTCATTGGGTGCTAAAGACATGCCTCTTCTTTCAGGCCATCTTGAGGTTGTTGCAACTTGGGCTCAGAGAGAAATGATTTGCAGTGATGTTTTATAGTGGCGCCAAAGTGCTGTCCTTCTGATACAACCACCGCTGTTGTTTACTTGGATGGAGCTGTAGTGGGGTGATGGTGAGGCTGAGAATGTACAATAATGCACCAGGAGGGACAACTGACATCAGTCTGTTGCTCCCATCAATGCACTTGGAGCCTCACCCAAGCCCATTAGCAGTGTTAATGTTGGGGTGGTGGCTGCACCACCCACGTTGCTACTGTTTGATTGGTAGAACAGTCTCTGGAATTGTTGACTTGGCTCTGTTACATATTTGACAGCGCGATTTGTGAGCCACTCTGAGATTTTTAAAATTAAATTAACTGAATGAATATGAATACAAGAAGAGTCTGCTGGTTCAGGCCGATGGTCCATCTAGTCCTGCAGCCTGTTCTCACAGTGGCCACCCACATGCCTGTGGGAAGCCTGCAAGCAGGACCCCAGCACAAGAGCACTTCCTTCCTGTGGTTTCCAACAACTGATATTCAGGAACATCGAGTGTGGAGGTAGAGCATGCCACAGAGCATCCCTCTGCGGAACGCCCTCCCTTCAGATGTCACGGAGATAAAGAACTACCGGTACCTAACTTTTAGACGACATCTGAAGGCAGCCCTGTATTGGGAAGTTTTTCATGTTTGATATTTTACTATGTTTTGTATATGCTGTAAGCCGCCCAGAGTTTCCCAGCCAAATGGGTGGGGTATAAATAAAATTAATAATAATAATAATAATAATAATAATAATAATAATTAATAATAATCACAGCTACAGTGAGCCAGCGTGGTGTAGTGGTTAATAGCGGTAGACTCGTAATTTGGGGAACCGGGTTCACGTCTCTGCTCCTCCACATGCAGCTGCTGGGTGACCTTGGGCTAGTCACACTTCTTTGAAGTCTCTCAGCCTCATTCACCTCACAGAGTGTTTGTTGTGGGGGAGGAAGGGAAAGGAGAATGTTAGCCACTTTGAGACTCCTTAGGGTAGTGATAAAGCGGGATATCAAATCCAAACTCTTCTTCTTCTTCTTCTTCTTCTTCTACTACTACTACTACTACTACTACTACTGTGGCTAGTAGCCATTGATTACCTTATCCTCCATGAATTTGTCCATTTCTCCCCGAAAGCCATTCAAGTTGGTGGCCATCACTGCCTCCTGTGGGAGTGAGTTCCACGGTTTACACGCTGCACGAATAAGCACTTTCTTTTATCTGTCCTGAATCTTCCAAAGTTCAGCATCATTGGATGTCCATGAGTTCTAGCCTTCTGGGAGAAGGAGGCAAAACTTCTCTCTCTCCACTTTCTCCAGACCATGCATAATTTTATAACCTTCTATCACGTCACTTCTTATAAATTTTGACATCGCCTGTGGATGTGATGATGTCCCTTATCATAAGATGCTTTGCCTTACATTGCCCAGCCAAACATATTCTGGTGAGAAACGTGACAGCCTCTTTCTCAGGCTAAGAAGCTCTTGGTTGCTAGAATGCAAACATTAGCCCAGCTAGCTTGGAGTTGAGCTTTGGATGTAGGACAGGTTTGGGTTTTCACAGGAGCAGATCAGTCTGATGCAGTTCTTGTTTTAGCTCAGAAGAGGTTACAGCAACAGGCACTTGAATTCTCAGAAGGGCAAAAGCTATTCTGGTTGCATTACCAAGACAAATAGTGCAGTGAAATCAGCTCATACAGGCAAGAATGGGTCCCTGAAGGTTGGCTAAGTAAATTTTCAATCCAATACAATCTCTATGGTCCCCTGGTGTGTTCTAATTTTTTCCAGGCAGCATAGTGTGTGGCAGGCTCCCCACATTTTGAATAAGAGTGCGTATCTCTTTTCTTATGCTCATATCTTTCTCCTATATCTCCATGGCCAGCAGTTCAAGACCTTATGATTTGTTGGCACTAAATCAGGCATATTGCTGTCCCCCATATCTCCAGCTTGACAGCTGGAACACTGAGGAATTCCAGTCCTATCTGATTTTCACTCAAACCAGCTTAACATTTTGCACATATACATCTTTTAAAGGTCTCTCAGCCACCCAGGGTTGAGGAACAAATTCACTGGCAGGAGCAATTCATCAGAATTTGGAAAGGGGACAAAAAAAGAATTGTCATTGTTCAGAATACACTGGTCTGTACAAATGCCCTCATGGTTAATAGTTTTGCCGTGTGTGTGTGTGTGTGTGTGTGTGTGTGTAAGGTACAAATTGCTTGATTTTACCCCCTATACATACCATACATTTTTCATTAGAAAATAAACACTCCATACCTTTCCATTCTGTTACTACAATTCTTTGAGTCACAGCTACCGTAAGTCATACTGAGAGTAAACCCATTGAAATCAACTGGCGTGACTCACTTCAGTCCATTCACTTCGATTTGTTTACTCTTAGTTGGATACAGCCAAGGGGCTAAATACACACTACTTAAAATGCATTGTGATCCCAGGTTGTTGTTTTTTAACCTAAGGGGTCCCTAACCAGAATCAGGACCATAATATGAAAAGAGGGGAGATTTAACTCTCTCCTCCCCCACCACGACCCTAAAAAAATTGTCACCATCACAAAGCAAATAGCAATGATAATTTAAGCTTTGTTGTTTTAAAAACCCACTTCCATGGGCACCACTGGGAATTCTTTTAATTACTGCCATTGGCTTAAACCTCCACTCCCTGCATGCGGTGGTCTGTTTGGTCGAAGAGCCTCATACTTGGTTTCAGTTTTTTAAAACCCTTTGTCTCTTTAGGGCCAACATTAAAATTAAGACGTAACTAGGCCTCAACATGTCAATGCCGTAATTTAACACATGTAGGAAAGTAGTTAGGCTACATGTTGGATGTGTGGACTGAGGGGCCCATAGTAATGCAATTCAAGTTCAAGGTGAGTCCATATGAAATGGTAACATTGGGACGGTTGCAGGAAGTACTGTATCTTTGAATTGACTGTTGCTGATAACATCTTAAATGTTTTTAAAACAGAAAACAAAAACGAACAGGAAACTGAGTCTCCTGAGCGAGAGCAAATCATCCCATTGACAATGATGACTGGCTGGTATTTGGAGCAGGAAGGTGTTTTTGCTCAGCAAAGGTTATCTTGAAACATATGCTACAATATTGTACTTCTCTCCACCTGCAGTTCCTAGCCACTCCTGAGTGATGGATGGTGTCTCAGAATGGATTCTCATGACCACGAGGTGTGCTGTGGACTGATAAGCCTGGCCTTGCCCTCTTCCCTGTCGGGAACGACTTGGGTCTGTAATATACATGCCCACGTAGAATGTTGATTTCTCTTTAAGGTAGTGAAGATAAAAGTACAGGCATGTGGCTAGGAAGAGGCACCCAATTATTTTGACAAGGCAGCGATTACTTGTCCAGAATTCCACTCTTGTGTAGAAAAGAAGAAAACGTAAGAAGTTCAGTGATAAGGCAGGCTGGGTTGGGTTCCATAAAAGCTTCTGGCATGCCAAAAAGCAACAACAGAAGCAGTCTTCTGTTGGGGGCTGCTTAGGGAAGGGAGAGACAATAATTAGACGTTGCATCAAATCACCATCCCAATCCTTGCAAAACCCTTAGTGTCTGCCAACTGAAGGCAAATGGGATCTCGGCATTTATTAGCATCATTTCCCTCCTCCTGCTTTTCAGCTCATAGGCACTCAGATCAACTTAGATACATTGCAAAATAATAATTTCATAAATTTAAAAGCAATGCAATTTAAAAGTCGCAATTGGTTAAATAATCAGTTTAAAGCAGCAAAACATTGTGTTCAAGATCATTCCAGTGTCTGAAAAGAATGTATTAGATTAGACAGATTAATCATATTGTCCTTTTCAAGGTGTACATTTGCAAACTATGTGGCTTTGTACTTGAGAAGAACGCAAGAATTGCTAGATGTGTCTTTATTGGTGTATACTTTGGAGTGATGGTATTCTGTATTCTTGAATATGTCTCAGAGGAAAAAGATTCCCAGAATCTAGGGATGGGGGAGAAATTTGATTTAGTTAAGATTTAAAGATGAGCCTACCTAATTTGCACTTTTGGAACTATATGCTAACCGAACCAGTCATCTTTCGAAATGTGCATTTCTCTGAATTTTGTGGTTCAGCTCTTCAATAAAGTTATTGCACAAAAATGCATATAGTAAGTAGGGTAAAGAATGCATTAAAATGTAAATATTCATGAAAATGGCATACAAATATGCTTTATGTTAAGCAAAATTGCATTTAAACATTTGCTTATTAGGAGAAATTTGCACTAAAATGCAAGTGAATTTTTGTAAGAACTTCAAAACAAAAAAGCTTGTGAAACAAGAGAAACTGAGAGAAACCAAAACTTATGGTCACCCATTCCTACTGGAATCCCAAGATAAAGTAAGGTTCTTTGTAGGCTGCCACATTCTGTAGACATTTTACTCTGCAGTTAGTGGGGAAATGCCAATGCACTTCTAAGTGGCATCAGCAAACGTATAGCATCTGAATCATGAGGAGTAGTTATACCAACTTATTCTGCTTTGATCAGATTTCACCTGGAATGCTTTGTCCAATTCTGGGCAATTCAGTTGAAGAAGAATATCAGCACTGGAACTTAACAAGAAAATAGTCACAAAGATGGTGAAGGGCCTGGAGACCAAGTCCTGTGAGGAAAGATTGTGAGAGCTGGGGGTGTGCAGCCTGGAGAAGAGATAGTTAAGCTGCAGTTCCACTCTGTAGGTGGAAGTTAGTGTCTCACTATTACCCCTTTGCTTAGTGCAAGCATTTCAGTTTGCCAGGTGGAACTATCTCCCCTCTCCTGTCCCCTCCCATTCTGTTCTGGATGTTCTCCAGACACCCTGCAGAGCCATAGGGGTTGGGGGAGGGAGTACAGGAGCACATGAGGGAATAGATGGGGAAAGCCCTACTGCTCAAGTTACACTCTAGCTGCCACTAGCACAACTATTTTGTTGAATCTGGCCCTATGATTCAACCCTGTTGGTCTTACTAATGAGTGAAAAATCAATTACCCTTCATGTTAATTCCAACATCATTTTGTATCTTTTTATCCCCTTCTAATGTATGCTCCCCTGTCAGTAGGGAGGGAGGCACAGTTTTAGCTAACACTAGCTTACTATGAGGTTGATGCCATGGAGAATGCCCTCTCCCAGGCCACCACAACAACCCCCTGAGAGCTTCTGAGAGTGACAGAACTACCAATAGGGGCCCCTCGGTCAATATTGGCACTTGAGAGGGTCTGTAGTGAAGGAGGCTGTCTTTCAGATATTTAGATATTTAGGACAAGAACTAGGAGTGAACCTCATAGCAACTGATCACTGAATTGCTATACATTTCTGTTGTGAGTCTGAAGTGCAGCTCTCCTTTCAAGTATGGTACAACTATATGATGATACAAAAAGGTTTTTGAATTCAACTTCATAACGTATGCAGCCGGGAGGAATGAGGCAGACAAGAGCCCATCGGTGGTGTCAAGGGCCTTGTATTGCAGACATTTTATTGCTTTGGTGAAAGCTCCCAGTCATATCGCCAAAATCCATGTTTACACAGAAATGACTTAACCAGGACTCGATATTTACTCATTCAGATTATATCAGTGCAGCTTCTCTATGCCTGTGGCGGGGAAGGAAAGCTATTTGCCTGTATTTGATCAGATTCTCTGTAAAAACTCCACATTCTTTAGAGCAGAATGGAGTTTTATTCTATAACTGTATAGAGTTCTATTGTATAACAACACAGCTAACATCAAAGCAGAAACAGAATGTGTACAAGATACAACTTTCAATTTTTATGCTAAGTGCTATAATAGTCCCCTACCTATCCTATCCAAATATATAGCTAAAATGACCCAGCATCCAAGACCAGTGCCCATATTTCAGTTTTAAAATATGCAAACTAATGATAGACCTGGTTTACCAATAAACGGACGGGGCAATAGGAAGCCATGTTCTGCAAAGAAGTGACATATCTGGAGAAGATGGGAATTGTGTGTTCTTTTGTCTACACCAGGAATGGAGACCCCATGCCCCTCCACATGTTCTCGGTAGTGGCACCCGCCCTGTGGAACGCCCTCCCTTCAGATGTCAAAGAGAACAACAACTACCAGACCTTTAGAAGACATCTGAAGGCAGCCCTGTTTAGGGAGACTTTTAATGTTTAATAATAGATTATTGTATTTTAATGTTCTGTTGAAAGCCGCCCAGAGTGGCTGGGGAAACACAGCCAGATGGGCAGGGTATAAATAATAAATTGTTGCTGTTGCTGTTGTTGTTGTTGTTGTTGTTGTTGTTGGAGGAGGAGGAGGAGGAGTCCATCAGCCCCAGCCAACAGCCATCAGCCCAAGCCAACATGGCCAATGATCAGGAATGGTGGTGGCTGTACTCTAGCAACATCTGGAGGCACACAGGCTCCCCGTCTTGGATCTACACATTGGTAAGTACTGTCATTCCTTCACTACCACTACCACCTGCAACATGTGTAGAAGGAAGAAGGGAAGGTCTGCTTAAGCTGCAAACAGGGTTCCAACTCTCTTAGACAAAGTGTTGCAAGCCTAAAGGTTAGGGTTTGCAAAGTATGGAATGTTTCATGGAGCTCCAGTTTTATGGCATCTCTAGCTTCCTGCCCTCCCATGGGTATTATAAAGCTACAATAGTTGCTGCCCAGGATACCTGAATTGAAGGAGAGAAAAAGGCTCTAGAAAAACCCATCAAGGATGGGTAGATTGACCTATTTCCATTCTATATCACAATTTCCACAATTTAATCTGTAATTTAAAAAACAAAATCTGCACAGTATTCCATGTTTAAATATGCAATTAAATATTCTGCCAAAATACACAGGATTGTACCTAAGTCATACTTAGAGTAAACCAACTGAAATTAATGGGCATGACTAAATTCAGTTCTATTGGTTTTAATGGGTCTACTCTGACAGTGTTTAGTTGGAAACAACTAAATAAGTTTCTTTAAAAAAAAAAAATCAGTGATGATTTTCTAATGAACGTGTTTGGGCCAGAGAAGTCATAAATATGCTAGCACAAAATATGTGCTGCAGCATATTTTGGAACAATATCTGTAGATGGGATAAATAGCAAGTAGGATAAATAATGGCACATTGCTGCCCATTGGGGCCTGCCATTCTAGCGAATTCCCACTACAGACCAAATTCATTTTAGCAGGAGAGTTTTAATATAGAACATTAGCCTCAAAACTCTTAGAGGAAACCTCTATGGTGTGAAAGTGTGTCATTAGTTTCTCACATCTACCACACAGCTCTCCATGTGGCGTCTTGACGCCATCCTTAGAGCACCCGATGTTTCCAATTAGGAACAATGTAACCCAGCTTTCATATCTGGGAGAAAAATCAGTGGCGTTTGGATTGCCTTTGCCTGCAAGCCTTTATTATGTACTTGTTGAGTCCCTACTGATAAATCTCCAGCCAAGAGATGATTCCAATGTGTGGGGAGACTGCATAGATCCAGTGACTGGCAATGAAATAGCCCAAGGCCCAACTGCCTGAGGTGGGGTTTTTTTGCTACAGAAATGCACAATACAAAGTGTGTTTTTTCTCATTAGTCTTATCAGCCCTAGTGAAGCACTCCTGCTAATCCCCACCTCCTGCTGTTCAATCTGGCCCTTCGAGCAGCCACTTCCAATGGTCACGGATTAATGATACACAGAACTTGAAAAGGGATAAGAGAAAACAGAGAGATGGAGCACTAAACGCAAGAAAACAGAAGCTTGAAAAGTTGGTCAGAAAAGCCTGGAAGGCTTCTCAGCAAAGCAGCATATCATATGGCAGACTTCCCCAACCATGTGCTCTCCAGAAGTTTTGGAGTACAAATCCCATCAGCCACACGGTGGTGGGTTGATAGGGGTTGTAGTATTAAACTTCCAGAAGCACTGTATAAAATAAGCCTTTTCCCTCTACAAACTATAATCTGCAACGATAAAGCAAGTGAATGTGGTTAAGCAGAAGCCTAAATGTGTTTCAGATGAGATAAAACAGAGGACCCGTGTATCATAGTTAGTCACTAACTTTAAAAAGAAGAGGCAATGGGCTCTCATTTCCAACATGTGAAGCCAAACCCATAGTTCAATAACTATTATTTCAGAATGAAGCAAAATTCCTGCATGACACTTTTTCCAGATTAGAATTCAGTGTTCTTTGATCACTTCCAAGCAACCCATTTCTTGAGCATTTACCTTGATTTGTTTATATGAAGGTTATATGACATGCTCTGTTAACTGAGCATTCGTTCTGATTGGTTTGCAGGGAGGCTGCACAAAGTCAAGTTAAGCGACTGTTACCCTGCACTTTTATCCTGCCATGGAAGATGTTGCTCTCAATACTCATCCCATTAACACAAAGGAAATAATTCTGCTGGTGACTAGCTCCGGTCTACCTCCTTTCAGTCTGAGCTCTTGCTTAGCAGTAATTCAGAAACAAAACATATTGTGACTATGGATCACTGCCAAATTACAGCAAGGTGATTTCTAACAAGGGGGAAAGCCTGTTAGTTGACAAGCAGCTACAAAGAATACTAGACTATCCCATCCCTTTCACATGCTGGCTCATTCCCACCCACTTTCCACTGAATTGGCAGCTAATTGAAAATTATGTTTTTAATTCAAAGCCACTTCTTAATTCATCATTGTTTCAAAGCACTTAGGGATCCTGTCTCTTATTGAATCCATTTTTAGGGAAGTCAGGAGAGGGTCTTGTCAACATTTTACTGGCAGGGCTTTCATCCAGACTTGGCTGAAAATTGAGAAGGACTGGCCCATGTGTTTTGTACACTTGCACTTGAATCGTTTGGTACAGCACTTTAGGGATTCAAACCACTTGCAAATGTAGGTTGGGCATCCTATCTTATATACCAATAACAAACTCATTTTCCAAGCACTTGTTCATATGTAGAATAGAACAGGGACAGAACTTGGACAGAACAGGGACAGAACCTTCTCCCCCACAAAAACAGTCCAATGAGGACTCAACATGCTCAGCAGGCATGGGAATATGACTAATTGTCTGGGGTGTGGTTGAAAACCAAGGAAGAAGAAGAAGAGTTTGGATTTGATATCCCGCTTTATCACTACCCGAAGGAGTCTCAAAGCGGCTGACAATCTCCTTTCCCTTCCTCCCCCACAACAAACACTCTGTGAGGTGAGTGGGGCTGAGAGACTTCAAAGAAGGGTGACTAGCCCAAGGTCACCCAGCAGCTGCATGTGGAGGAGCGGAGACGCGAACCCGGTTCCCCAGATTACGAGTCTACCGCTCTTAACCACTACACCACACTGTGCAGATGGAATGGGGAATCCTTGAAAAGGGCATCATCTCAGAATTGTTTGACGAGCTCCTAAGACATGATTTTGTTCCTCTAGCAATGAATTTGTTCATGAACTTGTTGGGAAGGAGCCTAGAGATAGCAGTGTATCTAGAAACAATAGCTGGGCTATTGGAGAAAGCGTTTTCCTGGATTGCAAAATAGGTTCAGGAAATGGAAACAAGGTCTCAGATTGCCCAACTCAGATGATGGGTAAAAATATTCCTGCATTGCAGAGGGTTGGTCTAGGTGTCTTTCATGGTCCCTTCTAACGCTACAGTTCTGTGATTCTGTATATGTTTGTTGCCTTGCTCTTCAAGGAAAATAAAATAAATACTGTGGAAGTTTAGGCCAAAATCAGAAAATAAATCTGAGACTGTGTGCCTCTTGCTGCTCTAGTTCACACATCCAGGGTTGAGTAGCAAAGGACAAGTGCCAGAAATGACTCTCTGGAGCCATCTCTGTCAACCACATTCAAGGAAAGCCATTAAGTTCAAACTCGTTCCAGATCCTTAAATTCCCCTGTCAGTTTCTGTGGTTTTTCAATCACATTTTCCTACTAATTGAATTTCTTTCCTCAGCTTTGCTCCTGTGCAAGTCCCCTTCAAAGAAGAAAGGATAAACTGACTGTAGGTGGTAGAAAGGCAGCTTGTCAGAGATTAACAGGCACTCGAACGCAAGTAAAAAACAAACCAAGCAGCTAAAGATTCACGGATAGAATTCCCTGTGTAGCCCACTTCAGGTGACCCCCGTCTGCTGAGATGTTCTCCATAATGCAGAGGAAAGGGACAACTCCAGCAATATAATTTATTAATTTTGAGATCAGGCACCCAGCAGTCCATGCAACTCCTTTGCTTCCCCCAAAGCAAGAACAAAGTGGCAATGCCGAAATTTGGCAGCACAGGGTCAGAATACAAAGTTACCCAGCTCATAATGCTCTCATCTGGATCACGGCCACCATTCTACCCCCAGAAGTTCTTCTCTGACTTGGAATGCTAATTGAAATTATGGGGAAAGCAGGTAGAGAGGAGAGAGTGCTATTAGACTCAAGTTCTGCTTGTGTGGCAGGGGCCACTGTGAAAGCAGAATGCAGGAGTAGATGGTCTGGTCCAGTAGGACTCTTCCTATGTTCTTACCTGCACACATAGTCACACTGAACTGAATCCTCTCCCAGCTGCTGATTGTCCTGCTGCCTAAAGGTATTTTCCCCCTGCAGGGCTGATGACAACTAGAGGAGGGCAATTTATATGAAGAAAATGATGTGTATAAGGATGAAACATCAGTCCTCCCAGTGTTGCTCCTCTGATCTAATTTGGACCAGCATCCCAGCTGCCTATAATTTAAATTTTAAAAAACAGAGCCATTCACAGATCTCCCACATCATGTATGGTCCGGCCCTTTAGTAAAAAATATAAAATGTGATTTCTAACTATTGAAATAAACAGAAATCTGCTCTTATTCCCTTATGGGGTACACAAGAGCCTTTTGAGGTTCTCCATCGGAAGGAGTAAATTACAGAGGCCAACCAGAGAAAAATTGAGAAGCAAAATCTTTATTATATCTGTTGCAACAGAGCCCATTCCCAGAAATGGAGGAGCAGCCCCCAACAATGGTGTGTAAGCTCCTATATAGACTTTGAAATCCCCCCTCCCGCTCAAGACCACCCCCTATACATCATACATACATCACCAAAAGGGGTGTAGCCCAGGACCACCTCCCAGATACATCACAGCTACATCATGAAAGGGGAGGTCTGGTAGCAGTAATCTGAGCATCTTTGACCCTCCCCATGCCTCCTCTTGCCCTCCACACAAAAACCCATCAAGTAAAACAAAAGAGATATTTACATTTCCCTGTTTCCCAGCCAAGTTAATCACACCCTTTTGTCTTCATCTGGGTTTGTTATCTCTGGAATGGCTACCTGTCTGGCACTTAAGTATCAGGATGCCAGGACAATCACCTCCTCCTTCCTTGCAGAGAAACAGTTTGGGAGTGAATGGTGAGGCCTGTCTGGCCTTGTTTGCTTGGTACATTAATAACAATTATTATAGATATAAAACCTTAAAATTCTTACAACACTATGTTCACAGAAGACTATACACATTCAGTCAGAAGGAAATCTCACAGAGTTCAGTGGGGCTTATTCCCAGAGAATGATATATAGGATTGTAAACGTACAGCACAATCCTTTGTGGAGGTGGGCATACCTAAGCTCACTGAAAGATATCATATGATCACTATCAAGTGCAATCATGATGTCAGGCTTAGGGTGCAATCCAAGCTCTGCCAGGAAGTCAGATGAGGAGGAGACAGGAAGTGGTGTAAGTGCTGCTCTTCTGTCAGAAACAGATGTATGCTGGCACAAGAACACACTGCAGGAAGTCGCATCCCTGCCCCTCAACCACCTGCATGCTGGTGGAAAGCTGCACCATTGTAGATGGGGGTGCAGGCAGTGTTCCACTGGCAGACTAGGAGAAAACAGGGCACAGGAAGCCATGACAACACCCACTACTTACATCTTATACCCGCAACAAAATGGCAGGGCAATGGATGTGGTAGTCTTGAAACAAGCAGATTCCTTGTTACCCGGTCCCTACACCACCATGAATGTATGCTAGGATTGTTCTGTGTATGGGACTCTCCAGGATAGAAATGTTAGAACCTTCCCCTCTGGAAATAGCCAGACATATTAAAGTCTGCAATCCACAAGTTGTAAAGTTGCACAAAAGTCTATTGATTCATAGAATATTTATCAATGTTCTGAATAAATTGTGGCGATTCTGTCCTTTCTCCCCTCTGTTTTCAGTGTGAGCCTGCCTCCCATGCAACGGATCATGATATTCTGTCACAGTCAGACTTCTTTACTGCATGTTGTTGTTCTCCTGGCAGTGTCACTATCATCCCCAAAAGAACTCTGAAAGACTTTGCTTCCCACTATATTCCTAAAACCTTTAAAAAAATCAGATTTTTAATCTCACAAATAACCATTCCTTTCACCGCCTCATCCATCTCTATGAGGAAAGATCCATTGGCTCCTTGATTGGCCACTTAATTACAATTGCTAGAGGCAGCCACTACCTAGGAGGTTAATTGTCACAGAGGGACTTCAGTCAGCTTTGAGAAATAGGGGAGGGAGGGGAGGAATAAGTCAAAACAGAAAATCAAGAGGCAGAGAACAGACACACCTCTAATGACATAAGAATATTTTGGAAGGCCTTCAAGCAGAAAATATGTAGTGTAATGAGCAGAAGGGCAGGGTAGAGAACAGGGCAAGAAAGTGGTTTAGTAGGATATACGGTGATTGTTGTGTGTCTTTGCTGCCTTTGTTTTAAAAATAAAAGTGTCCTTTTTCCATCTTCATTTTCAGGTTCCCTTGTCTGATTTTGAGTGTGACTCTTTCCTACAACAAAGGAATGTAACTTTTGAAACTGTCATCCTCACTTATCTCTTGGAACAGAAATTAAGCAAATGTTGCTCTTATTATATTGCTATTGATAAGTAGTGGTTATTGTTACTGTACTGTTAGATAATCTTAGATTATGAAAGAAAGAAAAAAAGAACCTTGTTCGTTCCAAGTCTGAACAATCTTTTCTCTTAATACTTTAGGTTTGTATCATATTTCTTGGGAAATGTCTGTAGTAGGAATGGAAGTGTGGATATTGAGTGTCCCCTGCTGGGCAAATAAGCAAGAACAGAAAGGACCCAAATTTTACTCTGTGCCACTTTGACAGCCCAGGTCAAGTTCAGAGCACCTTGTTGGATTTGCACAAGGTTTGTGGGAAGGTCAGGTGGCAGCAACTACTTTTTATGCATTCGTTCTGATTTGCTTGCAGGGAAGTTATACAACATTTTGTCAAGTGGTTGTTATCCATATTTTCCAGGGCAATTCGCCATCACGTTGTTGTTGTTGTTGTTGTTGTTGTTGTTGTTGTTGTTGTTAATTGAATTTGTTGGTCACTTTTTCTTGTCTTGGTTTCCAGACCCTTGATCATCTTGGTTGACCTTCTCTGCACACATTCCAGCTTGTCAACATCCTTCTTAAATTGTGGTGCCCAGAATTGGACACCATATTCCAAGTGTGGCCTGACTGAGGCAGAATAGAATGGTACTATTATTTCCCTGACTGAGGCAGAATAGAATGGTACTATTATTATTATGGTGCTGGAGGAGACTCTTGAGAGTCCCATGGACTGCAAGAAGATCAAACCTATCCATTCTGAAGGAAATCAGCCCTGAGTGCTCATTAGAAGGACAGATCCTAAAGTTGAGGCTCCAGTACTTTGGCCACCTCATGAGAAGAGAAGACTCCCTAGAAAAGACCCTGATGTTGGGAAAGATGGAGGGCACAAGGAGAAGGGGACGACAGAGGATGAGATGGTTGGACAGTGTTCTCGAAGCTACTAACATGAGTTTGGCCAAACTGCGAGAGGCAGTGAAGGATAGGCGTGCCTGGTGTGCTCTGGTCCATGGGGTCACGAAGAGTCGGACACGACTGAACGACTGAACAACAACATTATTTCCCTTGATCTGCACACAATACTTCTCTTGATGCAGCCTAGAACAGCATTAGCTTTTTTTGCTGCTGCATCACACTGTTGACTCATGTTAAGTTTGTGGTTCATCAAGACCCCTAGATCCTTTTCACATATACTGCTAGTAAGCCAGATGTCCCCCATCCTATATTTGTGTATCTGGTTCTTCCTGCTTAATTACAGAACCTATTTGCAGTTTGGATTCAGACCATTCTTCCTAGGCTGTAAAAATGGCGAAGACTGCTTGTTTACTGGAAGCCAAATCACAGGCCGAAGTGATGCAGAGACTTTTGGAAGCTGAGAGATAACCACTTCTCCTGAGGCATGATGGGAACCATCAACAGTTGTAGCAATGAAGGATATAACACCTTATATGGACAGGAAAACATCATGGGGGGGGGCGGAACTGTCACACTCAGGAAAGAATAAGGATTACAGTTAGAGTTCCTCACTTGAAACTTTATAAATTACCTAATATACCAACACAAGATTGTAGCTGTTATATAAGGGATTATTATATTGGAATGGAATGGAAATTATTAAGATTTTGGAATGCTGAAAAAATGTAGAAGAATGGAGTCATCAAATTTTGCACGCAGGGAGGCCAGTTTGATTAAATTGCATAATTTGACATTTGAATAATTGGCATTAATAATTGTATTAATTGGATAAAATTGGTATTGTTATAATGAGGCTGCTATTGGAACGATATTGGAAAATCAATAAATACATATTTATTTTTAAAGAAAGTATGCATGCAATCAGCTTCATGTCTGGTAGCAGGCACATGGAATAGATTCATAAATAAATAGAAGTTGCCTTTCAGGAATAAAGACTGGAATATCCTTAGAGAAAAGTCAATGAAGGGATTCATTCAGTGGGCAAGCAACACAATAATTGGTTGTATTAAACAAGAAGTGAGGGAATAATAAGCAAAGTATCATAACACTCTACTGTGAGCATATGTTATGCCCTTGCTTTGAATAATTCATATCGTCTGGAACATTTCATATTCAAGAGACATAATATGAATAGCAAATTTCCAGAGAATGGTAATAGCAATTATTGGAAGCACTAGAGGAAGAAGGAATAAAGTTACTGTTTACAAGTGAAGCAAGTTAGCACTCCTAGAGCATCTCTTAATATCTCCCTACAACCTCATGAATCTGATCACACCAGAGCAGTAGCACAGAATTATCTGAGTGTTTTAAAACGTTTATTGGAAGTGAGTGTGCAAAAGCCTTTGCTTGGAAAGGCCTAATACTCCATTAATGCCTTGCATTCACCCAGAAATACTGCTTTTAAAAATCAAATAAACATTCTTACATTCATAGCTGGCATAATCACCAATGATCATCTAGTTGATAAGATGCTGTCGTGTCTCATTTGGGAGAAATGTCCTAAGAAATGTGCTAGAAGCTTGCAGAAAACCAGGTTCATGATTTAATCTGGTCCTTATGAATCTAACAGTTTCTGATAGAACCTTTCTAATAGAACCCAGCAAATGTTATACAGTCATACCTTGGTTATTGAATGGCTTAGTTGCCGAACAAATCGGCTCCTGAACACCACAAACCCAGAAGTAAGTGTTCTGGTTTGCGAGTGCTTTTCGGAAGCTGAACTTCCGACGCGGCTTCCGCTTGACTGCCAGAAGCTCCTGCAGCCAATCGGAAGGCGTGCCTTGGTTTTCGAACGGTTTCGGGAGTTGAATGGACTCCCAGAACGGATTAAGTTCGAGAACCAAGGTATGACTGTAAATTTATTGCCTTGCTCTTGCACCTTAGAATCTTGCAGGGGCACCAACTTGCCCCCAAGACTGAGGTGACCCGGCGCACGGTGTATGTGATGTCACACGGATTGCATGTGCAACGTCACATAGTCTGGAAGAGGCCAAACACTCTGAAGGAGCCAGCCACTAAAGCTGTGCTTGGCTCCATGCTTGGCCTCCTCTTCCCCCTTGACATTGAGGGGGCTGAAGACACCTAGAGTTGACACGCCTTGAATCTTGACTTCTGGACCCTGTGCTTCGTGCTGAACCTGTCCCACTATAAATCTGAACAAAGACATCCTCCTGGTAGGATTTTCATTTATCCTCTGCTGCTTCAGCAGGGTTGTTCTGATATTATGTTTAGTGTAAATCACATGAGTGTCTGAGAGAGTGTGGGAACGGAAGTCTGTCTCTTATCTCTTCCGCCTAGAAGTGTTATTGTAATGTTTTAGTTTCTCTTTTGCAGTGTCGTAGTTTGTACTCTTGTTCAGAGAACACAGACATGATTATGGAGTCTCTGTATATAGACTGTAAGTAAAGTAGTTTAGGACTACAGATGAGTCTTTCTTCTTGCTGTGTGATGCTAGAAGACCTGTGTGCTCTTTTCATGAGGAAAGGGTTACAGATTACTGGCACTCTGGACTGAAGGGACATGCCAGCCAGAGAGGGCCACAGGGAGGACACTCCAGAGTCTTGGGGAGTTCGCTGTCTCCCCAGAGCGTTTTTCCAACACCTCCTGACTTACAAGTAAGAGTTGCTGTCGTAGCGTTTTGGGGCAGGACCCTGACATAAATTACTGTGGGGAAACACAGACAACTGTGTTGGCGCAGAGGAAGAAAATCTAGAATGTACTATAGGGCAATGACTTTATTAGGACCAAGCATCATGGCACAGAACAGAGAACAAGCTTTCTAGAACCCTTTGTCAGGCTGAATGTCCAGCAAAATGGTGGTGAGGGAGGAGAAAGATGGTATGATGTTAAAGCCATGAAGTCAGCCGTTGTAGGTAGGATGCCAGGTATTAAACCTGGGAACTTCTGCACTCAAAGCAGATGCTCTACCAGGGAGCTATGACCTTTCCGTTGCTAACAGGGTTTAGAGACAAAGAAATAGCCATGACATTTTCCCCATTTTTTAGAAATGTGAAATCCAGTCAGTACTTGGACCCATCTCCAGCTCTAAGTGAAAGGCATACAGGTTCCTTGTGAAGCAGCAAACAGAAGTAAAAAAGAAATGAAGTTCTATTTTATATTAGAAAAGCTGGAGATTAATTGCAGGTAGACGTTGAACATTCATTTATTTATATGGTTTTGTTGCATTACCCTGAAGAAAGCAGGGAAGGTGCTAATCGTTTAAGTCAAAACCTGGCATAAAAATAATTAAGCCTTATTAAATTATAAACCATAACTGAATTTATCATAGGTATCCTTTTTATCATAGGTATCCTGATTAAGGTGGCACAGCAGATGTATCTGTGCAGCTTTGAAATTTCCTTCTGAGAGTTTCCAACAATGCAGCTCAAAAGTGCCATGGGAACCCACCACTGCAAGTTTTTGTTTCTATGTTGTTGTTTTTTACCAGCCAAGGAATTTAAATGTTTTGCTCCCCACTAGTTCTTTATTTCCACACAAGATAAATTGATACAATGCCAATGCTTGGGTGGGTGAAGACTGCCATGGGCTCTTACTGCCACCTAGGGGCAATCAGTTACATTCGGCCTATTTCTGCTTATTCATGTCAAAATGGTTAAATGCTACCAAAAAGTACAGGTTATGCCAGAGTCCATGGCAAAAGCGTTTTGAGATTATGCCATGGTGACTCACACTTCATTTGCACAATGGTAATAACATATTTTGCCTTCTACAGTAATTTTTTTTAAAACAGTTTCTGCTTTTCCGTCCAATGAAGTTTATATATTTAAATAGGGTTGTAGTGGCTGTATTACTTCATTGTAATACACTTAAAAGTTGTTATTCATGTGTTTTTTAATACTGGTGGTCCTTTGGATCCAATAATGTACCATCTGCTCACAATAGTGAGGTATCTACAGGCTTGAGGAAATCCTGAGATTTACAGCAGAAATCTTTAGGGGGGGAAATCCACAAGGAAATCCCCAATGAGGACTGAGCATGCTCAGTGGTTATGGAACCCTGACAGTCTTTGGCAAATAAACTAAGGGTATGGGGAATTTGGTTGCAACTCTAAAAAGAAGCACTCTCATGCTGCAATATTGTGTTGCAGTTATTTTATTACTTAGTTATTTAAAAAATGAAACACCCTTCATTGAAAGGCGACAGGGCAGTTTACAACATAGTAACATAATAAATACATAGGCTTGTATCCAAAATTAGTTATGCTCAGAGCAGACCCATTGAAACAAATGTGCATAATGTTGTGTATTGTATTTGCAGGCACAGCACAATAGCAGAGCAACCAGAAATTAGTTAAGGGAGGTAGTGATTGTTTTTAATTAGTTTCACCTGGGTTGGGTAGGCTAGCCCAAGTGTCTATATATAGCAGCAGGGCGGGGGGGGGGGGGTTGTGTGTCTTTTACTTGCTTGCTGCCATGATTAAAGATGTTACCATACTACCACTGGCTGGACTCACTATATAACACATCAAGAAACTTGGGGCTAATTCCAGTTCCCACTATTTTATTTAAGCGCACGCACACATACAAACAGATAGTGGTGGGTGGGTGTCTGTTACGCTGAAAAGCCATTGCAACCCGTGTACAGGCCTTAAAGAATACACACACTCCACAGTTCCAGTGCCTTTATTTTTATTAGCCCGAGGGCCTTTTCAAAGCACAACTGTGCAGTTTTGGTGCAGGATCTAGATGGCCTTCCTCACAATCATTCTCCTTTTGCTATTTTCCCAGCCCTCAAACAGCAATGTTTTGCCACTGAGAAAAAGAGATGCCTTCTCTCTGCTACCAAGATGTACTCTTCCTGTTTTGCCTATGCAGGATAAGTAGCAGATACCTTTTTTAAAAAAAATAATTAAAAAAAAGAATGGCAGCACATGAACCTTATACGTAAGAAGGGGCTGACGAATATCAGCATTCCTAGCGGGAAGGCAGCTTCTGATTCGACCGCATCAGAAGGGCGACCGGTTCTGCGCCGGCTGCAACGACACCTCCGCGACGGCAGGGGCCGCTGTAGGAAGGACGGGGGCAGATGCGCCCTTTTTCCTCCACCGCCGGAAGCCGCGCGCGGCCTGACTAGGCGGTTCCGCTCGCTTCCGTACGCGGGTTGGAGGTGGCGTGAAAGGGAAAGCGGTTGTTTTCGTCGCAGCTTCAGCCGGAGATTGAGAGAGAGAGAGAGAGGCCGGCCGTGAGAGGACCATCCGCGGCACGATGCCCACCGTGGAGGAGCTGTACCGTAATTACGGTATCCTCGCCGACGCCAAGGAGACCGCGGCCGAGGTGCGACCAGGCGGGCGGCTCTGACTGCGCGCGGGGCTCCTGGGCCTAGGCGGCGGGGGGGGGGGGACTTCGGCGCCTTTATGCGGCGGAGGCGGCTATGGGAGGAGAGAAAGTAGGGCGGGCCAGGCTCCCCACCTCTCTGCCTCTGCTCACCTCCCTCCCCCCGTCATGAGTCTGGATTCGACCCCCCCCCCCGTTTTTTGGGCACCGCCTCCCCCTCCGCTAGAAATCTTCCATTGAGAAGGTGCCTCTTCTGTAGCTAAATAACCTGATGGTAGGAGCTTGAAATCACGGGAGGGCCGAAAGCTCGCAGCTTGGCAAAGGCCTGTTTAAAAAATAAAAATCCGGCTCTTCTTCGTAAAAGGATAAAGAAAAGCTGTTTTGTGAGGGGGGGCGGGGAACGTGCCGCGTAATAACCCCGTGCTCGCTTCTCCCCTCGCGCGTTTAGTTCAACGGGTTTTCCCCCTCAAAAGTAAACCTGTTTAGAATTGCGGCCGCAGCATCGTACCATGCTTATAGAGCAAGAGCTTATAGAGTTGTAGTCGTGTTTACGTAGGCGTTCATTCAGAAATCCATAGTCGCAAGTAATGCGATATAACATCTCATTTTGTATAACATGTACCCTGACGTTATCGTGAGTATGCATCCTTACATCTCAACCCCATGCATGTTTACTTACCAATCCTCCTGTGTTCAGTAGTGCTTGTTTTAGAATTGTGCCCTTAGAGGCTTGTGTGCCATGCATCCTCTTCTAACACCATTGCCCCAAGGGATGCCCTTTCCCCAGTGGTGTATTTTACTCACAAACACAAACACCCCCCAAACTCTTCTTCTTGTAAGCATCTGTGTTTGCTGTATTCTACCTTGATGTGTAAAAGACTGGGGGGGGGATCTTCTTTTCCCCCCACAATACTGCCACCCGCAATGATCTATGGCACTGTCTCCTCCAACACTTTCTTGGGGACACCTAGCAGTAGGTTATGAAGAACATAAAAATTATCCATCTAAAATTAAACGCTACAAACATAATGGTAAAAGTGTTCAGCTCTTTCCCAGATTGAGCCTGCTCTCCAAAAGCTAGGACAAATAGGATGATATTGCAGTATTTGGAGAAGATATTTGCAATGCAATCCTATACATGGCCTACTGAATTGAGTGAAACTTACTCCCATGTACATGGGCATTGGTTTGCAACCTTAGACTTTTAGGAAAGGTGTTTTTATAGTTATCTAACAGACACCAAAAATAACTTTCTGGGTGCTGTTTGGCACATGAGTAGTGGTGGTGAGATCTGCAGTGGATAGTGGTGATATACTCTTGGATATACCTAAGCTATAAATATCTCATTCTTTATATGTAAATTTATTCAGAGCCTTAGAACAGTATTCTGATATTGCAGTACATTATTGCATCTGTTAACTGCATAAAGCAGAGAGTTTTTATCTTCTGTCTTAGCACAAAGATGCTTACCAGGTGATCTTGGATGGTGTCAAGGGAGGTGCCAAGGAGAAGAGATTAGCAGCACAATTTATTCCAAAATTCTTCAAACATTTCCCTGAACTGGCAGATTCAGCTATCAATGCCCAACTGGACCTTTGTGAGGATGAAGATGTTTCTGTAAGTAATTTTTCTTTGGCACTTAGCACTTGCCTCTTGTTCCTTCTGATTTCATCCTTTCCCCTCTCGTCCCCACCCCACTATCAGATTGACCTTAAAAAAATTGTGGTGGAACAGAACATTTTTCACTCATAAGGTATAAACCAGGAGAAACAGCTATTACATCTTTGGGTTGTTTAACCAAGATTGGCATGCTTGTCAATTGATTGGTAAATTATGTTATGAAACAAAATTGTGGCAAGTTGATAGTGTTTTGGTTTTTTTTGTACCATATAATCATCTGGGAGCAATCAGAGTGTGGGTGCCTTTTTTACCTGTTCATCAGGAGTTGGGGTTCATACAGACTTCATTTAAGCACAGGCACCCCTTTTCAAAAAGTATTTTCATATAGTTTATTTATGAATTTATAAGCTTCTCTTCAACATGTGCTCTCAACCTATATGGTGTAAAATTTTAAATGAATTGACAAAATAATTTAAATACCAATTTCAAAAGAACGAAAAGAACAATGTAAACTAGCAAAGCCAAAACAGGAATGACTCCCAAAGGCAGGATGAAACTACATAATCTTTGCCTGTTTACAAAACAATGACATAAAGTGAGAAAGTTCTACAGAAAAGTTTCATCCTTACATCCATATGAGTTGTAGCTTGAGCTCTTCATGTCTGTTTTAATTGTTAAAATGTTTAGCAACAGTGCGAGGGGAAATTTGTCATTTTAAACTTGCCTGTGTTGTAGTTTTATTTGGGTGTGAGTTAACCTCAGTAAATCTTGATTTTACTTTTAGACTGTTCATCTGTTGTACTGTGATGGTCTAATGACAGATAAACATGTAATATTTACATATCTACCACAAAGGAAGTCCCATTTTCAGAGGAGCTTCCTCCCAGGTACATTGGTTGATAGAAGATTTCAGGCTAAATCCCTTAGCGGAGCCTCATTATAGCCTTAGGGCTTTAGCAATTAAGTAACGGTGAACATAAAACACTGACATCACAATCAGACAATAGATGGTGTCTGACTTTCCCAACCTTTTGTTTGAAGCTGTATCATCTGTGTAAGAGAATTTTAATTCATTGGTTGATGAATGTGTGTGTGTTTGTTTTGTTTATAGATCCGGCGCCAAGCAATCAAAGAATTACCTCAGTTTGCTACCGGTGACAACCTCCCCAGAGTGGCAGACATACTCACCCAACTTCTTCAGTCAGGTAGAAGAGATTGGTGTTTGTATTTGTTAGCTTCTTACAAGGTGTAATCAGAGCAAGGATATAGATTCATTGCTATGGTTGTCTTCCTTAACCATCTAGTTTTTTCCATGTCAGTATTTGCAGTTCTGTATTTTAGGAGTCTTCACCACCCCATAACATTTGCTGTCTTACCTACTATTCAAATTCCTAAACATTCTGAACCTCCTTTGATTAAAAAAAGGTACATGTCAGTCTTGACTCATGCTAAATGGTACATAGTCCACAGTGCAGCAAAGGGCTGTGCTAATGTACCATTGCAGGCAGAAAAGCACAGGCCGCATGCCTCAGAACCAGATGGAGCCCAACCATTCCGTGTCTTTCACTAGAAGGTGCCCAGCTGGTACTGCTACTCTGGCTAGTGCAGGAATTCTTCATGCTAGCTTCTTGGGGAAGAAGAGACTATTCAAAACCTCTATGTCTTTGTCTTAAAAGCTGCATAGGTTTGTTGGAAACAATGCTGCTTCACACATTGCAGTGAAACTTTTTGCTTGCCACAGTTAAGTGGGATAGATAGATGTACAGTGGTATCCCAGGTTGCGCACTCAATTCGTTATGGGGTGCCATTCGCACCCCGAACAGTGCGCAACCCTGGCGGCGTTTTTGCGCATGTGCAAGAACATGCGAGATCTCGCGAGAGTGCGAGATCTTGCGCTTCTGCGCATCCACGGACCGCGCGGACATGCGCAGAAGCGTCCGCGCTCCATGTTGCACTTCTGGGTTTGCGGAGTACGTAACCCGAACATACTCAACACGGAGCGTACGCAACACGGGGTAAGACTGTATATGGCTTCTAGACATTGGGTGAAATCCAGTGGTGTTCATTCACTGGTGGAATGTACACTTTTGGCAGAAAGAATTCCTTCTCCTGCCCCTATCACCTAAAGCATTGGGGTGCAGGGGGGTGGAAATGAAGGGGGAGGTCTGCTTGTGTGGTGTTGTATGTTGCCCATTGATTAAACTTTGTTGTCTTTAATAAAAAAAATTACAAAATTGTCCAGTAGCACCTTAGAGACCAACTAAGTTTGTTCTGGGTATATGCTTTCATGAGCATGCACACTTCTTCAGATTTTCTTCAGTGTGCATGCACACGAAAGCTTATACCCAGGTTAAAACCTGGACATGCTTTGATTAATTTTTGCAAACTACAATATAGATTATAAGTACAGTATTCAGATAACAGAAGAAATGACTAAATGATTATAGAAGCAGTTTATTAAACAGATAAGACAGACCTGCTTTGAGGAATATGGAAGTCTATTGGGGAAGATAAGGAATTGGGAATTAAGAATATGGTGGTATAAGTTCTTTTGTAAGAACGTATGGCTTTATGGATATATGTATGGTTTTTTGTTGTTATTTTATCATTTTTGTTAATTTCTCGTGTGTGTGTTAAGAAAACTAATAAAAAGCATATTAAAAAAATAAGCAGTGTTATTATGCTATAATTGTGCATGGTGTTTTAGAGGGGATGTTTTATATGCTTCTTGTAAGGAAATAAATATAAGTCAGCCAGATGCAGCTTTGTATTTGTACTGCTATGTTATCTGCCTTCTGTTTTTCAGACAATGGTTTTACCACTTTCATTCTTCACCTGGTTCTTTAAATAATTTCTTATCCCATGAGATTCTACTTTGTGTCGATTTCCAGTGCTTCACTTTATTTAGCTAGAATTAAAAATATTTTTGATCTTTAATTTTCTCTTTTCCCCAGATGATTCTGCAGAATTCAACTTGGTTAACAATGCTTTGCTAAGTATATTTAAGATGGATGCTAAAGGTAAAGCATGCATTATATCCTGACATTTATAAATTGTTTGTATGCTCTGTTGGATCTTTTGTGATGAGAATTTACTATCTTTTGGGAGATATGAAATAGTTACCAGTCTGAATACCTTTTTGACAATAATAATAGAACAATTTGCAAAGATACAAAGAAAATAGTTTTGTGTATTACAATAGATAGCTATTCCAGAGTAGAGTGTAGAAGCAACAGGATTTTTTCTACTAATGTGGTATATAACATTTACAATTATTTATGCCATTTCCATGTAGCTGACTCATGCTGTTCTTTGGCAATCACTTGTAGCTGAGTAAGATTGTCATCCATAAACACGGTTTTAACAGTGAGTCCGTAAGTGACTGTGGAAGCCAGTTCTGGATCCACATGTCCTTCCACATTGGGGACATAGGTTTCCGGGCGGGAGTTGATCACAGTGAGGGTTTGCCAAATGTGCTTTTCTCTTCGCACATTTCTCCCTTTCGTCCTAAGTTCGAATGTCTTCAAAGCCCATGACACCTTTGGTAAAGGCTGTTATCCAATTGAAGCGCTTGCAAGCCAGTGTTTCCTAGTTGTCAGTGTTTATGCTACATTTTTTAAGATTTGCCTTGAGAGGGTCTTTAAACCTCTTTTGTTGACCACCAGCATTACGCTTTCCATTTTTAAGTTCAGAGTAGAGTAGCTGCTTTGGAAGACAATAATCAGGCACCCGCACAACATGACCAGTCCAACGAGGTTGATGTTGAAGAATCATTGCTTCAACACTGGTGATCTTTGCTTCTTCCAGTACACTAGCGTTAGTTCGGCTGTCATCCTAAGTCATGTGTAAAAAAAATTTGGAGACACCGTTGACGAAATCTTTCGAGGAGTTGGAGATGGTGTTTATAACATAGAACATATGTTATATAACAGATACTTGGAACACTCAAATATCTAACAAAATTATATTGCTTTCAATTGTAAAGGGATGCTTATGTGATATTTATTTCTATTTTAGGAACACTGGGTGGTTTATTTAGTCAGATTCTTCAAGGAGAGGATATTGTACGAGAAAGAGCCATCAAATTCCTCTCCACAAAACTCAAAACACTGCCTGAAGAGGTGTTAACAAAAGAAGTAGAAGAACTTGTACTAACAGAATCAAAGAAAGTGAGTACATTAGTTTAGTTAAATTACGTTCTTCATAACAATTGCTTCCTATCAGAACACATTAAGTACCACCTATGGGTGTAAATTAAAAATGCAGCTAATAGTCTTGCTTCACCAATTCAAGATTGTGAAATATTTTAGTTGAGTCTAAGAAACTATGCTATTTTTACTGTGGGGTGGTTGCTGTCCTGTCCATCCCCATCCCCCCCAAACTATCAGGACTACAAACATTTTTGTCTGCTATGGAGAATACCTAAGTTAGCTATCTAGGAGGCTGATACTGGAATTGGAGGAATAAATTTTACTACCTGAGATACCATATGTGTAGGAAACATGTCAAGCCAGTTGATAATGTTACCTATCTAACATCTATTGAATCTTACATTTTACATTATCTAAAATTAAATAATCAGCTTTGCTAATAAAAACGACTACAATCTTTGTATTCACTTTTGTTCTCAGCCACATAAGAGTCATTTTCCATTTAGTGCTGGAGACACAGCCAAGTGACAGCTGACATTTATTTTAAGATAGAGAGGAGCCATTGTTCCTTAATCCCATTTTTATATTTGCTCAGACAAAAGTCCCACTGAGTACAGTAGGGCTTTGGCCCAGGTAAATTTTTAAAAGTTTGCAACCTTAGACCCATTGTATTAAATAAAACAAGTTAATTTGCAACAGCACTTAGGTTCCATGTGGCATAATGTACAAAGTGTTGGATTTAGAATGTTTGACCAAGATTCAAATTCTGCTCAGATATGAAGCCTACAAGCTAGCATTGGGGGAAATCATTCCATATCACTTTTAATGCATGGAAGCTTTAATACTAAAGGAAGAGCTTTTTAAAATGGTTTGTACACTGAAATGTGCTGTAAAAAAATTAAGCAAGGAATGATCATTTGCAAGGTAAAAGACACATGGTCACCTGCATTGGTATGATTCTTCATTCTTTTCTATTTTTCTCTTCCATCTCTTAAGGTTCTCGAGGATGTGACAGGAGAGGAGTTTGTCTTATTTATGAAGATACTATCAGGCTTGAAAAGCCTGCAGACAGTGAGTGGGCGGCAGCAGCTAGTTGAACTAGTGGCTGAACAAGCTGATCTTGAGCAGACCTTCAATCCATCTGACCCTGATTGTGTGGATAGACTCTTACAGTGTACTCGTCAAGCAGTCCCACTTTTCTCAGTAAGTATTTCTAGTGTTTTGTTTTTTAAGTGTTGTGGCTGTTGTGTCAACACAGCATGGCTGTATTGGCTGTGTCGGAATGACTATCCCATAATACAAGTCATGGCTGTGAAAAGCTGCAAGACTGTTGCATGTGTAGCTGATATATATTTATAAAATAGCTTGTATCCTACTTTTGTCCCCTCAATGACTCTCCCAATAAATAAATCAAGGCCATCAATTTCATTGGATCTACCCTGAGTATGATTAATGTTTGGTATCACCCAATTTTTTTTAGTTAAGATAGATTAAAATCAACCAAAACAAATCAGGGAGGAGACAACAAAATTCAAATCAGATTAAAAACCAAGTGGAATTAAAAGACCTTGGAAGCTGAGTTTAAAGCTTTAAAGAAAGGAAACCAACCCATTTAAGATACCTGTAAATTGCACCGCTGTTTTATCTGAGCATGCTTGCTGTCTAAAATCTTTGAAGGTGTTTCAGTCAAGGAAAACAATGTCATGTTTACTTAGTAGTATGCTAACTTAATGATCTTGTGATTAAAAAGGCTTTTAGTGCTAGCTGCTATCAAATGAAAGATTGGAATTGTGCAGCAAAGCATTGGAAAATGTTGCTGTTACAACTGCTATTTTGTTTTTCTACAGAAAAATGTTCACTCCACAAGATTTGTCACTTACTTCTGTGAGCATGTGCTGCCAAACTTGAGTTCCCTGACCACCCCGGTTGAAGGCCTAGATATACAGTTAGAGGTAAGCTAATCTGGAAATATCTCATGGAGCCTGAATTATAGTTATCCAAGGTATGCCAAAAGAAGATAGGAAGAAATGTATTGCTAATTTGGACCACTGACAAGGCTGATTCTGGTTGACTTATTTTATACTCTCTCCTAAAGTATTATATAGATTTGCATTTTTATCATCATGTGTGCTGCTATGCAGAACAAAATTCAAACAATTTATGCATATAGTCTGCAGCCTGAAAGAATGCTATTCAACTAAGATCCTACAGGAGGCACTATCTTCTGCCCCTAGGCTCATTTTCTGATTTGCACTGTCATATCCAGGAATAAGCCCTTTCTTTCTGTCTTAAAATCTTCTCTTACTTAAAATTGTCATGGTATAAAGTTGCAACTGTTAATTTTCCAGTGGCACTTTCCCTCTCTCCCCACCCACTGTAGGTGCTGAAACTGCTTGCTGAGATGAGCTCCTTTTGTGGAGACATGGAAAAGCTAGAATCAAATTTGAAGAAGCTTTTTGATAAACTACTGGTAAGAGGATTATTAGTCTTAAGAGAGAGTGTGAAAGTTTGTAATTAGATTTCATTAGGCCTTTTATTTTATTTGAATTGAAAAGCACCTAGTGTAACGATAGTACTTCCAGAGGGATAACTGTGTTATAATAGCTAATTGCTTTAGCGGATTTGAACACCAGATGTTGACTAATTTTCATACACAGCATGTTTACAAGTGTGAAGAAGTTAAATTCTCTGTGGATAGCACAGCACTTGAAAGATGCTTGAACAGCAGCTGGGAGGAAATGCATGCTTGGCTTCAGTAGTAAAGGGCAGGGGCTCACAAATTGTGTCCAGCTTTGGTAGCTAGACCACCAAACCGCAGGTGGGGTACTGTTGTCATCCTCCAACGTTGGGCTTCCCACCCCCCTTGGTGTAATCTGTAAGGGAGCCATAAATGTGTGGGGCGGGGTATAGTCTTCCCATCTCTGTCTTCTAAGTAGGCTGCAAGAGGAGGATTTAATATTTATAAAATTTTGTATACTGACCTTCATCCAAAGATCACAGGGTGGTTTACAATATAAAAACACAAAAATATATAGCATAATAGCTAACAATAACCCCACACACCTTTTTTTTAATGACTCTGTCCTGTGGTCTGAACTGATTGCCGAGGGTCCTCCCCCCCCCCCTTCTTTAATCACTCACTTTCCCCATGTTTCCATCTGGGCTCCCTTCACCGACATGAAATTGGGGCAGAGTCTGCCCACCGCTGTAGTAGGCAATGGGAATGGATTCCATCTGAATACATGCCTGTGTCTTTGTCTTGCTGCCGAGAAGAGTGTCAGGAGAAGAGCAGGGACACTGGAATGGATAATGACTCTGCAGAGGTCAAGATGCAGTGGAAAACAGAAGACAAAAGCAGACTAATCTTGACTGAGTGAAGTAAAAGCGAACGTTTAAAATGTTGCTACCTACTCTCACTCAGTCAGAGAAATAGAAGGGAGGAGCAGGGACAGAATAATAGGGGAAATGTTGGCAGTTTGTGTGTTCTGGTTTTTAAAAGGACAAATACGGCTTGAGATTGCACCCTAATTCTGACAGCTGGGATGAAATACATGGCTTTGCAGCCATGTTTGTGGTCCTCTTTCTGAAGGAGATTTGGTAATGAATAGATAGATGAGGCAATGACATCTTAAATACTAGATGAAGTAACAAGTGTCAATTCTTCTGATTTCTGTTTCTCAGGAATACATGCCACTCCCTCCAGAAGAAGCGGAGAATGGGGAGAACGCAGGCAATGAAGAGCCCAAATTGCAGTTCAGCTATGTGGAGTGTTTGTTATATAGCTTTCATCAACTAGGTCGAAAACTTCCAGACTTCCTGACAGCCAAGCTGAACACAGAGAAAGTGAAAGACTTTAAAATCAGGTAGCATTAAAGTGTGTGCATGTGCAGACTTCATTAGAATAGCAGTACTGTAATGGAGTCATATAGAATCCTACTGATCTTCCCTCTGCCAATTATTATTAACCATAAGATTAATAAGCAAGCATGAGCCAATAATGGAAAAGGTTAACTAAAACTTCAGAGTGAAAATATTGAAGATACTGTTCCTAGTTTTCAGGGCAATAGGGAAATGTCTATGTCAGAATAACTATAGCCCCAAACTGACATTTCAAACTTGCTTCTGGCCCTCTAAAAATTAATGAGAGAATTCTTCTCAGTTTTCTTATTAAAAGTTACTTATTGGATATGTCATATTGTCTTTCTGTAACTCAAACTAGCCTATACTTGTATAGCAATGAAATGAATAGTTTACTAGGTGGTGAAACAAAATGCCTTTAGCTTATTAATATGCACCGAAGACTTATCGAGTATAAAAGCTGTAATGCTTCCAACAAAGAATTACTTTTACGTTCATGACCTGTAGCGTATTAATACTGAACTGCAATTTAAGCTGCTCTTGAAGAACTCATAAAAGGCTCACATGTTCTGAATTCTCAGATCAAATGGCACATTGACCAATAGTAACCCAAATGAGTCTAAGGATTATTTAGTGGATCTCAACATTTGTGTCCCTTGGTGACCCTAGGTTAGGGCTTTGCTTTCAGGTTTTCTGCTAACCTTCATGTGAGATTTCCTCCATGCCTTTGTTCCATCATCAGTTTCTAAAATTGATAAAAGAGTGGTTAGATGCCAAAGACTACATAATCCTTTCAGACTTCTCTTCAGCATCAGAACAATCTTTTCCATGGTCAGTGACAGCATCTGGCTTCCTGGGGGTAGGATCCATCACTAACACCTGGCTTAGACACTTTGACCCCCCCCCCAGCCCAGTGATCCAAGTAGCACAGTCTACCCAGCATTTAAAGTGGGCATTATGGGAAGTTTTTCATATATATTTGCATTTTCTATTTTACATATACAAATGAAATAAAAACATAAACATATAAATCCCTTTATAAATCAGAGCTCGCTGTCCACTGCCATTCCATGGTAACCTGGAAGTCCATTATGGGAAATTTTTCAGGGTAGCTGTCGCAACTAGGACCCCCTGGTAGACTAGAGAGCCCAATTTTGATCTTAGGCACATTTGGCACCAGCTTGGCTGCAGGAGTTGCTGGAAGGAGACGTACAAGGCACTATCCAACCGTCAAAGGGACTCCACTCTGGGTTTGTGTAGGGTTTACACCTTAGCCTTTTCTTCTCCTGGAAATATCCTTCAAGGCAGTGAAGGTTTAGGATCAAAGTTCTACTTCCCTCAGTAAAATGTTCTTTGTTTTGATTTATGGTTAAATTATATTTGATATTAAAAAGTCTTGATTCATAAATCTACCCTAATGTTTATTCCTCTATAGAGACACCTTTATTTAGGTCATTCTACATATGGTCTCTTACTTACACAAATTCAGTTTGCCAAATACCGTATCTTTCTGTTGAGGCTTTTCTTTTTTCAAGATACTAGCAGTTTTCCTTTTTATCATCTTGATTTCACTGTGTGTTGCATAACTTACTGTTCATCTATTCTCTTTTGTTAAAGATTACAGTATTTTGCTAGAGGACTGCAGGTTTACATCCGACAGCTTCGTTTGGCACTCCAGGGCAAAACAGGCGAAGCATTAAAGACAGAAGAGGTATGTAGTCCTCTGTGACGGCTGTACCTTAGCTGAATTTACCATAATGACTTTATCACAGTATGGATAAAGTTTGTGACAGTGGCTTCGATCAGTAGTAACTGGGGGTGTTGCTCACAAAAAATAGTTTTCCAAATTGCCCTGTGCCTTCTGAAAATCCACTCCTGGGGGTTCTGAGACTGTCAGGATATGATATGGGAGCTGCACCAAAGGGGAATTGAAGAAAATTGGGGATGTCTTTTTCCATGAGCAGAAGTATCTCTCCACTTAAGCAAGCACCCTTGGATTGAACTGATTGAAGAGTGTCACTGTATCGCTTCTATTTTTATGCATCCACTCTGTTTCATAGAGAACAGAAAACCAGTGTGTTGCTAGAAGTGTAGCAAGAGTGGCAGGGGTTTTTTTTCTGCACCAATCCTCCACATAAGCCAAAGGGCCATAACTAAACTACATGTTCAGTGCATGTGATTAAAGATATTAAGCATGAAAGATTCCAGACTCTAGCAGCAATTAGTGTTTCAGATGGAAAATAGTTATCGGTGTTGGCGTTCATTTAAAGAAAAGAAAAGGCACTGAGCTTCATTGGAAACATCTTAAATATAGACTTCAAAACAATTTAACATTTCTAAAATAGCCTTTCTCCTTTTTTGCAGAACAAAATTAAAGTGGTTGCGCTGAAAATTACAAATAACATCAATGTTTTAATCAAGGTAAGCCCTTCTATATTTTATTACTGGATTTGTTTAAAAAGGATGGTTTGGTGAAGATAATTTGTCCTGAAGCTATTTGTGACCTATCAGTTCTGTGACCCTAACTCTGTTCTTTCTGGAAACAGTAATACTGTTCCAATAACTTTTGCTGGGTGCTGCTTAGCACAGCTGGCACAGCCCAGTCAGATGGGTTGCAGCATTATTATTATTATTATTATTATTATTATTATTATTATTATTATTATTTTATTTATTAAATGTAGTAGATTCTTTCCTCACACTGTTGTGTTTGAGCATTATACCAAACCTGTAGGGAAATTTAGTCTGTTTTCAAAAACAGTGCAGGAAACAATGGAATTCCATCAAATACTTTACAAGAACATAAAAGAGAAGTGAGAGAGAGACTGAACTCATACTTAATGCTGATCCTAACGATGGATTTTCACAAATGTGGATTTTGGAGTGAATTTTTTTTTTATCTGGAAAATCTGTCATGCAATAAATTTTAAATTTGAGGAACTTTAGTTTTTAACATCTATTCTTCAGCTGCTTAAAGTACTATTCCCGGAAACACAAAATTCCTATTTTGCCTCTAGGATCTCTTCCACATTCCTCCTTCATACAAGAGCACAGTTACACTGTCATGGAAACCGGTACAGAAATCTGAAGCTGGGTAAGTTAGCAGTGAATGACTTCCAACTATCTATGTATTTCTCTCTTGTCTTTCTGTGCTCCAACAGATCTCTGTTAATGTAATGTTGGAGTCCTCTTTTAAATCTATTTATACATCTATAAAGTTATGCCAAAAATGTTATTCTGCACAAGTTATGATTTTGTATACATTCATTGGTTGAGTCAGTGTGTTTGAACATCCAAAGGAGAGTTAAGATAAAAGGAATAATAGAATTGTAGAGTTGGAATAATAATAATAATAATAATAATAATAATAATAATAATAATAATAATAATTTATTATTTGTACCCCGCCCATCTGGCCGGGTCTCCCCAGCCACTCTGGGCGGCTTCCAGCAAATATAAAAATACATTAAAATATCACAGATTAAAAACTTCCCTGAACAGGGCTGCCTTCAGGTGTTTTCTAAAGGTCATGTGGTTGTTTATCGCTTTGACCTCTGATGGGAGGGTGTTCCACAGGGCGGGCGCCACCACCGAGAAGGCCCTCTGCCTGGTTCCCTGTAGCTTCGCTTCTCGCAGTGAGGGAACCGCCAGAAGGCCCTCGGCGCTGGATCTCAGTGTCCGGGCTGAACGGTGGGGGTGGAGACGCTCCTTCAGGTATACAGGACCGAGGCCGAGGTATACAGGAAGGTGCCTCAAGGGTCATCTGGTCGAACTCTGCAATGCAGGAATCTCAGCTAGATCCTACTTGTCAGATGGCCATCTAACCTCTGCTTTAAAAAGGATATACGTTATTTAGCAAAACAAATAGTCACTTCAGCAATTGTAATAACTTTACTCTGGAGAGAGAGATGGGTTGGGATCCAGAGAAGTTCAGCAACATGTTCCCATGCACACAGGAGAAGTACAGGGGGCTGATAATCTTTGTGTTCCTTCTAGAAGTACCCACTCCTGATGAGGAGCTGCTCCAAAGAGTCCTTAACCTTTCAGAGACTACTGCTGCTAGAATAGGGAGAGCTACAAATACTGCATGTCTGAGCAGAATACCATATGCATGCCTGGGATCCTGGCATCTTGGTCCTAAAAAAGATGCCTAATCTAGGAGTCACCTCTTCTCTAGGCAAAACATAAGGATATCTAGTATCTTCTTTACTTGAGAATAAGCAGGTGGTGGGCTTTTCTTTCTTTAAAAATTAAAATAAGCTGCTTTTACATTTTTCTGCTATTGGTGTCTGGAAATTGAGTAAAAGCCCACCTGTTCTTGCAGAGGAGCAGGCTTTTCCAAACTTAAGGTAACCAAGATGGTGTCTTCCAGATGTTACTTGACTTGCAACTCCCATCATCCCTGGCCCGTAGCTGTGCTGGCTGGGGCTATGGGGAGATGGAGTCCAGCAATATCTGGAGAGCACTTTGGTTACTTACCCCTGCTCTAAGAAAAATAGAAGCTTTGGTTATTAAGGTGATGTTCAATTTTATCAATTTTGTGGTGTCATATTTGCTGAAATCAGCCCTGAGCGCTCTTGTTTTATTTTTATTTTTTATTTTACAGACAAATGGGCTAGAGAGTAAAGTAATAGGAATCTTCTTGCTTTGCAATGCTAGGAATTTTTTGTTCTATGCTATTAATGTTGCATATCTGTAAATTAACTTTGTACAAAAAGCCTTCATTGAGTTTTCCATTGCTGTACATATTGGGTTCATTTTTTAAAGTCTTACTTGTCTTTGCAATATCCCCCCCCCCTCTCTATTTTCTTTGAAGGCAAAAAAGAGCAAGTGATGATGCAGCTTCGGACTTGCCAACAAAGAAGGCTCCAGCAGGACCAAAAAGGGATGCCAGGCAGATATACAATCCACCCAGTGGGAAATACAGTAGCAACCTGGGAAATTTTTCTTATGGTAAGTGTTGCAAGAGATTGTGTTATTCTGCGCAGGGAAGAAATAGGATTCTGTTTTGTGCTGTAAGGTGAGCTGCCAGGCTCTGTTGCCTTTGGGGGTATGTTCACTGGTATTCCTGTTCATGAATTTTGTGTGTGCTTTTTTGAGATACAATCTTGGCATGATTTTGCTTTACATATATTGAACAATGTCTAGACAGGTGTAGCAAGCCTGTGGCACTCCAAATGCTATTGGACTGCAGCTGTTGTTAGTCGAGCAACATCTGGAAAGCCTCAGGTCTCCTGTCTGTGGTCTAGTACAAGATCTTTATTTTTGGTCTCATTGGCATTTACCTGTAGAAAATTCTTGAGTCAGGTTTTATTCACATTGAATAGGAAGGGAGGGTTGTAACATGATAGGAAACTTCATTTGGATTTATGGGAAGGTATTCCATACCATCACTTTATTCTTTCATGAAAGAGCAATCCAAACTCCTATTCACCATGCAGACCCTGCAGCTCTCATATGACAGCAACGGGCCTGATCCAGGCTTCTTTGCTTTGCCAGCCTGAGCACTGGTGCAGCACAAAGGCTTTTTGTTCTGTCCTCCCACCTTCTTTCCCGGCCAGGGCTGTAGGAGTGGCAATGGCTGTGTTGTTCCATGAATCTCTGCCACTGTTGGTCAGTAGGGTAGGACTGCAGCCTAATATAATGCCGGAGAAAGGAAATAAGAATTTGAGAGATCAGTATAAGCAGCTTCAATTAATGCCCTTTCCCCACAACGTTTTTTCTCTTTAAAACACATTGTTCAGCTTTCTCATTCAATTAAAGGCTGAAAAAATGGTGTGTTTGATACTCATTCACAAACTTTGGCTTTCATATGCAATCAGTGCCATCTGTTTACTTAACAAAGACATTGTCTGGGTTCCAAAGAGTTTCATAAGTGTATATCGGCAATTAGTGCTTCATCGGAAGTTCCCCAGAGTTTTGCACGTGGCTTGTCTAGTGTTGTAAATGGCTGCAGGCATAATGAGGAACACTGGAAACTATGACACAAGACACTTCCAGAATAGTCCCTTTGATCCTAACACTCAATAATATACAGGTAGTCACATGCTCCATAAGTGGTAAAGTTATTTTCTATTCTGTTAAACCAGTTCTGCAAATAAGTCCACAAAGAAATGATTAGCCTACCTGTACCTGTGTAGCATAATTGGGTACAATTATGAGAGCCAATTGCCTTGCCATTTGCAAAATCTTTCTTGGAATGAGTTATTACCATAGGTAAACTGGCAAGCGCCTATTTTCAAGTTTGTGTTCAGCTTAGACATAAGATAAGATAAGATAAGATTTATTGTCATTGTCCCCTTGCGGGAACAACGAAATTACTTGGTTGCTCTATCCACATCTTACAAGCTGAAGTAAATTGCCTACTATACCTTCCACTGGGACATGGGTGGTGCTGTGGGTTAAACCACAGAGCGTAGGGCTTGCCAATCAGAAGGTTGGCGGTTTGAATCCCCGTGACGGGGTGAGCTCCCGTTGCTCGGCCCCTGCTCCTGCCAACCTAGCAGTTCGAAAGCACGTCAGAGTGCAAGTAGATAAATAGGTACCGCTCCGGCGGGAAGGTAAACGGCGTTTCCGTGCGCTGCTCTGGTTCGCCAGAAGCGGCTTAGTCATGCTGGCCACATGACCCGGAAGCTGTACGCCAGCTCCCTCGGCCAATAAAGCGAGATGAGCGCCGCAACCCCAGAGTCATCTGCAACTGGACCTAATGGTCAGGGGTCCCTTTACTTTACCTTCCACTATCTCAAGTTTGTATGTTTTAATGTAACTCAGCCTGTGATCTTAAGAGTAAAGGGTGGTTAAGAAATAATGATAACAACAGACATGCAGTATGTGTAAAATATGTATGCACGTACAGAGTAATTATACGGATTCCTACTACTTTTTCTATGTATCAGAGACTTTTATGTTAAAATAGTTTTACTGGATAAGGAGGGGTAGCACACATGAACATGCTAAATATTTCTTACTCAGCCTTGCTTCAGAGTTGGGAGGCACAGACAAGCAGGTTTATATTCTGACTTGAAATATATTTACCATAGGAAAAGCTATTCAAAGGCAGGTTCACACTCTCCTATCACTTGAGTGGTTTATCAGTGTTTGCAGACAAAAAAAGTTCTGACCTCCTTTGCCTGGTCCTCAGACCCTAGTCGGCACAAAGAGTCCTTGAAAAAGAGTACTTTGCAGAATGCTGCGTTTATTCTTAAAAAATCTTCTCCAACCACAACCAACAGCTTTTTACACATATCAAGCTCAGCTTCCATCAAACAAACAACCCACCCAACAAACAAACTAACATTTTAGCTACTTTATATACACTGATACAATTAGGTCATAGGTTGCTGACTCATGCTGACTTTCTTTTAGTATTAAAGGAACAGCGGCCAATTCTTTAGCCGTGACATGGTTGTGGTTGTGTAACTGGGAGAATGACCATGTGGATCAAGCCTTATGTGAATTGGGCAGTATGTGCTGGGAGCTGGTGTGGTTCTTACTAGTCTTGCTTCACACAGTTGGGCTCCTCATCTACATGATTAGAGAGTATGGTGCAATTCTTACTGTCATGTTTGTTTAAGTGACACTTGTATTTAAAAGCTAGAATTATAACTAGGGGTAGTTGCTGTTTTCCTTCTAGTCAATCAGAGATCCATATGTTTTAAAACAGACTGATTTCTCTTTATTTCCAGAGCAGAGAGGTGGTTTCCGTGGTGGACGTGGGAGAGGATGGGGTGGCCGTGGTAATCGCACTCGTGGAAGAATCTACTGAAATCAATGGTGTTTTCATTCCCATGATCATCTTTCAAGTCTGACGAATTGCCTGGAGGGCTGCATTGTTTAAAGAACTGTCTTCTGCGAAAAACTGATTTAAATGTTCTTATACCTTTGTATGTATGATCTACTTTTCTAATGGACTGCAGACTCACCCACAGTGAAGCTACAACTGTATTTTTGGATGTTTAGCAGCTGGCAGTTTGAGTTTGTGTCTGGGTTTGTTTTTTAAGCATCTTCAAGACTTATTCAGGAAGAAAGCATGAGTTTTCCTGCTGACGTTACATTCATCTATAAATATGGCTATACAAAGTAGGCTCCTTAGTGTACAATAATTTTCATATGCTAGATAAGAGGTGGAAATGTTATAACTGAAGTTGAAATCAGCGGTAACCCTTCTCCAGACAAAATCGTTTTGTTTGTTTTTTGCAGTAAGTGGGAAAGAACAATATTGCAGAAAAAGTAGTATAGGCTACCAGTGGTAGCATTGATTGTTGATAGGAATCCTTGATTTTTAAAGTGTACAACATGAATGCAGAAGAATCTATGCTCTTTATCATAAGTCAGTCCATTTACTTGTTGGGAAGGGTGGGAGGGAGTGGGGAAGACCAGGTGTTAATGTGAACACATTTTGCTCTTCTCCATATATTGTAACATAATGTGTGTTTTGCAAATGGCTTTTTAAATGTTCTCTATAAATGTGTGTGTGCATATATATATTTATATATATGCCATAAAATGATAGTGAAAAAGAATAAAACTGCTAGAAATGCTACCCCAAGAATGGCAAATTTGTGATGCTGTAATAACTCTTTCCTGTTAAAGAGCTTGGATCAGTTTAGCCCTTAGAAGAAGCTCTTTTTTAAAAATAGTTAGATACCTATGTTTACAAATATTAAGCATGGCATTAGGCACTTGAAATTACTGCTATTCAGTTGCACTTGGGTAAAAAGTTAAAACATCTTGGTAAATATTACGTAATAATGGAGTCATTATAGTGATAAGGATTCTAGATATTTTATTTAAAATAATATGATGTAGCAAGCTTGATTTTCACCTCCCCCCAAAAATATTTCCCATTAAAAATGTATGTTGGGTCCTTGGCATGGGAGGAAGACGAGTGAGCAGCATAAAATGTCAATATCAGTAACAGATCATAGGAAAATGTATAACACTGCAGGAATGTTTAAGTTACCCAATGTCAGGCTTTATTTAAAAAATTGCATATTCATTTTTCGCATCACCCCCAATTCCTCTCTAGAGTTTGATGCCTGTACTGAAAACCAACATTTTGTACAAAGCATATTTCCAGCAAGCCTCATGTATATCAGAGAGAAACAGTTTATAAACTGGACAAATAAATCATTTTAATCATTCTTTGGGCCCCATCTGTGCTATGCATTTAAAACAGTATCATACCACTTTGAACAGTCATGGCTTCCCCCTGCCAAATAATCCTGGGCACTGTAATTTGTACAGCAGGGTGAGAGTTCCCTAGGGAAAGCAACTGACTGTTAAACCACTCTGAGAATTGCACCTATGTGAGGGGAATAGGTGTTTCCTAACAACTCTCAGACCCTTTAACAAACCATAGTTCCCAGGATTCTTTGGGGCAAACCATGACTGTTTAAACTAGTATGAAACTGCAGGTGAAGCCTTGATGTGTACAAACTTGTTTTTCTTTCAATGGCCACAAACGTGATTCTAATTAAGGGGAAACATCTACATTTATTCAGATTTTTGTTTTAGAAACTGGCCAGGTCAAAGTACAAATAATTGATCAAAATGGATTTTGAAATATTTTTTTTGTTAATTCAGTATGTTGCATATTTTGCTTACCATGGCAATTTGAGGTCCTTTAATAATGTGAAAGCCTAATTTTTAAGGATGGGCATTCAGTGATTACTACTGTGCCCAAGTAACTTTGGACAGGGGTTGGGGAGGGTCCCCTAGGTAACAAATTGACTAAAAAAACTATTTCTATTCATAAATGATGTGCAGATTGTCCTTAGAAACAGCTAGCTTTTTCACTTTTTGTTGTGGCTGCAGTGACTTCTTTTTGGAGACACCCATTAATCACATTCTCTTTGTAAAATTTCCTTTATGCCTTTGCAATAAATCCATTTTGTAATTTTGTTAGTGATTTCTTGTTGCTTGGTCTTTTTTAAATGATAGCTTCCTGAAAACACACTGGACTTTTAACAAAATATGTCATCTCTAGGTTTTAGGGATAATCTAAATGTAAGCCATTTTTGTGTGTTCTTATGAGTTGGGTGTGATGCAAAAGAGAGTTAAATATAATTAATTCACTTAAAAGAGCTTGGTTGGGTGTTGGTGTTTCTCTGCTTGGCTCAGTCATCACGGGATAATGCACTTGCAGCATGGTGCTTTTGCATAGAAAAAGCAATGCTCATCCAAAGAAGGTAGAGTGCAATAGAGAATTTCCTACAGCAGCAACATCCTTTCTCTTCCTAATCATTCACAGCAAATTTACAGTGCTATTGGATAGGCAGATTGTGAATAGGATGGCCAGGTGAGGGAGGGGGTTCCTGCACTTTGTTGAGGTGAAGTGGGGATTTCAGCAGGTGTGGCTTGCATGACAAACCACTCCCTCTTCTACACAACTATTAAAGGTGTGGGAAGGTTCTGTCTTCTTTTTTTCTTACTGGCCTCCCTAGTTAGGAATGAAAATGCCTGAAGACCATGTTGGTAGACATTATTGGGATGCTGCCTTAAACTGAATTAAGTCATTGGATCTTCTAACTCTCTACTGATTGCCAGCAATCCTTTGAAGCCGTTTGGTGCGTTGCAAGAAGGCTGCATGAGGAGGAGAAGGGAAGTCCCATCATGGAAGACCCATACCCTTGCTTTTGACACCTGAGGTGTATATTTTTAGGACCCACCTTATATTTTTGAGATGGTATATTGTTTTTAATACTGTGTTTTAATGTAGGTAATTGCCCCAGGGATCAGAGGGTGAAGGACATGTAATAATGTCTACTCACAATCACTCATTCTATGTATTTCTAACGGTATTTTATAATAACGGGTCCTGCAGTTTATTCTTCAGCAATTGACAAATGATTCTTTTTTTTTTCAATGATGCAATGTCTTACATAAATCTTTGGATTGTTAGAAATATTGCTAAATTCTGGTTTGAAAATCCCTTAATTCTTGTATCTTTAATTAGTCCTGTTTGGTAATGGGGTGTGCATGTGTGTTCATCCTGTCAAGTGATAGACCCCATCATCCCCACTGTATTCAAGCTATTGAAGTTTATGCCTTAGATAACTTAGTGTGTTGTGCACATGGGACACATTAAACAGCAACATTTAACTATAGATGCATACTGGAAAGTTAGTCCATTCCTTCTTACTAAAGTCATAATTACAAATTCAAAAACATAGTACAAAAATACCAGTTTAAAATTGATTAGATGCAGAATGGGGGAGTAGTATAACTCACTTCGTACATTGAGGAAGAACCTTGTTTTTGATTAACAGCTTTTAAGATTAGTTGCAGTGTCTAGCAAGACTGAAATGTTTCCCTGCTGCTTTTTGAATATTGTCATTTCTAAGGGCATTTATTCTTTGGAATCTGGCCCCTGTGCAGAATGCAGGTGAGCCCGATTCTGTTCGGTTCTGTAATAGTGGACACGGGGCCAGAGTAGGCATCTATGTCTGCCACGGGTTCTGGCCCCTGTGTCAGTATATCTGTTATATGGCCTGTTGTTGCTGGGGCGTTTGTTTCAGATTCGGGGGCAGCCTGAAATGTTCTTCCATCTGGACGGGCAGGTCCAGCAGCCTCCAAACGGGCACATGGTCCCATGTCAGAAGCTGTCAAACAAGGATTCAAACAACCAATGAATAGCGAGACGTCATTGAGGCTTGTGAGACGCCTTCCTTTGAGAGACGGTTTGGCGTTCCTCGCTGTTGTTTGAATCCTTGTTTGACTCTGATTCATATAACAACTTGCAATTACTTGTATATTTTGTGAGATGTTTTATATGAGAGATATATATATTATTTTGAAGTGGCTTATTCGTATATTTTGAATGACATCATAGCGATTATATATTTACTAACAGTTATTAGCCACCGTGTTGCGTTTGCATTTTTGTAGATTGTCACACTTTGCAACACAGCGGTTTGTGTTTGTTCAAATTGTTGTATCATGTGCTGCGGTGGCTGCTCCCTTCGCGGAACAAAAAGAGCGCGGCTCGTATTCACCTTTCGATGACAGCGGCTGCGAGCCCACGATTGGCTGCTGCCTCTGAGCAGCACGTGGGAGGGCGTAGCGGAGGATCAGTGGGAGGGCGGGGCCTCATCTCCACTCCCCGCGCCCTCCTTTCGTAGGCCACGCCCCCTTTCGCCACATTCTTTCTCCGCCTCCTCCCGCTCTCAGGGGCGCAGCCACGCGAGACGTCCTCATCTGTTTGACCCACCGCTCTGCTCCCCTTCCTCCGGCCTCTCCTGGTCACATAGAGATAGGGAAGGGGGGGAGTTAGAGTGACACGCGCACGCAGGACTTGTGGTCTTAACAGGGAGCTGGCTTCCCACACTTCATTTGCAAGGCGAGTTGAATGAGGGAATGAGCAGCTGCGTTGCTGCTGCCTCAGAGAATCCATCCATCCGCGCACAGCGGCGGCTTGAAACATCTAAGCTTACAAGTTCGGGCTTCGTGCGAGTCTACACTTTTCGTACCTCTAAGCTTTCTGAGCGCGAACAAACTTCCTTCCCCAAAATGGCGCTGGAGGCCAATCCGCTTCCGGGTGGCGCGGGTAGGCCGGGCTTGAGGAAGATGGCGGTAGCAGCGGCGGCAGCAGCAGGAGCAGGAGTGTCCCGGCGGGGTGGTCGAGGACTGGCGTGCGCCTCTCCGGGCTGGGCGCTACTGGGCCTTTTCCTGCTGCTGGGCTCTGCGGCTCAGCCTGGCGCCGCCACCACCCACTGGGTGGTCACCGAGGATGGCAAGATCCAGCAGCAGGTGAGGGAGGGGCTCCTCTGGCCGCTGTGGGAACCGTCGCCATAGAAACGCTTCCACCACCCTCCTTCCCTTTGCATTCTTCTCCCAGTGCCAAGGAGGGTCCGTCCCCTGTGTAGGAAAGGAAAGAGAGAGAGAGAGACTGCGAGCGCGTTCCCGGTGCCCTTCCCATCCCTTCCCTCCGCAGGGCACTTTCCAGCGCTGCTTCCCTTCCTGGCTAGAGTTTCCTTCCCTCCCTCTCATGTCTCCAGGTGCACATGGCCGCGAGGTTCTTTCTAGAGAGCTGCGTGAGCAGATCCTGCAGGATCATGCCCATCTAGCCCAGCGTCATGCTATCGCAGGGGCTGGCTGAGCCCTTGCCTGTGGGAAACCAGCAAGCGGGGTTCGAGCACAAAAGCAGCTCTTCTCCCCTCCTCTGGTTTCCTGCAACCTCGTTGCTGCCGTTCTCGAAGCTCTTCCTTTGATCAGCGTTTCTGTGGAGGGGACCGAAGAAGAGCCCAGCAAGGATCCCTTTAGGACAGCAAAGTGCCTCTGAGGAAAGAGTGTGATGTAAGAATAGAGCCAGCAGGCCTTCCTTGTTGCTTTTCTGCCCACACCACTTCTGGGCGGCCCACGATTTGGTCTTCAGGGGTATACAGCCTCTGCTTATGGACATTCTCATTTAGTTACAGTAAAGGTTGACCTCTGTCAGTTTATCTAAGCTATCACCATGCCACATTATGTAGCGGTGAATTCCGTAAGTAACCATGTGTTTCATGTAATAGAGAGATAAAGGTACTATCAGCTGCCTGTCAGTTTCATTGGGTGAACCTTCGTTCTGGAATAATGAGAGAGGTGAGCTGAAGACTCCTCAGTTTCTCCACATGGTTTTATTAACATGTCATGTGTCTTCATAGTCATCTTTCTCTAAAGAGCCCCAAATGTCCTAGCTAGCCTTTCCTTGTTTGGAAGTCCAGCTCCCTGATCACTATAGTTGTTCTTGTCTGTAGTGTTTTAAATATTTCCTAATAATTCCCAACATTTAGTTTTTCTTTCCCCACCCTACAATGCTGCACCTTCTGTTGAAGCTTTCATTTAAGGTTTTCTGTGGCACACAGTCATCTTCCACCTAAAATGTCCTTTTTGAGTCCTACAAAATCTCTTTCAAATTTCATCTGCAAACATGGCTATCTCACGGCTCCCCCTAATTCCATCCCTAACTCCATATCATATAGGAATGTTAAATGGCAATGGACCCAGTACAGAGTTTTGTTCAGAACATTTTGAAAATGTTCTGCTTATTCCCACCCTATTCTGCGTGATCTTTAACCAATTACCATTTCACAGGACAACCATGACTACTGTTTACTTAGGAGCCTTTTTGGAAGTCCAAGTATGACTACTGAATCTCCCCTACCTTACATGCTTGTTGACACGCGGAAGAATGAAAAGCAAAACATCCTTTGCAGAAGCCATTCTAATTAATTAATGTTGTTTAACCATCTAGTTTCAGTAATGCTTTCTACTAGTTTACTTAGGGCAGTAATTAGGATAAGTGGTTCTGTGATTTATCAGAGCCCCCCTGGCTCTCTTTTTAACAGGCTTGATTTCATAGGCAGCCATGTCAGTTTCACCTTTGTCCTCATTCAGTTTGTTCTGTTTCTTTCTTTCTTGATTGAGAGACTTGGGCAGAGGCTGATAAGTACAAAGTTCCACGTCACACTCTATTTCACACATCACTACTTTTGAGTGAGTTTTATAAGTGCACCACAGAGCCATCAAACCCTAGCTTTAAGTATTATATGGGCTATACTTGAGTGAAGCATTGCTCATTTATCGATAGGAAGGTTTTCTGTTTTGAATGGCAAGGCAAGACATCAGTCCACTAGACAGCAATGACTAGGCAAGGTATAGAACAGGGGTAGGCAACCTAAGGCCCGTGGGGCAGATGTGGCCCAATCGCCTTCTCAATCCGGCCCGTAGATGGTCCGGGAATCAGCATGTTTTTACATGAGTAGAATGTGTCCTTTTATTTAAAATGCATCTCTGGGTTATTTGTGGGGCATAGGAATTCGTTCATTCCCCCCCCCCCAAAAAGTCCAGTCCACCACATGGTCTGAGGGACGGTGGACCGGCCCACGGCTGAAAAAGGATGCTGACCCCTGGTATAGAAGGTGGTGAACATGTATAAATCTATTCAGCAGGTACACTTCACCAGAAATGTAGTTTAGAAAAAAAATATCATGGCAGCTTGATTCCCCTGTTTTTTAAGTTAAATTTTTGCCAGCAGCTTGGAATATTCCTACCAAATTAAAATGACTTATCTAATTTGAACTGTTCTAAGCTGATGGGCTTTGATATAAAAGGTATTCCATTTTATAGAGTGAATTCAAGGGTTATCTACATATAATAATCTGTTTTTATAGGGCTTCCTGGTTAAAGTCTTACAAATCACATATTTTGTTGCTACCTAGATTAGTTGGTTCTCTTCTGTGCTTTATAATGTATGTCATATAGTAGGGGGAGTGAATCTGTAGGTAAGTTTAAAATGGTGAAAGTTTGGCTATGCTTAAACTTCATTGTACATTGTTGAGGTCTGCAATTGAATTTGTTTTCTGATCATAACTCTCTTACTTGTCACAAACTCTTCTTAATATAGAGCCTCTGCTGATCACTTCCCAGTTTTGCTAGCTTTCTGATTTTCTTGTAATAATTAATATCCATACCATTTACCATACGAGATATTGAAAGTGACTCTAGTATTTATTATGCTTCTAATGCAATCTCCTTAAAGGGTACAAAGTCTGAGAGTTGGACTTGCTTCCCTGCTATGCAAAGTTGCCTCAGGTTTTGGTTGGTCCTAGTAAAGCTATTGCCTGACCATGAATTTTAGATATAAAACACTATACAGTGGTACCTCGGGTTAAGTACTTAATTCGTTCCGGAGGTCCGTTCTTAACCTGAGGCGTACTTAACCTGAAGCACCACTTTAGCTAATGGGACCTCCTGCTGCCGCTGCGCCGCCAGAGCACGATTTCTGTTCTTAGCGGAGTTCTTAACCTGAAGCGTACTTAACCTGAAATGTACTTAACCCGAGGTACCACTGTAGATGGTAAGCAACAAGTGTTTGTCTGCTGCTGGACAGAATTAGTCAGCAGAATGGGGAGGGGGCAGTTTTTGGTGTTCCTTTCCTGCTGCCCCTCCTTAATCTGCTCTGGAGGGGACCCTTCAGAGCAGATTTCTGGAGAGATTCAGGGGGTGAGGGGACAATTTAAATTGTCTCCGTACTGAATCTTGCTGACAGTTTATCTTCTAACTCAGGCATAGGCAACCTTGGCTCTCCAGATGTTTTGGGACTATAACTCCCATGATTCCTAGATAACAGGACCAGTGGTCAGGGATTATGGGAGTTGTAGTCCTAAAACATCTGGAGAGTCAAGGTTGCCTATGCCTGTTCTAACTGATCAAATACCAATGGATGTCATACTGTATTAGCTATTCTGGTGTGGAGGTGCCTATTAATTAAAATTTAATATTTATTTACTAAAATGTGTATACTGTCTTTTATTTCAAAGAAATATTGAGGTGGTTATAAATCAATAAAATAAACAGCATATAATAAAATATGATAAAACAATATTAATGAAGCACAAATAAAACATCAGGATCAGCTGCAGTAGCCAGAAATGCCAAGAATCAGTATTAACTCTTGGGCTGGGGTTTTTTGTTGTGGGGAGTTGTTGCTGTTCGTTTTTTGTATCTTTATTTTTAGATCTTGTGTTTTATGTGAAAATTGTTCAGTTTGGTTCTGTATTTTTAATGTTTTATTTATTGTTTGTAACTACTTTTGCTATGTTGTAGATATGTATTTTTTCATGTTTTAAGCCATCTTGAGCATGGTTTGAACTGTGGAAAGGCAGCATACAAATAAAATTATGTATGTGTGTATGTCAGTTGGGAAAACTTTGGGTAAAGAGCTATGTTTTAAATTGTTGGTGGAAGCTTCCAGGAGTTGCTGTGCACCTGATCTCCTTAAGGAGATCATTTCACAAGTTAGGGGCCACTGGAGAAAGCCCTTATCTGTACATAGACATATTCAGGCTATGATAAAGTTAACCAGGTCTGTTCAGCAGATTACAATGCCTGGGCTGAGCTGTGGTGTTAAAATTACCTAAAATAAGTAGACAGTCTTTTTTTTTTTTTTTTTTTAGACCAGGGGTAGAAGGGAAGTTGGTGGTGAATGGTGTCAGCAGCAAAGGTGGACTGGGGCCACATTTCTAACATCTCCTTTTCTCTCCCTCTCCACTCAGCAGGTTGCTGAAGGAGAGACATATTGTAGCCTTAGGACCACATGGGGCCCACTCCTGACTTCAAATATTACTGATTGGTAGATCAGCTTAGTGAATATTGCATTGGGGGGGATTCCCAAAAAATCAGAATAATATAATTGTCAAATTATGCTAATTAGATGCTGCAAAATCTTCAGCTGTAACTATTCAAATGTCTTGCAATATTCATACCACAGCTGATGTTGTCTACTACGTACAGTGTTTCCAGGACTTTTAAAAGAGTTGACAGAATTTCCTAATCAATCTCAGACCTCTGCATTAAGCAAGCTCTGATGTTTTTGCGTAAGTGGCATAGTGATTTTGCAACTTTGTGCTTGTTTTAATTGCTCGTTCTCCTTTTGCCCAAGCCCTAGTGATCCTTTTTTATTTCCAATGGAGCTTGCATATGAGAAAATGTTTATAGGCTTAAATCCTACATTCTCTTAGTTGAAAGCTGGATCCATGGAGATCAAGAGCACACATTTGCACAGATGTAATTAGGACCAGAGATGCTCTACACCCATAGTCGCATAGGGATTGTTTTTTCATCATGTAATTTTACACAGTTGGGGACTGATGTGAATAATGCAATTACATGGGTGGGGCAGATTGTGTGGTCTTTCTATCTACTTACTCTTTTCTCCTAATTCATGGATTCTATAAATGTTGCTGTATTCACCGAAATGACCTCCTTTACTTGTGTAAGTAAAGAATAGTTGTAGAAATTCACAGTCCAGTTCATATTTACTCAGTGTAAGACCCAGTGGGGCTTAATCTCAAGTAAGTGCGCTTGGGGTTATAGCCTTAAAGATCTGTCAAATAGTTCCTTTAAAATACTGTTCCACCATGCTCATTTTGATATTATTAAAGAGGATATGGAGAATATTTTGCAGTTTTGTGTTGTGATGAAAAAGCTGGATAGTTGTTCAGAATAGAGATAAGACAGGATAGAAATATTAAACATGTTTGGTTATATGAATAGTTAACAATAAGGTGACCGATAAAAAGGCACAGGGTGCAATGCCTCTCTGCAATTAAACTCTTCTGAATTTCATGGCATGTTATGGCTGCCTATGCTTCTTCATAGATGTGTAGCATAAGCAAACTTGGCACTTAAAGCCCCACCTATGTTTAGTCATCCTGAGATCCTTGACTAATTCAAAACTAACATTTTTAAGCATGCTGCTGGCCTTTCAAAAAGCACCTCTGACTATAAACTAATTTACCATAAAAGATCCAGCAAAACAAGTAACAGAATATAAGAATCTAAAAACAAGCAGCATATCCCAGTAGACTGTATTATATAAACAGATAACTCCCCTCACATTATAAAACCTTTTGGTTAACATAAACTGTTAATGGTAGTCTGACATGAGAATTTATTGTGTTATTTGGTTGTTATTTTGCATGCATTGCCTAAACACTATCTTCTGATTTAGGGTGGGATATTTTATTTTTTATCTTTATGATCTTGTTAATACTCAAAAGAGAACTGCTAAACCTTCCAGGAGCTTCAAAGGGGTCCCACCCCCATCTCTTGGCAGCTATCAGCATCCAACCAACATCAGTCCCAACTGCATCCAAAAATCTAATTGAAATGGGTTTAGAATGATCTGTTTCATGCAGGAGTATCTTGAACTGCTTAACAATTGCCTTCCCTGCTCATTTGTGAGGAAAGGGAAGCTTATACATATTTGTAATTCTTCAAAACCAGAGGATCTGTGAAGACCGATAGATAGATAGATAGATAGATAGATAGATAGATAGATAGATAGATAGATGATAGATAGATAGATGTGTGTGTTTGCACACAAGATATACTACTTAATCAGCAACCTTCTGAAAATAGATGTTCTATTTCTGCCCTAAGGTACAAAGGTGGACTCGTGCTAAATGGCATTATTCCATGTCCATTGAACCCTACTGCCTACTATGAAGTAGAATCATTTCCCTACTTCTATTATTATTTGCAAGGTTCCATTTAGGTGTGCCGTCTGCTTTCAGTGAAAATATGATCATAGCCTAGCCTACATGAGATTTCCTCCAGGGTATGAACATAAGAAGAGCCTACTAGATAAGACCAGTGGCCCTCATCCAGCATCCTCACAGTGCCCAGTCAGATGCCTATGGGAAAGTGCTAGCAGGACCTGAATGCAACAGCACTCTCATGGCCTTCACTTTCTAGCTCTGGACCCCTGCCCCCTTAGCTGATAAAAACTAGCAGGGATGTGACAGCTGGCTGGGCCAGGGAAGTGATTAATACCTCAGCAGCTTTTGATACCATCAACCATGGTATCCTTCTGGGGTGGCTGTCCGAGGTAGAGGTGTGTGGCACCACTTTGCAGTAGTTCTAGTTAATTAAGTTAGGGTCTGGGGATTTTGCTTTGGCCCTGTGGTGCCTTCAATGTGGGGTTCCTCAGGGTTCAGTTTTATTCCATATACAGTGGTACCTCGGTTTATAAACTTAATCCATTCCAGAAGTCCACTCTTAAACCGAAACCGTTCTTAAACCAAGGCGCACTTTCCCTAATGTGGCCTCCCGCCACCGGTGCCCTTCCATTCTTAGACCGAGTAAGCTTCCGTTCTTAGACCGAAGTAAAGTTCACAAACCAGGACACTACTTCCAGTTTTGTGGAGTTCGTAAACCGAATAGTTCGTAAACAGGGCTGTTCTTAAACCGAGGTACCACTGTACAGTCGTACCTCTTGTTACGTTTGCTTCATGTTGCATTCGTCACGGGATACGAACGCGCCGAACCCGGAAGTACCGGAACGGGTTACTTCCAGGTTCAGCAATTCGCACATGCACAGACGCGCAAAATGACGTCATGCGCAGAAGTGCCAAATCGCGCGGCGAGCATGCACAGATTCGGCGCTTCATGTTATGGCCTTTTCAGGTTGCGAATGGGGCTCCGGAACGGATCCCATTCACAACCAGAGGTACCACTGTACTGTTCAACATCAACATGAAATTGCTGCGTGGGGATATCTGGAGTTTGGAGTACGTTGTCAGCAATATGCTGATGACACACAGCTCTGCTTCTCCTTCACATCTGCAGATGTGGCAATGGGTGTGTTGGACCTTTGTCTTTCCTCAGTAACAGACTGGATGAGAACCAACAAGCTGAAGCTCAATCCAGATAAGGCTGAGGCACTGTTAGTGGGTGGTTCTCTAGACCAGATGGATGATAGGTTGGCTGCTATTGATGGGGTTGCACTCCCTTTGAAGGAGCAAGTATGCAGCTTGGGGGTACTTCTGGATCCATTGCTGCCACTTGAGGCTCAGGTGGCCTTGGTGGCACAGAGTGCATTCCATCAGCTTTGGCTGGTGGCCCAGCTTTGCCCCTACCTGGACAGGGATAGCCTAATAACTTCTGTCGTCTATGCTCTGGTAACCTTTGGTTACATTATAGCAGGCATCCCCAACCTGCGGCCCTCCAGATGTTTTGGCCTACAACTCCCATGATCCCTAGCTAACAGGACCAGTGGTCAGGAATGATGGGAATTGTAGTCCAGAACATCTGGAGGGCCGAAGGTTGGGGATGCCTGCATTATATCAACACGTTACACATGGAACTGCCTCTGAAGATGGTTCAGAAACTTCAGCTGCTGCAGAATTTGGTGGCCAAAATTCTTGCTCACCGGGGCATGATGGTTTAAACATATAAGGCTAATCCTGGCCTGATTGCATTGGCTGCCAATTAGTTTCCAGGCCCAATTCAATGTGCTGGTTTTGACCCATAAATCCCTAAATGGCTTAGGGTCACAATACCTCAAGGACCACCTCTCCCCATATGAACCAACCAGGACCCTGTGATCATCATCTGACACCCTTCTTCATGTGCCCCCTCCACAAGATGTCTTGTGGAGGATGGCAACACAAGAATCAGCCTTTTCTGGAGTGGCTCCCCATTTCTGGAATGCTCTCCAAGGAGGCTGGCCTGATAAATTCATTATATATATTCGGGGGCTAGGCTAAAACATTTCTCCATAACCAGGCCTTGGGCTGATAAACATTCTATGTCCTTTTAAATGTGTTTGTGGAAGGGGGGGTTGTTTTTGTTTTGTTAAGTATTTTGTGTTCTCATTTTGTATTTTTATGTTGTGAACCACCCTGTGATCTTCAGAAGAAAGTCAATATACAAATTTAATAAATAATAATAATAAGTGGTGATTTTTCCCTTCATAAATAACCCTCAGAAAATGATGGAGTCAAACTTCTACTTTCCTATACAGCAGCACTAGCAAACTCAGTGTGCTTATAAGGGAAAGCAATTCACTGGCATTTTAACAAAGTGGATCTAACTTATCTTTTATAGCTAGATAACTATATTAATGATTAACCTACTATACTAAGTGTGAAATTTTACTCTTAACAGACCTACGCCCTTACTAAGTATAAAATTTTAATCTGAAATTCAGTGGTGCTGAAAGTCTGAGAAATCAAAGAGATTTGACAAACTAGTTGGGCGTGACCCTATCTCCCAATAAATATTATCAAAATGTAAATGTTCAGGCACTATACAATTGTTGGCACACACTTTAGATTATAACACAGAGTTTGTTTTTAACTAATCCATCCTCATACCAAATTGCCCAACGTTATGTAATATGCGTAATTACTGAAGCTAAGCATGTTTGGATCTTTTCAGTACACGGGTTCCATGAGGAAAGAAAAGTAGGATATAAATGTTAAGAAAACAAAAGAAATAAAAACAACATTCTGTTTCAATTCCCTATATCCTATGCTTCTGAAAGTTTCCTGTAGCCAATTGGCTATTTATAGTGTTCAGAAATTCCTCAGTGCTATAGCCTGTTACTAGCAAATGCCTGAATATTCAGCTGTCTAAACATTAAGGATGTTTAATAAAGAAGCTATTTTGAACTGTCTTCTAGGTTGACTCGCCAATGAACCTGAAACATCCTCATGATTTAGTAATACTAATGAGACAAGAAACAACTGTTAACTACCTCAAAGAGTTGGAGGTGAGGCTGTGTAACGAAATGGTCTTGGAAACCTGCTTTGTAGGTACTGAGAAGTATGAAACACTAATTTCCTGATAAAGGAAGTGCATTTGGAGAATGATAAATATTGATGCTGGAAGCTTTAGCATCAATAGTATTTATTATTTCAGTCTCTGCATAAAACCTGCAACTTAAAAAAAAGTAGTGTTGAAGCTTTTTGGCTTTCCTTTACTATTGGAGCTGTAAATCGTGGTCAGGTTCCAGTGTACCATGGAATTTATTCTCTTGAATCCAAAGGGCTCCAAGCTTCCCCCCCCCCCCCGAAGAACAGCCTCTCTCACCTCATGAAAATTTCTTTGAAACTGAGTGGCATTTCAGAAACCATATCTGACATGCTTTTCATTTTGAGATTCCAGACACCAAACATGGTATCTGAACCAAAGCACAGGCTCATGAAAGCTCATGCTTTACTACAGAAGCCCCAGCTCATTCTACACAATATTCTACACATCTCCCATCTAAAAAGAGGGACCAGTCTAAGCTTGAGCAGTGTCAGAAAAAAGCACACTAGTTCTCTCTGTGTTTGTCTTTCTTAAAGAACATCCAATGTCTGAAGCCAGCTAGCAAGTTTATAATGTAGCTGGGATTGGGGGTTCTGCTGGTTAAAGAAACCAAAACCATACAGAGAATTTCCAGCCCCTTCAGCAGACATAAGGAAATTTATTTGCATCCTAGTCAAAGACGTCAAAAATAAGTCACTACGTACAGCTTAAGAGTACAGCTAAGAGTGCTCTTGGCCCTGTTTTGTGCAATGATCCTATGTACATACAATGATCCTATGTACATACATATTGCTGTATTTTGGACCTTAATCACTAAAAGAATGAGTAGCAACCTTGATCCTTTATGAAGACTTGTTCACATGGCAGCTATGTATGGTGTGATTAATTGTGGCTGCCAGTGTTTGAGGTGTCCAATCTTTACACTGGGATGGGGGAAAATTAAAGTCTTAAGAGTTGTATCCTGAAAAGCTTGAGCAGCAGAGCTCCCCCACGCTCCCCAAGAAGCCTTTTGAAATGCCTTGGTTTGCAGTTCAGGTGACTACAGTTGAAGGAGGGAAGGAATGGCATGGCCACGTACCAGAAAGTCTTTCTGCTTGCACAAGGGGCCTTCTGGATACTAGCCATTAAATCCTGCATGTCTGTACAATGAATTGAGTTACTCATTCATGTTGGATAAGGATCGAATCAACATTTGTCACAACCTCATTGCCCAATTATTTCTGAGAACGAAACTTATAATTGGACTTCTCAGTGTAAATTTCTAGACCACTGAGTTCTTCATAGGGAGTGGCATGATGAGTTCATGAATATTTTTTAGTAATTTTCTGTTTTGAACAATGTTTTTGTTTTGTTTTTGTATCTCTTCTAGAAACAATTGGTTGCTCAGAAGATCCATATAGAGGAGAATGAAGACAGAGACACAGGACTGGAACAAAGACATAATAAGGAAGATCCGGATTGCATTAAAGCAAAGGTGCCTTTGGGGGACTTGGATCTCTATGATGGCACTTACATCACCTTGGAGAGCAAAGAGATCAGGTAGCGAGATGATTAATTGTACGGAATTTTTGCAACTGCTGTAATTTCAGATGGTGGGATTTTGATTGTGCCATGGGGAATCAGGTTGAAATAATAAGTGAATGTTAAGGTCATGAGTAGCTCTCCTGAATATTCTCAAAAAGTTATTTATAGTCATCTCAACAATATTTGCTTATGTGTCTTTTCTAGGCATTCCTAAACTTTGTTGCATTCGTTCTTGGTGAAGTAGGCTTTCTCCAGAGCATGATTTCAAATGTACAGTGGTACCTCGGTTTAAGAACAGCCCTGTTTACGAACTATTCGGTATAAGAACTCCGCAAAACCGGAAGTAGTGTTCCGGTTAGTGAACTTTACCTCGGTCTACGAACGGAAGCCGAACGGTGGAAGGGCACCAGTGGCAGGAGGCCTATTAGGGAAAGTACGCCTCGGTTTAAGAACGGCTTTGGTTTAAGCACGGACTTCCGGAACGGATTAAGTTCGTAAACCGAGCTACCACTGTACAGGCGGCTCTCAAGTTAGGCAGGGGTAACATTGTGGGATAGCACATAAAGCCACAATCTCATACAGTCAAAATCCATTGGGTTCAATGGATTGCCAAAGTATTTTCCTGGATGTTTGCCCCCTTAATTTTTTATTTTATTTTTTATGTCAAGGACATAAAGCTTTATGCACACAAGTTAAATGTGTGTAAGTTGTGAGTTGCCTGTATTTCAGAACTTGATTCCTAACCTTCTTTATTCAGTGTCAGTATGGCAGAATCCAAAATAGTTCTTCAGTTTTGAATATTGTTCATTTTAATTATTTGAACAAGGATATGCACTTCAGAAAGTACCCACTATAGGATCCTGAATTATTTTGTGCCTGCTTTTTTTGGGGGGGGGTGGAGAGATTAGTGCTAGTTTATAGTTTAAGCTGAAGACTCAGCAGATATGATATTAATGCAGGTTGATCTAATGTAGATATAAAAATATATAATGTGTTAGTTGACTTAAAACAGATAATGTTAATCAGCATTCCTACATGGCTTAGTTCCCGTTGTTAGTATTCTGTGATCTTTTCGACTGCAAACAAATATTCTAATGTTTGCATTGCTATTTGGTTTTAGCCCTGAGGACTACGTAGACACAAAGTCTCCTTTACCTCCAGACTTAGAAGAGCCAGAATGCACAAAAATTCTAGATCTTCCATATAGCATTCATGCGTTCCAGCACTTACGGGTAAGTAATTAATGGTGTAGTCTTTCGGTAAAGGTACCCCTGACCATTAGGTCCAGTCGCGGACGACTCTGGGGTTGCGGCGCTCATCTCACTCTATAGGCCGAGGGAACCGGAGTTTGTTTGCATACAGTTTTTCCGGGTCATGAGGCCAGCATGACTAAGCCGCTTCTGGTGAACCAGAGCAGCGCACGGAAACGCCATTTACCTTCCCGCCGGAGCGGTACCTACCAGTATTTATCTACTTGCACTTGACGTGCTTTCGAACTGCTAGGTGGGCAGGAGCTGGGACCAAACAACGGGAGCTCACCCCATCGTGGGGATTCGAACCGCCAACCTTCCGATCAGCAACCCCTAGGCTCTGTGGTTTAGACCACAGCGCCACCCGCATCCCAGACCCAGTCTTTCGTTACTTTACCTCTAATCTGCCTTTCTTCCTGAGCTATCCAAGTAGATTCAGATAGTCAGGACTGCTTTGTCTTGCAATCGCTTTAAAGTTTGTTATCTGTTAATTGAAGTAAATCTGAATAACTTTCTTCTTAAGGCAGCCTAGTAATATTTGTACCGGTAGCCACAATTACTGAACATTTTGGGCAAGACTTGAGAATCATTGCAAAGCTTCTAGTGGTGATGCTTGCAATTCCCTCTCCAGCTTTCTGGCCTACAATGACTACTGTCTCATATTGCCTCCCCCACATGCATCCTAACTTCAGTTTCTATCACTTAAAATATTTTTCTTCCTCATACCTCATTTTGTCAAAAATGTTCAGATTTTTTTTTATCTAAAAGAAAAAATATTGGAAAGTTTTGCTGGTGCAGAATTTGTATTTTTCTAAATAGGTAGCAAGTAACATAGTAGGCTTGGTTATCTTATGCATTGTAACAAACATTGTTATTCTGCTACAGCACTTAAAGGAGCTGAAGTTCTTCAAAATTCCCCACTAACTGCAGCCTAAATTGTATGTGGGTGTTTTAGGATAAAAATAACTGAAGGTATTGATGGAACACTACTTAAACATGATTTTATATGGAATACTAGAACAATACATTTTCTAAATAACAGATGCAGCAATTTTGTGCGCTTATCTGGAAGTAAGTCCTATTAAATGTTGTGGGGCTTACATCTGAGTAGACTGCTATAGGATTCAGTAACCTTGACTATGCCTTTTCAGAAGTGATGCCTTATGTGTTGAAATTTTGGGGCAGTATTTGCTAAATTGGGGAGTTGTGGGTAAATTTGACATGAGGAATTACTGGCTACCTTCTACCACCTTATCATAGGTGATTCCTGCTGATTCCTGGGTATTTTTGTAAAGAATGCTGAAATAGGTGGACATATGTATCAAAGCGTTACTTATTTTCTTAAGCAGAAGTTCATACTCAGTATTCACACAGATTAGCTAACTGTTAAGAAATTCTGAATGCACACCCCTGCTATGAAAATGCGAAGACATTACTGGACCACAGAAGTTTCTGTAAAATGAAAAAAAGCAGACAACAAAAGACTGAAGTCTGTCCACCTTGATAGTAGAGAATCCCATTTTATTTATCAGTCACTGACTCTCTTCTTTTTCTATCCTCTCTGTCCCCACCTAGGGTATTCAAGAAAGAGTTAATCTTTCTGCACCCTTGTTACCTAAAGAAGATCCTATATTGACTTACTTATCAAGACGGTTAGGAAGAAGCATAGACGAGATAGGCCATCGCATTTATGAAGGTCTCATGAAGGTAACCATTTTGTGTGGGTCCCCACACAAGTGTATAGAAGCTTTGATGCAACATGAATATGGTTTATATTTGGCAGGCACTTAAATCTTCACATGCCTTCTGTCTGCTAGTTAAGGAAAAACATCCCAATGGATGCTTACTTACCCTAAGTGCTCATCTGATTTTTATATGGCTTTTCTCCCTGTGAACCAAGACAATCTGGTGACAGTAAAGTCTGCAAATTTCTACCAGTGGCCATTTAAATGAGGACCACTATAGTGCCTTGAATCTTAATTTGCATAATTTTTAATTTGGGATTTTATGTGTTCTGTTACATTTTATGTGTGATGTACTCTTTGTATAAATTGCAGTGAATAGTGGCTGATGCAGATACATTTCTACTTATCTGTAGGAGATATATAGCCAACTCATTTTTTGTTTGAATCAGTGGGCAGGATTCAGTTAACGAGTTCCATTAGTGGAAGTTTATACAATGACTTCCACTAGCACAGCAGGACTTCCCCTCCTCCTCCCCCCCCCGAAATTGGCGCAGGAGGGGGGACATCCCTAAGCAGTGCACAAGGGGCAGTTGTTGTGTCTCACAAACCTCTACTGACAGAACAATTGCCACAGCACCATGTTAAATTCCTTCTAGAGTTTTTATTTCATTAGCCCTCCCATTTTTCATATACTGTGAAGAAAATGGATTACATGCAGGTCCCGGTTTCTGGACGCAATGCATCCCCAGAAAATCGTTCATTAGGCGTCCACATAATGAGCTGGCAATTTCCTCTTTTTCCTATGGAAACATTTCTAATCCAGTCTCTCTCCCCACTTCATCCATGGTTTCTTCCTGAAATGGCTGCAGCCAACCAGCAAAAGGAAAAACTGATTTGTCTGATCTCTCCTGCTCCCTGATTTGTCCAATCTCTTTCCATCCCTCCCTCCTCCCCACATGGCTTCTGCCCGAAAAAGACTGCTGCTGACCAGCGGAGTACAAACAAGGAAGTGGGCAAACTCTGGCTGTTCATATCTGAATCAGCCATTCATGTAGCAAGGTTTAGGCATAACTCTTTATGTTTACATAACTGAATTTGGGGATAACAGGCATTCTGTGTGTATGTTCAGAATCCAGTTTCAGCCACCAACAGCGAAAAAGTTTAGTAACTTTAAAAAAAAAAGTAAACATTTCTTGTGCCTCCTGTTCTTCACAGAATTCTTCTTCTTGGGTATTATATAATATGGCTTCCTTCTACTGGCGAATAAAGAATGAGCCATACCAAGTAGTGGAGTGTGCCATGCGGGCTCTCCATTTTTCTACAAGGTGAGGCAAATGGATTTTTATTACCAGCATAATACAGTCTGTTGCATGACTTGAAAATTAAGCTAATCGAGGGTGGCAGTGGCTTCCTATTAGGATTGACAGGCCAATAGAGTTATATGATGGAGTTGTAGAGGCAAATCTGGAGACTCTGCCATCTCTTGTTTGACTTACACTAGCCTCTTTGGATGGGTGGCTCTTGCTTTGTGCTGTTGGCTTATCTGAACTATATTACAGTGAATGCTAAATAGTGTGCATGTGTATGTTGTACTGCTTATACAAAGATGTGTGGGAATAACTTAGGCTAGCTTTGGGATGTTCCCTGCTCCGTAACCAAAGTTACTTAGTCATAACTCACTTCAGAATATTATTCTTTATCAGCAAATGATGTTGAAATTATTATTACTATTTATAACTTACCAAACTACAATAGTTAATTCTGGTTTTAGAACCAAATAAGGAAGAAGACTATTTATACATAATTGTGCGTCATCTGATGGAAGTACTGGCTGAATTGCTCTTCATTATAAAAAAAAAAACAGCAGCCTTCTCCAAAACCATTGTGCTCTAGCAATAGATAAAAGTATAAGACAGCAGGATAGATGTATACACTTTTGGATATAAAAAGACACTTCATATTAGACCAGTAGCTTAGGAAGCTCTGGGCTATTGTTATGTCTGAATTGCATTTTTGCATATATTCTGGCTAGTAGCTTCTCAATACTGTACTTATCACTTTCCTGAACGCAAGTAACCAGAGATCAAACCTGGGGCCTGGGGCTTGCCAGCTGCTTAGAAATGCCTTAGGATATCATCTTAATGACTGCTTTGTTTTTTCCCTCTCTTTCAGGCACAATAAAGATGTTGCACTGATAAACCTGGCAAATGTGCTACACAGGGCACACTTCTCTGCTGATGCAGCCATTGTGGTCCATGCAGCTCTGGATTACAGTGACGTCTTCACCAGCTATTATACTTTAGGAAACATATATGCAGTAAATAATATCTTATTTTTCAGTTATCTAGAAAGATTATACTGCATTGGTTAGCTCTCTTATAAATTGAGCAGTGAGACTCATGCATCTTCAGGACAAGAATGTTTTGAATTTGGCTATCTTTGAAGAACAGTTGATCTTTAAATCGACAGATAACATTTATTTGCATTTTTGCTGTTGTTGTTGTTTTGGAGGGCCTCACTAAAGCAGCCATAATGTATTAAACATGGTTCTATTTCCAGAGCAGTCACATGCTGAAACTCGTAATCAATATGAAATTCAGAAGTTATATTAAATGTTCATATTACATTTGAATGTTGCTAACATGTCTTTTTTTTCCCTCAATCCCTTTTTTCAGATGCTTGGGGAATACAACCACTCAGTACTATGTTATGATCATGCTTTACAGGCAAAACCAGGGTTTGAACAAGCAATTAAAAGGAAGCATGCTGTCCTATGTCAGCAAAAGCTTGAGCAGAAACTGGAGGCTCAGCACAGGTAGTGAATTTATTCTCAAAATTCATACACAGGCTTGTTCAGATTTACTTTCTTGTTTCCTTCTTCCTTAAAATAAAATATAAAACTGCATAATTTTAAATCTAAGGAAAATTAAAGCACACACTGCATTGTTAAAAATCAGCTGGATGGTAGCATGCTGTAACTTAACTGTATCTTTTAATAAAACCTAAGAAACAAGTATACAGAAAAACCAACCTTGAAAGTAAGTACTGACATAAGTGTATAAGCAAAAGCTATTTTAAGCAACTTAAATGTCCTTTTCTTTGGTGTTAAATTTTTCAAGATCACTTCAGCGGACATTAAATGAACTGAAGGAATATCAGAAGCAGCATGACCATTACTTAAGGCAGCAAGAGATCTTAGAGAAGCACAAGCTGATTCAGGAAGAGCAGATCCTGAGGAACATTATTCATGAAACACAAATGGCGAAAGAGGCACAACTAGGTATCTGTTGTGTAACAAGATGCTCATTGGCAAATGTAAAAGCCGAAATGAAATTTGTATGTTTGTCCAAGGAATTCTGTTTCAGGGGAAACCAGGGCTTTTGAATAAACCAACTCACTGACTAGAACACTTGTTGACGGCATATTAAAAATGCTAAAAAGTTGCGTTTTAGTATGTTCTGCTCTGTTTTAACGAACAGACTCTCCTTTCAGTATGCAGCCCCTTGTCTCCACAACAAAAAGCCACTTTTGAAGGCCACGGGACCTTTTGGAGTAACATTCTGTTAAACATGAGAGTCTTCCACCTGAGAGGAAAACCAGCAACCTTCCTTGTTCAAAATAAATGTGTCACATGTATGGGCCTCTGAATTCTGCCTGTAAATTCATTGTGCTCCAAAGTACTAAAAATGCATGATTCTTAGAGCCCTGTAGTCTAGAACCAAGGTTAGCAAATGCATTTGTTTCTGGCAAAAACTGAAGTGCTGGCCAAGATAGCCAATATGCGCAAGCTCTGTGTGGACCAAGATAAATAGTGAGTAATTTATTATCTGAAATGCTCTTCCTCCATGCAGAATCGAGAAACATAATAAAAAATGGAAATTAAGAATCATTTGTTTTCAGATGCTTAGCTTGGAAGAGATCTGTTAGGTATATCTTCTTGATCCTAAATGCTGTCAACCATAATTTTGTTAGCTTTTAACTTGAATTTTATGTTTATATACTGCAGGAAACCATCAGATTTGTCGCCTGGGAAACCAGCAGCACAGTTTGCATTGCCAGTGGGACCAACCTGTCCGTTATCACCGTGGTGACATGTTTGAAAATGTTGAATATGTTGAGGTTTGTAGAGCATTGCTCTCCCTGCTTCATGATCTATAGAGAGGGGTACACATCTTCCTGAGGTGCCTAAAGATGAGGATATTCCTTTTATACCTATTTCTATTAACTAGCACAGGATTTTAAAACAAAATGGGGGTGCAGTGAGTTCCAATCAATCCAATATGTAGGATTCCATCTTGGAGGGCATAAACTGCCTGGCTCCTAAACACAACAGACATGCATTCATTCCAGGTTGCTGATCACTGTATCTTGTCCTGAGCATCAGACGGAAAAAAGCACCCAAGTATTGAAACGAACTTCCTTTGTGGCTCCCTGCCTCATCTTTGGATTCTGATCATCAATAACTCCTTCATGGTGTGCTCAGACACCAGATACGTGATGAATAGGTTTCAGGGAAAACAAAACTAACTTTCACACTGTTCATCAGGAGAAGGAAATTGAAAGTATTGTCTGGCAAAAGGATTTTTTTTTAATGCTTTGAAGAAAGATTGTGCCTGCCTATGCGGACGCGTAGTGGCGCTGTGGGTTAAACCACAGAGCCTAGGGCTTGCCGATCAGAAGATCGGCGGTTTGAATCCCCGTGACGGGGTGAGCTCCCGTTGCTTGGTCCCTGCTCCTGCCAACCTAGCAGTTCGAAAGCATGTCAAAGTGCAAGTAGATAAATAGGTACCGCTCCAGCGGGAAGGTAAACGGCCTTTCCGTGCGCCGCTCTGGTTCGCCAGAAGCGGCTTAGTCATGCTGGCCACATGACCTGGAAGCTGTACGCCGGCTCTCGGCCAATAATGCAAGATGAGCGCCGCAACCCCAGAGTCGGTCACGGCTGGACCTAATGGTCAGGTGTCCCTTTACCTTTACCACCTGTAGTTCTGAAGTCTGGAGAGGTGATTTGCACTGCTGCTTAAAATTATTGATATCAGGGCTGTTGGTTTTCTCAGCATCTCATGAGAGGGCTTCCCACATTTTCCAACATGCTCAGAATTGCTTTCCGGGCAGCACTGCATGCAGCCCAATGTTAGTTTTTTGTAAGGAAGTAGTTTTTTTCTTAAAGAAGTCTCCTTGAGGTGTCAATTTCATGCTCCAAACTTTTCTTCTGCATTTTCTGTTTCTAGTTTGGCAGTGATTCCTCCATTTCCAGTATGACATCCATGAATTCTGAACTTCATGCCAACCACAGTGACTTTGGCCATTCCTTGGAGTCTTCCCCTTTGGTCCATTCTGTCTTCTCTTTATGGGGCCTGGAATCTGATGCTTACAGGGTAAGTGGATAGGGTAGCTATGACATCTCTTTCCTAGGCAAGGCCTCCTAGCAGTTTCATTGTTTGCTAGTGGTGTTCTGCTAAACACAAGTACATAACTGTCAGATTCGCTTAACAGTTGCTCATGAGTAAAGACCAAGTCCGTCTTGTCTTTCAACTATTTTATTGTGCAAAGTATGTACAGTGCGGCGCTATCCTAAAACATGACCACCTAGTCGCTAGCAGAATCCGGAAGTGCCCCCCTCCTGTTGCGGCGCCAACACCAGAGTCTCTGCACCCTAAAGTGCCGCCTCCTTACTCCCCTGACGCCTCTGCGTAAAGCCGGCGCCGGAAATGGTGTCTCCCCCTCAGAGTTGGTCTGCTGAGCGGTGCTGGGTCTCTCTGCATCATCCTGGAGACCCCTTCCCACTTGGCTCCTCCCTGGTAACTCCTCCTCCCCCGGGGAGGAGCTGGCAGACTCACTGGGAGATGTGTCCGTCGACAACAGAGGCTGAGGCTGCTGGTACCCACTCAGTGCCGGACTGACAATAACTAACAATATGCATAAAATAAAGCTAATCTATTTTGGGCCTCTTGTTGGCAGTTGTGTCTGTGCACAAGCAGAATTGACTTCCACTCATCCAATAGGATTTCTCATTCCTCTCCTCCCCCTGCATCCCCGACCCCATTTGCTTCTCAAGGTGAAGTCCCATTGTGTGAGCGAAAGTCCACTCTCAAAACGTTAGATTCCTCCCAAGGTACCTTCTGGGTCGCTCTGGTTTTGTCTCTTCTCCCAACTCTGGTTTTGTCTCTCCATTCACAACTCTGTCTGCCACACAAACCACAACGATGTTATGATAGTAAACCATGGTGAACAGAGTTCAAAACTGCAGGGCAGCCATCTGACTTTTGTCATGGGTTTTGCTTGATAAACTGGGAATAACTGCCCAAAGAAAGTGGAAGCATTTAGAAGTTCTGGTGTCTTGTGTTCTGGCGAGTTTTCTTTAGCAAGTAGAAAATCAGAGAGTCATAACTGGTAAACCCACTTTGTGATACCTTAAGAAATATTTTCTCTGTGATCAGGAGAAGCAGAATATTTTGTGGCCTAAAAGATCAGAGTGTGTAAAAACCTATCCAGCTATCCCCTCCCCAGGAGAACTACCAACTTATTTCCTGCATCCAGAAAGCAGGGGGCAAAGGTGAGTACTGTTAATAAATTAATTCATATGTCATTTGTATGCAAGTGTAGCCAGAGCAGCTCACAGCAGCAGCATAATAATAATAATAGTATAATATAAAAATACAGTTATTGAAACACGTAATATGCCTAGCACTGAAAAACCAATAGCAATGAGACTAAAAGATGTTGCATGTGATGTTCAGTTAGAAAACTGGAAAATAGGCTGCAGTCCTTTGCATGCTACCTTTAGAGTAAATCAGAATGAGTTCAGTGGGATTTACTTCAGTGGGGTTTTCTTTTTCAGGTTACCTTTAGTGCTGTGGCATAGTAAAGAGTGCCAAACCAAAGGTACTATTGTCTGACAGTAATGAACATTTGTTCTGCCTCTCTAGTTTATAAAGCAATCTAATTCTACTATGATTGTTTCCTTACAATTGGTACTCCTGTAGTCTGAATCATATTCTTATACCTGTGTGGTGTTTGTTTAAATTTCTTAGAATCCATTCAATACTTAGCAGTCCAGGGGATGACGATGCACAAACAGAGGTCTATGAGCCAGATTGTTCTTCCATTACTGATGCCCACAACAGTGACTCTATGCACTTTTTGATCAAAGAACTAGACAGTCATCTGGATCTGAGGGTAAAGATGCCAGATGATCATGCCAAACAAGTAAGAGATTTTATGATTATATTTGAAGATTGTTAGTATACTTATGGTCTTCTCTGTCCTGTAAATAGTCACTTCCAGACTTGACAACTACTTGAAAGCAAGAGGTCTTCCCACATAAAATTCAGTTTGGAAATGGCCAAGTCATCACGGAAGGGAAGCCTGTAGCCATTACAACATGTTTGTTTCAATTGACAGTCACCCACCTGCAAAATGTTTGAGGCAGCACCCTGCTTTTGCATTATGATCAGATTCTGTGAACTTGGTTTATTCGGTTAGTTGACAATGATATAGGTGCAAGGAAGCATTAATTCACTCCAAATTAGTGGTGCTTTACATTGTGGTATAGCTGGTGGCTAAGAGTTTGAGCTGTGAATTAGGAAATCCATAACTGGCATCATACCACTGCTGTGAACTTGCTAGGTGGCCTAAGGCAAGCCACTTTCTCTTAGCACTGAACCACCCCAGCAATATGGGCAAAATTATCACCTCCTTTCCCTCTGTAAGAGACCAGAAGTAGCTGTTGCTAAATCAAGCCACCTTAGGTTATATTATTGGACTATTTAGACTTGCGGTTTTTGTTTGTTTTCTGTTGGATTTTGACTATGTTTTCTCCAAACTCTCTACCAACAGTAAGCCTTCATGCAGATAGCATAAGACTCATCTGGCTTTAGCCAAAGTTCAGGTTGCTTGTTTTCAGTTCTACGATCATCATTGTCTCTACAAGCATAATACATTGTTTGTTTAATTTATGAAGTTAACATGGAGCTGTTGATTTTTCCAGTTGAATTGCAAGGATTTTTCCAGTCTTTGCAATTTAGCCATAACCATCCAAATAGAAAAGTAGGCTCTCTTGGGTTTTCATTTTGTGGTAAAACCTGCTGATCCTTTAGATGATTAAATTTGAATTACCAAACTAAGTTTTCTGCATTAAAGTCTTACATTCGATAGGTTCAAATGTATGGTTTTAAACACTTCTCTGTCTTGCACAGATATTATACTCTCGTGTCAACAATCAATCAGTTACACAGCAGCAAATAGGATCATTCATCTATCATGCCATTGTAAAGGTAATTCCAATGACCGCAATGTATGTTTTTTTATTTTCCTCTTAGAGTATATGGAATTTTTTTCCAGAATCCCAAAGGGCCCTCATCTACAGAAGCAAGAATCTCTTTAATTGATTCAGAGTATTCCACTTAAGTCAACTGTAAATCATTCCACTTCTTTATTTTTGTCAGAAATGTTTGTGATTTTTGTGCATGAAAAGTGCTGATTTTGGTCAGATTATACAGCCTCCATGAGTGATTGACATAGAGTGAAATAAGGACAGACAAAGAATATAATACCACGAGTACCAATGATGACTAGAAATTGAATTTGTTTCAAGCTATTCTTGGTATGATTGAAAACATACAGGGGCCTTTTGTCAAAAAATATATTGATAGCTGTGAAGCCTTGGATTGACAAATACTGAAGGAGATTTACAGGCCAATATTCCTGCTGTACAGTGAAAATACTTGTATGGCTATACCTGTGATTTTAATAAATATAGCAATTTAGGAAATCGTAGGAAAGAAATTCTGCTGCAGTGCTGCTGCCTTCCGGAAAGAAAATGTACATTGCTAGCTCTGGTAAATGTTGGAAATGTAATAGTATATTCTGAATTATAGCATTTTAACCACACAGGAATACTAGAAGGATAGGGTAGGTATCCCAGAGACTATCGAATTGTGTGTTTGCTTTATCTATAGAGGCTTCCTAGTGACATATGTTCTATGGGCAGCTCACAAGAAATAAAAGAGCAGAATTATAACAGCAGAATTAAAATAGCAGCATAAAAGCTTTTGAACCCACAGAAAGGAGAAATAACTTGCAAGAAAATACATGCACATAGATACTTATGTTGTAATGTGAATTGTTTGATTCACAGAATACTAGCACTCTTGGTCAATTTAATTACATATTTTATTTTAAGCAAGACTCTCATGTAGCTTGTGTTTATGTAACTATATATATACATATACATATATATATATATTTCAAAATCCCTACTGATTCACAGTTCCACTTAACTGAGGAGATATTAAACAGATCTTAGACTTTAAACACGGGCCTTAGAAATACAGTAATGCCTTCCACATTATATAGGGCCATAATCTCGCAAAACTGCAGTTACGCAAATCTGTTCTTTTATTGTTAATGCTGCTTTTAATGCAAGCCATAAATACTGCGTAAAGCACTTGGATAACTGTGAGATGGGGGCTAAACATGCTCCCTTGCCTTAGAGATTCCAGCCATTGAGAATCAAGCCTGCTCTCACCTGCATCAGCTCATCCTGTGTTCCTTGTTTCACTAGGGTGTGATAGAATATTGGGAAGTGGTTAGATCAATGTTTTGCTGTGTGCAGCTGATTTGTATATGCATGACCCTCCGGCAGTGATCTAACATGGTAAAGCATGGAATGAGATTAATGAGGGTAGCCTTTTTGTGGTTAATTTCAGGCAAGGGATCCCTTATGGTTGGTTCTCAATGAGGCTGGCCTTTACTGGCGTGCATTTGGAAATGGCACCTTCGCCTTCACTTGCTTACAAAAGGCCTTTAACTTGACCCCACATGAATTCCAGGATATCCCTTTAGTCAATCTAGCCAACCTTCTAATTCATTATGGTCTTCATCTGGATGCCAGCAAGCTTCTCCGAAAAGCTTTAGCCATCAATGGCTCTGAGGTGAGTCTTCGTGTTTTTTTTCTTTTCTGTTCTGTTCGCTTAAGTAGGATTGAAGCAGAAGTAATCATCATCATCATCATCATCATCATCATCATATAATTTATTATTTATACCCCGCCCATCTGGCTGGGCTTCCCCAGCCACTCTGGGCGGCTTCCAGCAAAATATTAAAATGCAGTAATCCATCAAACATTAAAAGCTTCCCTAAACAGGGCTGTCTTCAGATGTCTTCTAAAAATCTGATAGTCATTCTCTTTGACATCTGGTGGGAGGGCATTCCACAGGGTGGATGCCACTACCGAGAAGGCCCTCTGCCTGGTTCCCTGTAACTTGGTTTCTTGCAGTGAGGGAACCGGTGTTATGTGGTCTCGGCGGCCGCTCCCAGTCACCAGTCTAGCTGCCGCATTCTGGATTAGTTGTAGTTTCCGGGTCACCTTCAAAGGTAGCCCCACATAGAGCACATTGCAGTAGTCCAAGTGAGAGATAACCAGAGCATGCACCACTCTGGCAAGACAGTCCGCAGGCAGGTAGGGTCTCAGCCTGCGTACCAGATGGAGCTGGTAAACAGCTGCCCTGGACACAGAATTGACCTGAGCCTCCATGGACAGCTGTGAATCCAAAATGACTCCCAGGCTGCGCACCTGGTCCTTCACGAGTACAGTTACCCCATTCAGGACCAGGGAGTCCTCCACACCCGCCCGCCTCCTGTGCCCCAAAACAGTACTTCTGTCTTGTCAGAATTCAACCTCAATCTGTTAGCTGCCATCCATCCTCCAACCGCCTCCAGACACTCACATAGGACCTTCACCGCCTTCACTGGTTCTGATTTGAAAGAAAAGTAGAGCTGGGTATCATCCGCATATTTGTCCCTAACCTGCCGGAGATCATCGACCAGTGCGACCAAGGCAGTTTCAGTCCCATGATGAGGCCTGAACTGGAAGGGATTCAAATGGTCAGGGAATCCTTGGTGCAGCGGGGAGGTCGGTACACCAAAAGGAATCTTGTACTGCCCCTATTGCCCAACTTCCAGAACATGCACTCAGAGAACTGGGTCTTCCCAATAGGGTGCCTGGTGCAAACTAATGACTTCCTAAAAATCACTGCAACCCCCCCTCCCCGCCCACAAGGCCTGGGTTGCTGTGCGTAAGAGAAACCTGGTGGACAAGCAGCAGCAAGGACAGGCCCATCTGCTTCATCCAGCCAAGTCTCTGTTACACATGCCAGGTCAAGTCCTCCATCCACGATCAAGTCATGGATGGCAGTGGTCTAATGGACCTGGCATTGCACAGCAGCACCTTCAGGTCATGTGGGTATCCCTTGCTGATTCCAGTATCCGTCCAGTCAAGACCAGACCCGTAAGGCAGGGATAGTCCTCAAACAATGACTAAACCTGCCTCCTCGGTAATGACATGGTCTGGTCTTAGCGTAACTCCTCCTCCTACCCATGATCACTGAGATCGGTTGTCCCAGTGGACCCCCCCCCCCCCCGTGGAACCTGGCCTAGCCATTTTGTTGACTGGGATCCATTCCCAGGCAGCCCTGACCCCTCCCCTTAAAATCAAATTAAAACCTATACAAAAAACAATAAAAACCAAAAACAGTAAAAGTTACAAACACACCAAAATTAAACAAATTCCCACACCCGACTAAACATCCATCCCACCCCACCCCCATCTTTCATATCCCATCTCAGTGTCCAGAAGTGAATTAGTGGAAGTGGTTTGTTACTTTTGAATCTTGGGAAGTTGCTTGAATGTATTGATGTAAAAATATAATTACTCAACGGTGCCCAGCACATGTTTGCTAACGTCATGCAAATTAATTCTTTATACCCTGTCTTCATTTTGTTCAACTGCTGTTAATTGACATGGTTGCCCATCGCTCCTAACTAGTCAGAAATATTTATACAAGAGTTTCAGAACACTTCAGTAATCTTCACAAACCATTGCGTGGAAGGAAGCTCACACAAGTGGGGTTTGGTCCCATCCATCCCCCTGTGTCCCTTCCAAAGCAAATCCAGAGGATCAAAGGACCTCTTGAACAATTGGGAGAAGTGGGAATCTTGAATCCACCCGTTACTGTTCGGAGGATCCCTATACCACCTAGAGAAGCTTTTGTAGGAACAGTAGGAACTAGATGGAGCAGGGCATGCAAAGATCCCCTTGAATGAGTTTCCTTCTACTTTAGCTACTTAAGAGCCAAACCAATAAGTTTATACTGTATCTTATAGGCTTGAATACCATATTATCAGTCTTAATGTAAAAATATACTGATATCTTAAAGGGAGGCTTTAAGTACATATGCTTACATACACACACATATTTGAAACAGAACTCCCAAGATGTGAGCATGCTTGTTATAAATTTCCAGTTCTTTTGACAACTGAACTGAAATCTGTGTTTTGCCTATGCCTGTGCTGATTGATGGAAGTTTGCCTTTCGCCTTTTTAGCCTCTGACCTTCTTGAGCTTAGGAAATGCCTGCTTGGCTCTGAAGAATGTCAGTGGGGCATTGCAGGCTTTCAGGCATGCCCTGGATATTGCGACAAAGTGTCTGGAGTGTGAGAGGAGCCTGAAGCTGATCCGCTGTTTGCAGTTCTATCCGTTTCTGTACAACATCACCTCTTCTGCCTGCAGTGGTAAGCAGCTGCTGAAAAAGTCCCCAAATTAGTAACTTTATCCCTTCAACACTACCTGCAGAAATTGGACTACTGTACTTGTCTTTCGCTCCCTCATTGATAATCTGTTTTTCATCAGCTTTCTCTCTTTCTCTCCAACTAGAAAAGAGAACAGTGGTGTTTTTTTCAGTTAGATCTATTTGAGAGTAATTTTTGGAAAGCTGTCTTCCCAGAATTCCCTATCTAATTCTCCTTACAAATTGGGCGCAGTGTTTACTAATTAAAGAATGCTAGGATAGTTTCAAGCCCTTCAAGAGCATTGCTCTGCTGTAGGGCTGCTGAAATAGTCCCATGTTTACACCTCATCTGTTTTTTTTTAGCAAATACTAAGAACCAGGGAGACGGAGAGAAAATGGCCCTAAACATGGGATAACATGTCACTTTAAACCCATCTGCACCACTATATAAAAGCAGGCTCCCTGTTCTTCAGAACCTGCTGTAAATATTTGAAGAGATTTAGCTTCCTGTTCAAGTAAAGCTGTGAAAAGATTAATTCACCTATAGCTGCTAAATCTCCGGTGCATTTTTGCTCCTTAATAGCACTTAAATTTTATTTGAATATATGATTGGAACTGAACTAGTATAATCCCTATCCAATTATCCATATGAGCTAACACATTAGGATTATTTAAGCCAGTGGTTCCCAACCTTTTTGATATGGCGACCTATAAGTCCAAATTTACTTAGGATGGTGACCCATCATTTTATTGTCACATGAATTTTATTTACCCATCATTTTACTGTCACATGAATTTTGGACTTTGGTCTTCAGCAGCTGTCTGTTTTGTGCATTTCAATTGCAAGTCTCCCTACTTTTAAACCATCACTTGAGGCATCCAAGCAAAATTCAACAATACCCCTTTTAATGTGGAGTTTAATTTATTGAAATATTTATAATACTTACTGGATTATTACTGGTTTGTTTGTGAGAATGTAAGAACACCAACCATCAAATTGCAAGGTATTGCCTCATAAACTGTAAAACTTTATTCTAAAAGCATAGTTACACAATCAGTGTTAGATATAATGAACTACGAGCATCTTAAAGTTTTATTTACGATAAGCCCATTTTGACAAGTATCAGTGGGATAGCTTGAGCTAACATTTTATCACCAAGTAGGTCAATGGAGGCTTTGATGGTTGTCAGACAGTCTCACATCAGTCAATACATAGGATAAAGCTATTTCTTATTTCAACTAAGCACATTTCAAATCACCCTTGGCTCAACTATTTACTCATCCTCTGATTTGCGGGTGTTTACAAGCACCTTGTGGCAAGTTGTCACCAGATCTGCTGCAAGCCGCCAGAGAGAAGTTTACTAGCATTACAATGTGAAACTTGACCCTTTCTGGCATTTGGTTACAAGTATCAACACAGCATTATAATGTGCCAAAAAAAGGTTTTCTGAGGTATTATACCAGTTAAGGATTAAAAGCAATAATCCTTTTGGGTTTACTTAGACAACCGATGACACATTTGCACAAGCATCACAACCCACAGGTCGAGAAACGCTGATTTAAGGGATGGAGTTGCATGGCATTCCCCTACTTAAGTATCTTCTCTGTGCCAAGATTTTATTTTCCCCTGTTTCATAAAGAGATACCTTTCAAGGGGTTAGAAACAGGACTGCGTATGTGCATCCAGGTTCTTAGCATAAGTGCAGAACCTAAAGTCAGACTTCTCAGAATCTCAGCTTTCAAAAAGGAAGTTTTTCATTTCAGTTGAAGGGAGAAGTTTAAAGCTATGCTTTTGTACAAGACTTAAACCACAGTGGTGCTGAGCAAGACTTCTTGCAGTCTGAGTGAGGGGGGTAGGCAGAGTTTCCTGTAGTGTACAAGTGCTTTTTTTCTCCTTTCTGGTTGGTGGCTATTAAGACTGTTGGCTTCCACTTCATTGTCCTCCAACACCCAACCTCCATTCTTTTCTCTTCTTTTCTTTTTGTCATACCTGACATTGTCAAAACATTTCCAAATTCTTAGGGTGCAAGTAGAACCCAAAGATGCAGGAAATGTTTGTGAGCTTCCGTAAACAAGTGAAGAAACTTACCTTTACATTCAGTGCTGGTTACAGATTTTCACTACTGAGTGTTATCCAACCCTTGGTTATACAAAGTGTTAAAAATCACACATATATGCACTTCTGAGTAGTTTAGGATTGCTAAATTCAAGGCCATCTACTGGGAAAGCGCAGGATCAGAATATTGACTAAAAACTCTGCCTTTGTAACTTGAGATTCTCATGACCGCTAGAATATGTGAATTTTTCATGTTCGTCTTATCTTTTGAAGTAAAATCCCAATCTTCTGTTACATTTTCAACAAGTATGGCAACAAAACTATGCACAGAGTATGGGTTTTATTGAAATATGGGTTCTAAGGATTGCATCATTCTTCTATGTTAGTTCTTTTGGTTGCATGACTGTTTGTGGGAAGGAAGTAAAAAGTTTTCTTCTCTCTGTTCATAAGAATGATGGTCCCAATGTGGTTGTTCCCAATTTGGCACCAATCTGGGTTCATGAGGATTATATTTCTTCCCTCTGTTCATAACTATTAATAACTCTCAGAAAAATAAATAAATCAAGATCTACCAGTGGGAAAGTGGACAAAACATGGATTCAATAGTGGAAGCTTCCATATTTACATTGTTCTCTCTCTTGCTCTTCATATGCTGTGTTCCTTTCTTTTATAGACTACAAAGGTGGGCAACACTTCAGGTCATCTTGTCTATCCCCTGCTAATGTGAGAACATTAGACATTTGAACATGAGAAATGGTGTGGACATTTCTTTTGTTGTTGTTATTTTTAGAATGTGAAATAAACATTCTAATGACTCCAGCTTCTGACACTTGATTTTTTTTATTTTTTATTTTGTTGCGGGATTGAAAAAAATGGGAAGTGAAAAGAAGAAACGAGGAATTTGCCAGGATGTCTGATGATCATTCTTCTGTGTTCTATCTTTTTCTTTTTCCTTAACGGGCTCAAAAAGAAAAAAGAAAAACTTCTTTATAGGAATCAAACCTTTGAAACATATTTGAGCATATCTCAAGCACAGGGACACCCAGAACTGACCAAGTCCATCTAGCTTGTTATTGTGTACGCCTTCCTTCCCCAGCCTGGTGCCCCCCAGATGTTTTGGGCTACAACTCCTATTGGTCACAGCCTGCGTGAACATGGGGCAGGGATGATGGTGGATGAAGTTCAAAACATCTGGAGGGTAGCAGTTGGGGAATGCCAATCTACCTTGACTTGCAATAGCTCTCCAGGGATTTAAACAGGGATCTTTCCCAGTCCTATCTAAAAATGCCAAGGATTGAAACTGGGATATTCAGCATGTAACGCGTAGGCTCCACCACTGATACACAACAAGTAGATAGTGCAACATTGGTGTAGTGAAGTTTTGTGCTGCGTAATCAAATAAATAAAATCTACATGTAGGGTTTGTCTGCATTCCACACGTTACTGGTGCCAACTCCTATTTAATGGAAAGTCATTACTTTGTGGAACACAAGTCCGGTAGTCTTGAACGCATCCAGATTAAGGTTCAGTAATACAGTGGTACCTCGGGTTACAAACTGAATTCGTTCCGGAGGTCCATTCTTAACCCGAAACCATTCTTAACCTGAGGCGCGCTTTCACTAATGGGGCCTGCCGCTGTGCGATTTCAGTTTTCATCCTGGGGCAAAGTTCACAACCCGGAGCAACTACTTCCGGGTTAGCGGAGTTTGTAACCCAAAACGTTTGTCACCCGAGGTACCACAATACACAACTAAATACCCAGGGTAGTTGAGTATCACCACTATTGTACTTGTTGCTGCCCCAGTTAGGTATGGGGTGGGAGTTAATCGCATTGATGAATTACCATCTCTCTGAGCACAACTCTTCAGCATACTACTAATTGAACTGACCATAGTGCAGAAATGGGATGGCATGTTGTACAGGCATACCTCGCTTTATTGCGGTTGACAGATGATTGCTTCTTACGTAGATGCAGGTGCAGCTGCAAGCAGTCCGGCTGCTTCCAGGGGAAGGAAGCCCTGACCTGCCCCTGCCATCCATCTGGGAGTAGAACTGGCTAGGGCTGGAGCTGGGGCTAGGTTTTTTCCCTCCCACCCCTGCAGCTGCAGGGCGTGTGGCTTAATAGACTACAGTATCATGTAAACATAACTTGTATATGCACTAAGAAACAAAACAAAAAGTGTGACTTGCTTTATTGCGGTGGTCTGGAACCAAACCTGCAATATCTCCAAGGTATGTCTGTACGCTCCCATTACTTTTGGTTTCTCACTATAAAGGTGGGCTTCAGTAGCAACAGACCGTACTCCTCCCTTGACATGCTGGTTTAGCAGTGTGATAACGGGTGATTTTTATCTGAGGTAAATAAATAATTTTATTTGTTTATCAAAGAACATAGAATGGCAATTAGGCACAGGGGTGTGCTTTGCCCCTTAGTGTCTCTTTGTCCCAGGTACAGAATTACATGACAAAAATTAATGGTCACCAGAACTGCTCCAAATATGTCATAATAAAAATAGTTTTCACCAGGGTTAAAATTCCTGTGTGTGTGTGTGTGTGTGTGTGTGTGTGTGTGTGTGTGTGTGTGTGTGTATCGGGCCTAATAATGCAATCATATACATATTTACTTAGAAGTAACTCGATGTTCAGTGGGACTTACTCCCTTTGTAAGTGGATTTAGGATATATCCTAGGTGTCGCAGTGTTGTGCCACCTGTACGTGCTTATTCAAAAATAAGTTCTGTTCCCAGTAAAGCAAGTGTAGGGTTAGAGCCTTAAATTTGCTTGAGCTAGACAATTCTTGTGCCCTCCAGGTGTTTTGGACAACAGCCGCCATGGCCAAATAATGGTCAGGGTTTATAGACGTGTTCTCCAGAACATTTAGAAGACAACAGGTTGGAGAAAAGTTTGGTAGGCCAAAATAAATGTTTAACCACAGTAACTGTTTCTGACTTCGTCCTTGAGGTACCTACTTTTCTTTGTTAACATGAATATCAAGCGCTATTGTTTGGGGGATTACCCTGGATGGTCCCAGACGGACTTTCAAAAATTAACTTTGGTGATATGCTCACGCCTCCCTCTTTCATCTGCCGCGATGGTGGCTTCCTCTACATTTTTTAGGACAGCTTTCTTCAACTTGGTCACCTCCAGTTGTTTTGGATTACAACTCCCATCAGCCCCAGCCAGCATTGCTGTCAGGAATGGAGGAAGTTGCAGTCCAAAACATCTGGAGGGAACCAGGTTGAAGAAGGTTGGCTTGGACTTTGTGTATATGCGCCCATACATGGTGATTCTCATTCTGTAGCATTCTAGTTCTGGTTTTTCTTAGCTTCTTAGCTTTTTTCTTATTAAGAAGCTCCTGTTCATTCCCTATCCTATATACATTTTCTCATTTCATCTGAATATTCCCACACTACATATGTGTTTCTTTAAGCAGCATCTATACTGTGCTTTCTTAAAATGCTGTGTTTTCTGGTGCCCTCTTGTGGCATAAGGTATCACATTTCCATTCAGCAGTATGTATTTCTTCTATGAGTTTTTTGGAATAAGCTCCATAGGTGTACTGGGAGCTATACTGGGAGAATTTATACAGTATCGACCAGCTTTTAGAATGGGGTAGACTAGCATCTTACATGGGAGGAAGCTATTTTTAGACTAGTATCTTATCAATTTTACATCACCCACACCACACATGAGGCTTTGAAGAACCTTCAGACTTTTTTTTTTTTTTTTTTAGAAAAGCAAGATTTCCCAAAGTTTTGGGGAGAAATTGTAATTTATAATCCTGTTTTTTCCAGTTTGGACAAGAAGAACAGGATCATATTGTTTGGGTAGATGCTAGTGAGCTACACTTAGCAACACAATAATGTCTTTAAAAAATAGGTGCTGTGATCTGCCTTCACAGGCATACATTATTTTTAAAATGTTTACAGATAAGTTATGTACAGTCATACCTTGGATCCGAACACCTTGCGAGTTGAACATTTTGGCTCCCAAACGCCACAAACCCAGAAGTGAGTCTTCCGGTTTGCGAACGTTCTTTGGAACCTGAACGTCCGACGGGGCTTCCGATTGGCTGCAAGAGCTTCCTTCAGCCAATTGGAAGCCACACCTTGGTTTCCGAACATTTTGGAAGTCGAACGGACTTCCAGAACGGATTCCATTTGACTTCAAGGTACCACTGTAAATAGAGTAAGGGTTCTCTCAGAATAGAAGTTCTGTTACTCAGAAAATATAAGAATCTATACCTTACTAGATACAATTTAAAGCTTGTATAATAACATAAGGGACCCAGGTGGCGCTGTGGGTTAAACCACAGGGCCTAGGGCTTGCTGATCAGAAGGTCGGCAGTTCGAATCCCTGCGACGGGGTGAGCTCCCGTTGCTCGGTCCCAGCTCCTGCCCATCTAGCAGTTCGAAAGCATGTCAAAGTGCAAGTAGATAAATAGGAACCGCTCCGGCGGGAAGGTAAACGGTGTTTCCATGCGCTGCTCTGGTTCACCAGAAGCGGCTTTGTCATGCTGGCCACATGACCTGGAAGCTGTACGCCGGCTCTTGGCCAATAAAGCGAGATGAGCGCCGCAACCCCAGAGTCGGACACGACTGGATCAAATGGTCAGGGGTCCCTTTACCTTTACCTATAATAACATAAGTATAATAACATCATAAATAGTAAACCATTTCTTTAAGGGAAACTGGTGAAAGGACAAGATAATAGGTAGAAGCCAAGTGGGGGAATCCCTAAAGCATCTTCATGAGAGAGTTTTCAGTTGCTTTCTTAGAGTAAGAAGGTAGGAAAAACACAACTAGCATGTGGAAGCTATCTGCTATCATAGGCATTCTTTTGGAAAACAATCTGATCACCTACCAGCTCAAACTTTGTTTCTGGGATCCTCATGCAGTGGGTGCTATCCAGCCACAGTCAGCCACAAGGGAACTTGCCAAGAGCAGGACTCTTGTTAGAAATATGTAACAAACCCAAATTTGACAAACAAAAGTGTCTGTGGTTGCTACATTATGCACATTTAGGAATAGGTTCCAGTGAATTTTGTGACACTTCGAAGTATGTTTTACTTGTGTGCATCAGATTTGCTATTAAAGTTTCTTTCTGAGCCACTATGAAATGTGGCCCTCCTGGCCACGTAGATGAATTTGAAGATACAAGAAGTGCTGCTGAATCACAAAGAAGGCAAGTAGAAAGAAGATCAAATTTACTTTGCTTTCAACTCATCAGTCCATTTAGCAATACTTTTCAAGATTTGAAGTTTTACATGTCTAAGTGTGACAATCCTAAAATAATGCTGCAGGCCAGATCCATTACATTTATGAAAATGAGAGGCAAATCTATTGCTTAAAAATATATAAATATAATGCATGTTAGTGGCAGTCTTCCATCACATGAGACATTCCCTAGAGGTGAGTCTGTATTGTTGAACAGGTTGCCTTAAGACTAAGAGATCCATTAATGCAGCTTCCAAGAAGTTGTCTTTTTCTCTCTTAGATGAGTTTTTCTGGTCCTGTGGCCATGGCTCAGGAACATTTTCAGGTGTGCTGCTTGGGTGTTTTAAGAGAAATAGTACTGAGCAGATATTTTACCCTATAAATAAGCAATGTTGGGTTGGACTCAGGCCAAGTCATAGTTTACAGCCATTGAAATCAATGTTAAGGTAGCTACTGTCATTCTGGCTTACTCTAAACAGCAGTAGATAGATAGAATTGGTTTACATAAATAGGCCAATATTGAGACAGAGAGCCATAGAACCCCACCTCATTTTATTGCGCTTTGCCTTATTGCAATTCACAAGTATCGCTCCTTATGAGGTTGCGGGTGCAGTTGCAGGCAGCCCGGCCGCTTCCAGGGGAAGGAAGCCCCCCACCATCGCTGCTGCCCCTCTTCTGGCCACAGAAATAGAGCTGGCTACTGGTTTTCCTCTCCTGTCCCTGCAGCCAGGGGGCCTGGCTTAATAGGCTACTGCAGCATAGGGTAAACATAACTTTAATATACACCAGGAAACAGAAAAAATATTGTGTTACTTGCTTTATTGCAATAGTCACTTCCTTGCAGTGTTCTGCAATATCTCCAAGGTATGCCTGTATTTAGGAAGATAATGGCTGAAGATGGGGGTTCTCCATACAAGAACGGTTGTGGACATATTTTATTTTATTCTGGAAAGAGGAAAAACAAATGCATACGAGAAGCTGTAATACAAAAACCAAATAAGTTTTCCGAGAACGTGCCATCGCCATTCTAACGGTCTGTGCATTTCACTCTCCCCTGTCTTCTAAAGGACGTCAAGTTATATTTGAGGCACTAATTGAAATTCAGGCCACACCACTGCTTAGCCTGCTGCTCTATATGTAGCAACAGAGTACCCTGAGAGGCATTGCAAATAGCATTTCCTAGTCTTTCTTATCTGCTGACGACGTTGGAGAGTTAAATTTAGAAACCATCTTCCATGTTGGGCCTCGTTCCCAGACAGGGCTGAGAACACGCTGTGGTCTCTATCCACGTCACAGGGAGAAAAATCCTGTTGTAACCATTGACGAGGGAGGACAAGGGTTCGGGCACGGTGGCTTTTACGGTAGCTGCCACCCTGCCCCATTATTCATAGATCAATTGTGCATTTTTAAAGGGGCTGTGGGATTGTCAGCCATCCCACTGAATTCTCTGGGGAGGTGGGTTTGTGTACGTGTGTCCCTTTTGTGCCACATTGTGTTCAAATTTAGCAGACAGACGTTCGCCCTGCTTTTTTCTTTTCATGATTTATTTAGTGATGGTTTATATTTCATAAGGGTAATTTTTAGCACTATCGTTGCTGGGAACAGAGCCCATTATGCAATTGGTCAGACATTGGGTTGTGTGCCTTGCTGCTGCTGCTTTTCTAATGCAAAAAATAAATAAATAACAAAATGTCACAACTGTAACATTTAAAAGTAATTAAGTTATATTGGAGTAATAGATGTTTGTTACAGTTTGTCCTATAAGTTAATAGGATCAACCTGTTTCTACATTTACGTACAATGTTAGGGATGAGAACACCCTAGTTAAAAACAAATGTGCACTGGTTTGTTATATAACTACTTTGTTATCAATATATATGAGGGCGTCCGCTTGCTGAAATTTATATTGATAATGAACTACATATTACAGCATCAACTAAATTAGTTTTGTTCGCATAATAATATATTGGATCAAAGTATATAGTTTCAATCAAACTGCCCTTCATTCCATTATTGCATTCACAGTAGTGTAGCCAAAGAGCCATGGTCAAGTAAATTAGAGAACAATGTTGGCTAAACTGATTGTATGATTCTGCTTGGAGGGTTTAAGTTACTGATGTCTTGTTTGGGATTGAATGGGAGAGTGGAAGAAAAGTACACAAGGACTAGAAATACCAATGGGATGGGGAGTGGCTAGAGTCTCTGAGCTCCCCTATGGGCAGCTTTAACAGAAGGGCAGGACCACTCAGCTGTCAGTCACCAGATGTCATCATGACATCAGGTGATCTGTTTTTCCATTGTAGCATGGCATGAATTAGGACCCCTGCCAGGCCTAATTGGACTCACAAACTAGAGATCCCCTATCACAGGAATAGCAGAACAGTAGGGGGACCGGTGCATATTACCACCATGAGAGATGGACAGGGAGCTGTGGAGGGTGCTGGGTTCCTACTCCATGGACATTTGACATCCTGATTAGGACTCTTCTTTTTGAGCTTTCATAAAGTCGCAGGAGGATATAATTTGGTTGAACATTAAGAGAAACTTCTTCATAGTCAAAATAGTTTGACACTTATACATGCGAGGGGGAGATCCCTCTCTGGGAGATCTTTAAGTAGACACTAGACAGCCATCTCTTGGAGATAGTTTAGTTCTGGATTTCCTGCACTGAACAGGGGATTAGACTTGATGGCCTACAAGGCCCTTTCCAACTCTGTTTTTTACAGTCTGCAGTTTCTTAAGTTGGTATTGGGAAAAAGGTGAATAAGAGGATGCATGATAGACGTATATAAAATTATGCTGGGTGTTGAAAAAGTGGCTAGAGATACGTTTCTCCCTCTCTCTCATAACACTAGAACTGGGGGACATCCAATGTAGTCGAATTCAGGACAGATGAAAAAAGCACTTCTTCCACATACTGTATAGTTATAAACTATGGAATTTGCTTCCACAAGAGGTGGTGGTGGCCATCAACTTGGGTGGTTTTAAAAGAGGATTGGACAAATTTCTGGAGAATGACACTATCAAAGGCTATGTTCTACTACAACTGTCAAGAGGCCATATGCCTCTAAATGCTAGTTTTCTCTAGCATGTGCTTGCCCAGATCCTTCAGCTTTTTTAAACCAAAGAACATGTCTAGTATCCTTACTGCTTTACCATCTATGTTGCCTTCTGTGGTTACTTTATAATGTTAATTCAAAATGTATTATATAAACAGCCCGCAACTTGGATGTATCAATTATAGCTAATCAAAATTGTAGTTGCCCTGATTTCAACAGTAAAATGGAGTATATTGGTTCCTGTTCAGCTGATGATCTTCTAATAGAGAAGTAGGAAACCAAATGCCTCCATGCCCTTCTCAAAGTGTTTTTGCTTGCCTGGAATGTGCCCTTGAACTGTGACGGGGCTTCTTGCTTGGCTGGATGGACGATACAGAGTTGGGGACGTGTAGAAACCTCTGACTTTTGTTGGGCTGGATTGTAGACTTTGTGCAAAAGTCAGAGTTGCTCCTATTGCCTCACCCATTTTTGCCTGTGGCCCTGCCCACCCTGCCAGGTGCCCATGAAGAGAGCACAGCCTTCAGGCTGCAAAGGGTTCCCCACCTCTGTTCAACTAGAAGTCTTCCATAGCAGTGCCGTTTTCTCTTATTTCCCCCACTTGATGTAGTTACTTTCGTACACACTGACAAGTGGTGTCAAGACTTCCAGCACCTGAGATCTTTCCGTGTTAGACGTTAGATTTAAAAGTGGCTCTTTGAGTGTTGCTACTGGTTTTCAATACTTCAACTGTTTTTTCTGTAAAAGTAAAACTGCTTTACTTCTGTAAAGTAAAGAAGGCTCCTTGGCTTTCTTAGTATAGCAGGGCTTCATCTTCCAAAAATGGTGCATGCCATCATCTAGTCCAGGCAGGTCCAACAGGTAGACTTTGACCTGAACTCCAAAAAAGGGGGTAGATCACTGCCAGTTTTTAACTCTGTGAGTAGATCGTAGTCTCTTGGGAGTTGGTCACCCCTGATCTAATCTATTTAAAACGAATAATAAAGATGGTGCTAGCTTAACAAGCACATTATTCTAGAATTTCATTCTTTTCCCATTTTGTCCTTCCCTCATCTCTTCTCCACAGTGTTCTTTTTAGTGTGGGTGTATATAAACACACGCATGCACCATAAGGCTTTTCCATAGCATCCTCTTATTTATTTTTTTGGAATGCTAAAGTATCCAAGGTTCATTCTGCTGAAGGGCATCTCACAATGTAGTCTGGATCAGATGTCACCAAAAAGGCCGCATTTCCATGTTGTGGTCCTGTGCTCACTATCTCTGATGAATTATACATGAGGCTGCGTAAAGCAGATTTAAAAAGATGAAACCAATTAAATTTTAATGGGGGTGGGGTGAGATGAGTTGGGGGAGGGGAGGGGAGGGAGGCGCAGTGCTGAGACCAGGGAGAGATGACAAAGACAAATGTAATTGTATAGCAGATGCTTTAAAAGTGTGTGAAGTTTAGCTGCTTATGCTACTCTGTCATTAGCCTACATTGTAAAATAATTGTGGTTATCGTCTTCATTCTATTACTGAGTAGAATACCACTTACCAGCAGATTAAAGACGGAGATTCTTACTGAGGCTGCATGTCCTTTAGATCTTACCCTGTTTCGTTTTGGCCTCTCCCTAAGTAACAAAAGTCTGGCCTTATTTACCGGTATGTGAGATCCTGAGCCTTCATACTTTCTCATATTTCACTTGGAGCAATGGATACCCAAACCTAAAATTGAATTTTAGCAGCTGAGCATGTTCCCAGTATGACTAGTTCACAAACGTTTTTACTGATCTAGTTGCCCATGCATACATGGGCATCCATGGCAATTTTATTCAACATTGCCATGGATTATGTGGCTTGAGGAGATATTTACCTTGGTACTCGAACGGCTTGGCTCCCGAATAAATCAGTTCCCGAACACTGCAAACCCGGAAGTAAGTGTTCCGGTTTGCAAATGTTTTTCAGAAGCCGAACGTCCGACGCAGCTTCCGCTTGAGTACAGGAAGCTCCTGCAGCCAATCGGAAGCCGCGCCTCGGTTTTCGAATTGTTTTGGGAGTCAAACGGACTCCCGGAACGGATTAAATTCAAGAACCAAGGTATCACTGTATTTCACAACTCTTACCTATAAACTTACATTGTAAGGCTTTCCTGAGCAGATTTGTATCAGTTAAAGAGAGAGACAGTGCAATATTTGAACTTAGCAATCAAAATCAACCCAGTGGAAACCAAGTAGAGTCAAATAACAGGATTTTCAAGAATAGGACCCAGCCTTCATACTGCAGCAGAAAGAAAGAGCAGGAAAATCTTTGTGCTCTCTGTGTAGTCCAACATATGAATTCTGTGTATGTTCAGAGTCTCATTCAGGAAGCTTTCAAAGCTTGTCTAGAGTTTGGGGTGGGTGTCCTGTCCTCCCTTCCGTGTGTGCACATCAAGGGACATGGCTTTTGTCCCCCGCTCAGTTCTGTTTCAACTACCATGTTGTAGGACTTAGGGCACTGTCTGTAGGGTTGGTTTCTAAATAAAAACGCATTCCATATTTTTATTTTTGCCGTCGTTCTCCCTTTTCCTTTTGCACTTTTTGATTTTCTATTCTGTAGCCCACCCAAGTGCTCCTCTTCCCACTTGTGATTGACAAGGTGAGATACTTCGGAAAGTGTGTCACTTAATGACTGCCATTAATTTCCAAAGCATTGTATATGATCATCCTTGTTTGTAGACCATTTGTGTGTATCAGTAATTCAGATGATTATAGCAGCTTGGCCTAAGGGAGTCATGCCTGCCTGTGTGTTTCACAGGCCACTGTCACGAGACGAGCCAAGGCAACAGCCATACCAAGCAGAAGTACCTTGACAAGCCCAATTCTGAGATCATATCCATGGAAGAAAATCTTGTGGCAGTGACTGAAGATGATTCCACAGATCTTCTTCACAGTTCCACAGCAGAGTCGTCCTCTTTGACTTTAGAAAGTAAGTGAATATTGGAATAGTGAACACAGCCTTTTCTTCTTTTTCAGAGCAGTTGTTACTTTGTACCTCTCTAAATTTGGAAAGCCCCTCTTTTTCATTGTTAGCGTTAATAAGTGTATGAGAGAAGGAATTTCACTGTGTGCGACGTCTCTGCAGCAATTTGAAACTTCCCACTTTGATACAACCATTAAGGATACAAGGACCTTAATGTCGAAGTTGGCCATCTCTGCTGCACCTACACTCTTGACCATCTTAGCAGAGCAGGCTACAGATAAATCTCTTGCACGGAAATGCATGTTTAAATCCACTTGCCATATCTGCTGGTTCATTTGTCCATGGCACACCTGCCTGGACCACAAAATAAGTCACCGCACCTGTTGAGTGCTTAAAAAAAATAGTAGAGCACCAAAAGAACACATCCTTGCCTATGGTCCATGTCATGTGTAAATCAGGCTTCACTGAGCTACCTACAATTTGATTGCAGAACGATTAGGGAAAGTAGAGACATATTGCTTGATTGCATCGGATTGTAGTTTAATTCCATTGTTAAAGGACTTTCCCATCTGTCAGACATGCTAATGGTGTCACATTGCTCTGAGAGCGCATGTGCAGTTTGTGAATGGGATCCTTGATTAGATTAGACGAAGATCCATCCTCAGTCAGAACAGAGGTCTGTCTAGTCCTGAACCCTGTTTCTAATAGTAGCGCACCATACCACATGCTTCTGGGAGATCAACTCCTCTTGTTAAGCTCTCAGCAATCACAGTTTAGAGACATACTGCAAGTAAACTCTGGGACTCCCATTTAGTGATCATGCCTTGGTAGCTACATAGGATGCTTGCCTGATACCTCAACCCAAATTCATCCTCTTGCCTTAATATGAGGCTTTCTAATAGGAAATCACACTCGCTAATGATTTCTGAGTCAATATCCCAACACAAAAATAGGAAGTAAAAGGGAATTGATTCAGATCAGGGCACAAAAGGTGCAAGCCATATCTCCAATTGTAGGTGCAATCCATAATCCAATTGTACAAATGAGCAATTTGCACTTTCTGCAGTTGCCACATCATACTGAGGCAATGCGCATTGTCCTTACTATTCTCTGCTCAGTGGAAGGGCAAGTCCACAGAATTTCCTTCTTGTCATGCCAGCAGGAGCTTTTCTGTGAACAGTCCCTGTGTGTAAACCCCCCCACTTACATGACTTAGTGAAATGCTCCAGTTTCTGGAAGTGCTGTAATGGGAACTTCTTGCAGATTTCATTAAGAGAAGCATGCAGCTGCTTTTGATGTATTTTGCCTCTTGAATGATAGCTTCACCAGAGACATTTTTTAGAGGAACTTAATGGAATCCCCTGCATGGTGCCTTGAGAGCTTGAATTATGAGGTGAATACATTTTTAATACCTTTTAGGTTCTGAGCTCTTCAGGTTGGATTCCCCCCCCCCTTCAAAATGGGAAAGGGTATTTTCCAGATACCAGAATATTGTCTGGTTTTGAAGTAAAAGTACTCATTCCTGGAAAATACAGTGGAAAGAAATGGTGCTTGTGCCAGTCAAGCATTTTAGATCTGTCCTTACAATGTAAACTTTCCAAGCAGGGTCGCTGCCGAGAGCTATTCAAATTATTGCTTTCAAACCAAGCAACAATTTAATGAGAGGGCTTTGAAAGATCAGTCCTTTTCAATCCAAAGTGACAAGTTGTAAGAAATAGATCTTTTAGCATAGCAACACCTATACTTTGGAACCCATCACTTACTGACATCAGGCAGGCTCTTTCACTTTACTCTTTTCAGCACCTGCTAAAACATCTTTCTTTAAGCAAGTCTATCCAGACACAAAGATGCTGCTGTGTTTTAATCCCTCTTTAGTTTACTATTGGTTTCAATGAACTTTTAAGTGTTTTTAATTACTCAAATCAAACATTTATTAATTTTTTAAATATTAATTATAAACCGCTTAGAGGTTTTATTACAATCAGTCTGCATTTATATCATGTAAAAAATGTAAAATTGATTCCCATAGTCTTGGTTTCAGACAAAAACAGCATATGGGTGGGTTGAGAATATCATAGTGCTGAAATTTTTAATCAGTTCTTAAGCATTGGATCCTTATGCAAAAGAACTCTTCTGTGTTCTTGCAAAGTAGCAAGAAAACAAGGATAGGTTCACACAGTCATGCCTTTCACACCATTATTGAGATTAATATGTAATCTTCCATAAAGTCTCGGATATTGTGACTTGACTTTTCAACATATATAGGCTGTTATGTATGGCAAGGAAAGGCTATGGATTAGTTTAGTCATAAGGAAAAGCAGAAGTGCGATGCCATCCTGTCTGGCATCTAAGCCTAATTATAATACAGCTTTTGATCGGAGTGATTTATTTTGTCGCTCCCCCTTTGCAGGCACCGTCATTGCCGAAAGCAATGGTTCAGAAGAAGTGGAGAGTTTGGGAGATGCTCAGATGTCTGAAGAAATGTTGGCATTGGTCGACGAGTTTGAAAACTCATGGCCCCTTGAAGCCTTTGAGGGGGCACTGGAAGTAAAAGGCCATCGGATGGACTTGCAAGGGATCCGTGTCCTCAAGAAAGGTTCTCAGGAAGGACTTCCCAGCTCTTGTTTTGGAGATTGTGAAGATGATGACGATGACGAAACTGAATGGGTAAGAACTCCCATCAGCAAGGTCAAGCTGCGTATTTCTTGTACAGTGTCTATGGGTTATCTATAGCCTTGCTCAGGCATCCTGATAATCACATGAGAGAACATTCACACAAGGTGTGTCCCATGGAACATAGGTTTCTGGGTGGTAGTTGATCACAGTGAGGATTTGCCAGACATGGCTTCCTCTTAGCTCATTTCTTCCTTTCATCCCGAGTTCGTGCTTCTTGTCCATGACAAGGGGGCCAAACCTTCAGAACACATTACTCAAATTCTATATTGGTTACATTGTCTGCCCGTTGGTTCCTGTAGTTTATATCAAGTGGCTAGAAAAGGCTTAACATAGTCCATTATACAGTCCCTCCCTGTTTGCTCCTCTGAGTCTGCAATGATCATTTTGCTTCAGCATTCCAGTAAGTCAATCAAAGAGCAAGTTGTATTTTGAATATAGCATTCCTTGTTAGACCTCTTATTATTGCCTGATGTATATAATATATAGTATATTAATTCTGTGTTTCTCAGCTATACTAATGTGTGTTTTCATGGATGTTTATCAATTGTAATTGTCAGTTGTTGTAAAATGTTATAAACATGACTGCGTTAGTTTTCCATTAGTTTGAGTAAAATTTAAGTGAATACCCACCCTATGGTCCTCCTTACCCTCGCCATGTTAGTCCCACAGACCCAGTGGCCCTCCAAACTTCTCTATCTCACCCGTGAGACTCTCTCCGTGCAATGTTGATTATATGTTGCAAGTGTGGTCCTCAGTGCTGAATTGTTGCCCAACCTTGTGTTAAGTGAATTATTTTTATATACAGTACTTGCGCAATTTGATGAATGAAATGCAATCAGAAGGAGGAGGGCCGGGAGATCCAGGGAAAAGAGAAACTGTCTGGAAATTGTCCTTGAAATCAACTCAGACCACCGAAAGCCACCTATCTCTTTATTCTCAACAGCACGCCTGATATATTTGATTGCTAACCCTCATGATGTTTTTTTTCTTTGACAGATAACATTTCAAGTAAAACGTGTAAAGAAACCCAAAACGGAAAACCTAGATCCACAAGAGCCAGCAGGAAAAAATGGAGAAGAGGGAGTAAATGGAGAAAATGGTAACCTTTACCAAATGGCACTGGAGATCAGTGGGCCAAAAATACCCTCCCCAGGACCACCAGGTATATATATTTTTAGGATTATTATTTTTTTAGAGCTTCAGGTTGTGTTTTATTCATGATTGATTTATGATTACATAGGTGAGAAGTGGGGAACCTTTTTTTAAAAGAATGTAAGTGTTGACCCTTCTGTCCTGGAACGACAGTGTAGCTTTTTGCTGTAGTCAGTGAGATTGTGTTAGATGTATAACATGATACAATATTTCCCAATAGCCAAAGTCACAGTCATGCAAGCGGAATGAACACAAATAAAAGTGTGGCTTAAAACCTGAGGACCCCACAGGTTATATTCATCATACATGAATTAGAGACAAACAAGTAACAAAACTGTGAGGTCCTATGGGTTATAATGTGGCATAGGGCTTAATTAACCTTTTGTCTAAATTAGAGTAAAGCTTTACTTCAGAGTAAAGCTTAGAGTCAAACTTGGATTTCTGAAAGTATGTATCTCTGTGTAGAAGAATTGCTATCTGACTCCTTTTACTTACCTCATAATAAGGAGCGGGGGCTGTATTCATGTTGGTGAGGGCATTTAAAATGCTTCTTGATCTGAGCCACCTAAGCTACCCTCGTCTCTTTCATTCTCTCTTTAGTAGCATGATTTTGTTGGAGAAGCGTTCATGTTACCATCCTGGGACTAAGAGAAGACCAAGCAACCATGCCAAATACCATGGCTGAATGCAACTTGGGAGCAAGGCACCACCTGAGCCAAACTTAACAAACATAGCATCGCCAAGAGAGCATAAAAATAGATGGTCCTAAAACCCCAGAGTAGGGATGGGATGTACAGAATTATGGCGAAGCAGGGATAGGACTGTTGTTTCCTAAGGGACGTCTGCCAGCTTCTTCCACCTGTGTTGTCTATTTGCTGCCTTTTTTGGTAATACTACTACACTTACCAGCAGAGACTTCCAGAACTCCTGGTCTGATGAACTAAGACTGGGCTGAGTGGCGCCTTGTGTGATGCCAAAATTCAGTGCCCAAACCCTGCCTTTTGCCTTCCACTTTACGTAATAGTTGTGGCGCCCCCAAGGCTCCGTACCCAGTGCGAATGAACCGGTCATGCTCCCCTAAATCCACCTGTGCTGGACAATAAAATAAACATTCGCACCAAGCCACACCTCTGTACAGGGGCACCAACTTGAAGAAAATATTGGGGGGGAGGCAAGCCCCGCCCCACATAATCGACCACATGACGCAGTGCACATACACCATTTGAATGGCAATGCCCATCCACTTTGGGGAGGCCGAGCCCCCTCACATATTGGCTCCTGTCTCTGTACATGGATCTGAGCAGCAGAGATCTATTCACAATTTGCTGTTCAAAAAGTTGCAAAGTAGAATATATTCAACCATTGTGTAAAGAAAATATTGAAGCTTTTCATATTGTGTGTGTGGTTGCGGAATTTCTGGATATAGATCCCAAAGTTCTTTTAGTTTGGAGTTTCCTATGACCTCCTACCTTAGGGCCAGTATTGATAATTATGTTGATACTTGTGTTTTGATTATCCATTTATTTTTCCATGTATAAATTATTGACTGAAGTGGGGGGATGCAACAGAAAATTGCAGTGTCTAATAAATAGAAAAATGCATCTTGCCATTTTTTTCCAGACACAAATGTATCCATCATAATCTTCTATATGCCTCCCACTTCAGATGTTGACCTGTTCACATGATTAGAACACTCACATGAGCAGTTATTTATAACAGTTAGCCAGCTGCAATAGCCCTTATTTTGCTGTGTACGCTGCATATTTTGGCTGTGTTCAGACTTAATACTAAAAACTTGTTTGCTTCCTTCCAGGGAAAAGGCGAGACTACCGCAGCTTGGGTTGGCCAAGTCCTGATGAGTGCATAAAACTTCGCAGAGTAGAACTTACTACAGTAGCCAGCACATGGCTTGCTGTTTCTGCCAAAAATATCGAGTGAGTGTTTTTTCTTGAAAACAAACCGGGTTAGTGCACAAACCAGTACAGATACTCTGTGGCGCCCTTCACCAGCTTGGTGCCCTCCCTGCGTGCTGACTGGAGCTGATGGGAATTGGAATCCAGAACAGCTAAAGGTCACCAGGCTGGTGAAGACTGATCAGTGTTCTAAAATATTATGGGCTGGTGCACTGAACTCTGCCTACTCCAGCCACACTGTTATAGGGAGGCTAATCGTGTCATAAAAGGGACGCAGGTGGCGCTGCGGTCTAAACCACTGAGCCTCTTGGGCTTGCCGATCAGAAGGTTGGCGATTCAAATCCGCGCAACAGGGTGAGCTCCCATTGCTCTGTCCCAGCTTCTGCCAACCTAGCAGTTTGAAAGCACGCCAGTGCAAGTAGACAAAATAGGTACCGCTGCTGCAGGAAGGTAAACAGCGTTTCCGTGCACTCTGGCTTGTGTCATGTTGTTCCGTTGCGCCAGAAGCGGTTTAGTCATGCTGGCCACATTACCCAGAAAGCTGTCAGTGGACAAACCCCAGCTCCCTCGGCCTGAAGCGAGATGAGCACCACAACCCCATAGTCGCCTTTGACTGGACTTAACTGTCCAGGGGTCCTTTACCTTTACCTTTTACCTAATCATGTCATCCATAGCATCCCAGGATAATCACCTTTGTCTCTTTTAACGCACAATATGTTAACAGTGCCCTCCAGCAGTTTCTCCTGCCCTGCAGAACTTAAAAGACTTAACAGTTCATAAATGATGTGGAGTTAGGAATGAGCAGTGAGGTAGTCAAGTTAGTAGATAAATGTTCAAGATGGTGACATTCAAAAGTAAATTCAGTGTTAGGACAGCCACATTCTGCACTAGTATCATTCTGTCAACCATCTTCAAAAGCAGCCCCGCATAGAGCACATTGCCATAGTGCAGGTGGCATGTCACTAAAGCAGCAGTGTATCTTAACTTGAGTATTTTTATATGTACCTCTCAACTTTTAAATCATCTTTGGAGCACATAACCTGAAAGCTGTGTGAGTTGCTGCCCAGTGTGGAATGCTACTTTTTAAATAATATATTCTCAGGTAGCTGGCTTGAAATTTTTGTTGCTAAAGCCAGGAACTAAGCCCGGTTGATATAATACAATGCTGAGTGAGCTGGAATCATGTCATCCTCTAACACAATCTGTTGACTCTGGAACTTACTGTCTTGCCTATTAACAAATTTCTTAACTCCCGTGAAGTTTCACAGGCAGTATCAGCATTTATACCATCTTACTGTGGGAAAGTGAAACCTGATGCTAAAGGAATGCATTAAGAAGATTTGGAAGCTTGCTGTTACATATCCACATACTAGGATTGGGAAAGCTACCAGCTGTTTGCTTGCTCCATAATTAATTTCAGGATTTTGCAAGGAATGGTAGCAACAGATTTGAGTAGCCTGCTTCTCCCTTAAGCATTATTATAAGAGTATTTTGCAATGAAAGCTCTTTGTCTAAAATGAAGATCAAATCTATCCTCCCCTTTTTTTAAAGGAAGCTCCTTTTTTTCTTTACTATCTTAAGATGAATCTCATTGAAAATTGAGAAGACTTGTGCAAGCATTCAAAGCTGATTAGCTGAACTTGTTTCATTTGGAGGATCGGGGCAATGAAATAGAAGCATATATCAATCCATTATTAAGTGACAGACAGACTACTCAAAGTATAGCTGTACTCGGAGGAGACAGTGGGCTCAGATGTTCCAGGTTTTGACACAAGCATGCAAATAATAATTTGAGATGCTGTCCACTTTCTCAGTGCAAATGGTTGTTCCAGAACGCAGAGGCAAGGGGTGGAAGCAAAAGGAACATGCCAGTCCTCAGTACTGATGTAAGGCTGGTACAGGAGCAACTAGCCAGCCCTGAAGTGTAAGATACAATTAACATCCAGACTAAAGGATGGATTTTTAGTGCTGCATTTTAACGTTGCTGCTTATTTACTTACGTTGTAAATTTTATTTATAAGCTATTGGGAGCAGTTCAATTATAAGTCACTGTAGAAACATTTTCAAAAAAATAAAAATAACTAAGTAAATAACTTGAAACCAGCTGGTAGGGTGCAGACATACAGTGTGTTGTGGAGAAGCTATTGCTGCCCTGGAACTGTTGCTCCTTCAACCTCTTTCTTTGAATACTTCTTCAGTGATGAAATTTGGCCTCCCCTTCATTTCTAGTATTACAGAACACATAGATTTTGCAACCCAGCTGCAAGAACCTGCCGTGGAACCTCTCTGCAGTGCCAACCTACCTGCCAGCATGCATACTTTGGATCACCTTCAAGGTGTTGCCAATCGGGCTAGTCTTCATTACATGGGAGAGAGTCAGCTAAAAGAGGTAGGCTAACCTGTGGGCTACACACACACACACACACACACACACACTGGTAAGAAGCTTCTTTGCACATTGCAGGTAACATTTCCTATTGCTGTCTACCCAGTGCCAGTGGTAGTTTAGCAGCATGTGTGAAACAGATGTTGACAGATGGCAGTGCCAACACAGGTTTCTTGTGCTTCCAGCTTGCATTTTACGATTAAAACAGATGTGCAGGACACCTGTGGGGAAAGGGTGTGCAGTATGAAATATGCTTGTATTGCTTCTGTTCAACATTTATTCCATGCCAGTGGTGTGCTAATGCACAACATTGTGGTGGGAGACGGTGTGCCTGTACAGAACGAACCTTTGTTGAGCTATCATGCCATGTGACTCAAGTGAATCAGAAGTTCAAATTTCATGAACCTGACTCCCCCAACAACCCAAATAAAATTATGCAAACGTTCTATTATTATTATTATTATTATTATTATTATTATTATTTACTTAAAACCCGCCCATCTGGCAAGGCCTCCCCAGCCACTCTGGGCGGCTCCCAACAGAATATTAAAACATGATAAAACATCAAACAGTAAAAACTTCCCTAAACAGGGCTGCCTTCAGATGTCTTCTAAAAGTCAGATAGTTGTTTATTTCCTTGACATCTGATGGGAGGGTGTTCCACAGGGTGGGTGCCACTACCAAGGAGGCCCTCTGCCTAGTTCCCTGTAACCTCACTTCTCGCAGTGAGGGAACTGCCAGAAGGCCCTCGGAGCTGGACTTCAGTGTCTGGGCTGAACGATAATGGGGGTGAAGACGCTCCTTCAGGTATACCGGGCCGAGGCTATTTAGGGGTTTAAAGGTCAGCACCAACACTTTGAATTGTGCTCGGAAACATACCGGGAGCCAATGAAGATCTTTCAGGACCGGTGTTATATGGTCTCGGCAGCCACTCCCAGTCACCAGTCTAGCTGCCACATATGGACTATCTAGCAGAAGTACCAGTAACTGAATGGTCTTAGGTCAGGGATAAGAAACATGGTGTTCATCAGCTGTTGGATTCCAGTTCCCATCAGCTGCAGCCAATGTGGCCAATGGCCAGGAATGATGGGAGTTGTAGTCCAGCAAAATCTGGAGGGTACCACACCCTGGTTTAGACACTGACCTGGCTTCTCATCACTTTCAGAATAGAAGTTACTATTTTCTTCTGGTTCGTGTAGCTGCATTTGTAGGATGCCAGAAAGCTTATACAGTGGTACCTCTAGTTACAAACGTAATTCGTTCCGGAAATCTGTTCTTAACCTGAAACTGTTCTTAACTAGAGGCATGCTTTCGCTAATGGGGCCTCTTGCTGCCGCTGCGCCACCGGCACACGATTTCCATTCTCATCCTGGGGCAAAGTTCTCAAATCGAGGTAATGCTTCCAGGTTAGCAGAGTTTGTAACCTGAAGCATTTGTAACCTGAGGCGTTTGTAACTTGAGGTACCACTGTACACAGATACAAGAGCACACTGCCTGTCGGAAGGGAACAGATTATATCTTCAAAAGGGAATATCCAGATTTCAAGATGGCATTGATTGCATTACCCTAATCTGTTGCCATCTCTTGTTCCTCAGGTGTTGCAGAATCTTGGGAAAGACCATTATCCACCGCAGTCTTTAGAACAAGTTGGGACTCGAATAGCCAAAGTTCTAGAAAAGGTAGGTGTGCAGAATTAAGAGCTTACAAGTTCATATTGTCTTAAATTTACCTGGTTGATAGCCATCTCTGTAACCAGTAGTATTGCCTCAATACCTGCAATACAAATCAGGGCTTCTGCTCCCTGCCCCTTACTAACCCTGCATACATCCCAAAATTGGCTCTGGGGTGATCGGGAAAACTCCCAGAACAGTACACAGGGTGAGGAGCTATCATTCTGTCTGGCAAGCTGGGACACTTGCACAGACAGAACAATTGTGAGAGTGCTACATTGAATTCCACCGCAAGGCTATATTCTCTCTCTTTGAAATATTCTTATAAAGTGGCTCCCAATACCATTTTAAAGGCACGTTTTTAAAAATCAACAACAAATATAAAATTAAAGCCATCATTGGGAACATTATTTTATCAACTGAACACCTTCCTGCAGCCTCTCTAATGTGATTTACTCTGGCAGACTTCTGGGGAGTGATAACACAATTTGGGGTCAGTGGCCGAGAAGGCTTGGGTTCTTGTGGAGGTCATCCTTACTTCCCATAATGATGCCATGCCAGCAGAGGACCTGTTGAAAACCTTAACTGGTGGGAAAGGGGCACATATGTGGAGAGATATCTCTGAAGGCATGTAAGGCTTCAAAGGTTAAAGGCGGTAACTTGAACTGAGCCCAGAAGCTGGTTAAAATGCTCCAACTTCCTTACATTCTCAGGGAGGCAGGCTATAGCATTCTGCACCACTTGAAGCTTTTGAGTCATCTTCAAGGGCAGTTCCAAACAAAGCCCACTGCAGTAGTCATTCCAAGGGGTGACATAAGAGTAGTCTGGTCCCTCCTCTCTCGAATCAAACTGATATTCTCTTATCAGTCTTTGAGATAAAGGCAGGACGTATGAGAGGAGGTTCCACAGTATGTTGAGGAAAGGCAATGATAAAACAATGGAAAGCAGAAGCTAACAAGCATTAGTAAATCATTATTATTCTCTTTCTTATTTGTGGGTATTATATTCTGGATTGTAATAGTAATCATTGCTGTTTAAAATTTGCTTATAAAGTGGTACATTCTTGTAAATGGTGTAAATTGGATGTTTCTTTGTGTTGATTTCAGTATTATATTTATTATTTAATTTTTTAAACGGAAAACACCCTAAATTAGACCAGAAACCTCTTATACTGCCAAAGGGCACCTATTTACCATTTCCCTTTGGCAATGTACCAGTCTCGGGTCTCCCTAAATCATGGGTAGGCAAACTAAGGCCCGGGGGCCGGATCTGGCCCAATCGCCTTCTCAATCTGACCCATGGACGGTCCGGATGGTTTTTACATGAGTAGAATGTGTCCTTTTATTTAAAATGCATCTTTGGGTTATTTGTGGGGCATAGGAATTCTTTCAATTTTTATTATAAAATATAGTCTGGCCCCCCACAAGGTCTGAGGGACAGTGGACCAGCCCCCTGCTGAAAAAGTTTGCTGACCCCTGCCCTAAATGTACCTTTTCAGAGATTATAGGATCTTTGTTGGTCCTTTTGAAAAACAGGCATGCTGGCATTCATCCCAGGCTTATTCTCCCCACCACTCAGTCTCTGACCATCCAACTCCTTTGAAACACCTCATGGGAAACAGATCTCTTAACCAGTACCGGTAGTTAAAATAGTTACTGAAAATCACCAAAGAGTGGCAGCATTTCTGCACTAAACAAAATACGAGGTTCTGCTCTTGGAGGAAAGCACATAGCCATTGTACCCATTGCAAACATCCATGAGCACCCTTCGATATAATGCTGTCTGCATAGACAAGATGTGCATTACTAAGTTGTTAAGTGCCTTAATTTCTGAATAAGCTTAGGATGGAGGAAGGAAAATAATGAGGTCCTTGTGCAAATGTGAATGATATATGATATTGTCCCCCCTCTCACCCTATCTTGTTTTTTATGCCACGCCAGAATCAAACCTCTTGGGTCCTCTCCAGCATGGCAGCCCTTTACTGGAGGGTAAAAGGTCAAGGGAAAAAAGCAATTGACTGCCTCCGGCAAGCTCTGCATCATACTCCCTATCATATGAAGGTATGTGTTGTATTACCCGAGTGCCTGTCTGTGATTTCCAGCTTTCAGTTTGTGTGTCTAAGTTTATGTGCTTTCACTGTTACTAACGCCTCCAGAACATCTCCCACATGAATAAATAACTGAATACAGAAGTTTCAAGACAGCCTTAAAGTATTTTAGGGCAATCATCTACAGTTGCCTTCCAGTTGCCTTCAAAATAGATATAAAGTGTGGCAGAAACACTTCCGCTCGCAATAGTAAGATTGGCTTGCTGGTTTCAGCTCTTGGCTGCAGCCTCTTTCCCCCACTGGAAAGCTGTTCTGGATAGAGGGCAGTGTGCAGTGCAGTGTGGAGGATTATGGCTGGGGAAACGTCCACCTCCCAAAACAAACAAACAAAAATGCAAGAGAGCATTTGGATCCAACCTGTGTTTCGTGTGCTTGCAGTAGGCACAACAGAGGCTAGCTAAGTTCTGCTCCCATAATGGAACACAAAGCAAGCTGCATGCCTGCACATTAATGAAAAGATGACCTGGACTTTTCAGGATATCAGGCTACCAAACTCTTTCTCCCAACAACAAAAAGGCACTGCCTTTTGGACAGTTCATAATCTCAGCATGATTTATTTGTTTAGGAAATTCTGTTGGCACACTGTCAGTTAAACAGTTGTCATTTCATTTTGCCATTGTACATTAAAATCTGTCTTGGCAATGCAAGAAAAGAAAAGAAAAGCCCCCAAAATAGAAGCTGACCCTAATAAGCAAAGCCGGTTCTTTCAACAGCTGTCATTTCCAATGACCTGATTCGGCCTAAAGCAACATACTTTTCTCACTAGATTTGTTCCACTTTTCTTCTCTTTCAGGATGTGCCACTCATAAGCCTAGCAAACATCTTTCACAATGCAAAGCTTTGGAATGATGCCATCATTGTGGCTACAATGGCAGTAGAAATTGCCCCACACTTTGTTGTCAATCATTTCACGTTGGCTAATGTCTATGTAGCAATGGTAAGTGAATAATCATCAGATTCGGTTCCCTTTCCTTTTGTAACATCCTGATGCTCCAGTGTTACAGATAGGTAGAGTTTAGGAACAAGGAGAGAAACCACAGTTGTGTGTGGAGACAGCAATTAAGTAATGTAGCTGGTAGGTAGAGAGTCCCTTTTGATTTTGTTGGTTTCTGACGGTTGATATCATCTGGCTAATTCTCAAAAGGCTATGTGGGTGTCTCCAGCTTCCCAATTCAGATCAAGTTGCCCTCTGGTTTGGTGCCTGTGGTGCTTGCCTGCCCCAGTCCCTAGCATTAGGGTGGGGGCAGCGTCTGCACTGTGCTTTGTCCTGCCACTCTTCCTTTTTCTTCCTGTAGTAGAGTTTTAGGCACCCTCATAGCATGTGACGTGTTCCCCCTTGGCATGAAGCCTGGCTAGCATTTGATAGGACACTGTGGGCTGCAGAAGCATCTCAGTTGATGGGGGAGGCAATTAAAGAGAGCATTGCATCACTGGCAACCTGGAAACAGCACCATGGTCTTCTTCTTCCCATGTCACTCTCTGTTGCCCTGGCAACCACCATCTCTCCAGCAGCCACCAGAGGCAGTGGCTGGCTTTGTTAAAAAATATAAATAAAAAGCTCCTCCTGTTTGTCTGGGATAATCTGCTGGGAGGGTCATTCTTACTCTCAACAAGGATAGGGTGTATATCTTAGAATGCCTTTACACATATTTGTATGCACACAGTTGTGAGTAGAAGGAAAAACATCTAACCATGAAGTTTTGCTGGCAGCAAGTTCACATAACGCACAAGCGATGCCTTACCAACATGGATAGAAGTTTTTGTGTGAAGACAGGTCAACATAGGAGCAATTGCAGAATTGGCAGCAATTCTGCATTTTGATAAATGTAAAGGTGTTATTAATGTCAAAATTCTGGCCTAAATTGCATTCAAATAAGGCATAGATTAGGGGCAAAATGCAGTGGGGTTTGGGATTAGCCAATGACCTGCCATGCCATTCTGCCAGTCTAATGTTTGAGTGTGGACTTTTTGGGTCATCGGGGAGTGCAATAACCTCATGAATGACTACATTGGATGTGAGGAACATCTTGACATGAGAATGCTAGCAGGTTAGAAGTGTTCTCTTCCAGTATAAGAACAGCAAGGAGTAGCAAAGGGGAAAACAGATCTTAGCTGATGACACCGTGAAATTCTGTGGCTTTTAATTTTCCAATATGATGGCATATGATGCAACTGGTTGTCCCGTCTTGACATGTAAAAACTCCACATGATCCATCTCTTCCTGACACAATATACTTCATAAATTGATTTTTACCATTCTAAATTTTTTCATTTAAAAACTAAACCCTTAAAAAAAAAAAAAAATCTGCACCACTCAGCAAAACGTGACCATATTATTTCCATTTCCTGAAGGTAGTGCTAAACTGGAAATAACTTGTGCTAAGTCAGTGCTAAGTCATAAACTAGTTCCATGACTTCAGGCCAATTTCTATGTTACTTGGATGACACTGCCGCTGGCAAAAAACAACACCCTGGTCCTCAAGGGAAGCAGTTTGTATGCTGGCTTCTTATGCACAAAACACTACCAAACACTTTGTCACGTAAATGCAAAACTAAACAGCACACACAATGTGGCAGGCTGTAACTACAGTGGTACCTCTGGATCCTGTTCGCAACCTGAAGTGTGCGCAACCTGAAGCGCCGAATATGCGCAAAGCGCGATTTAGCGCTTCTGCGCATGCTCGCCCTGCAAAACCCGGAAGTAACCCGTTCCGGTACTTGCGGGTTCGTAACCCATGACAAATGCAACACGCAGCGTTTGCAGCACAAGGTATGACAGTATATAAATTCTTTTTTAAAAATTCTTTTTAATTTTTAATGTTTTGTTTACATGATAAGTCGGTCTACAGAACCACATATTTTGATATATGTTGAATCGTATTTTTAAAAGAATTAAAAAGAATTTTTAAAAAAGAATTTATATAGTTACATACAGCCTGTCACGTGTGTGTTGTTTAGTTTGGCAAAGGTCCCGGTTGGATATAACCCTTAACTGTTTTTTAGCACTACAGAAATGAGCAGAAGCAGGCCGCAGGCTTACACACTTCCTTTCCCCTTCCTCTTTTCAAGCATTGCTGCGAGGAAAAGATTCAAAGCATCTACTTCCAAGTTTATTTTATTTCATTTATTATTATTATTTTTTTAATACCTAGTTTCTTGCTATCTCCAGCAAGCTTACCTTAAACTATGGCTTATTGAAAGGTGCCAGAATTCAACTGTTGTTTTTGTTCCTGGCTTGATCCAACAAGCAGCAGTGTGAAATTTAGCCTGATGTTCAACACGATAGCCCTGCTATCGATAGCATGGTACCTGTTTGGTAGGTGCTTTGCTGGGGCTTATGGTACTTTGACCACTAATCATTTTGCATCTGGGCCCTACAGGAGGAGTTTGAGAAAGCCATGAGATGGTATGAATCAACATTGACACTCCAACCCGAGTTTGCACCAGCGAAGAATCGGATCCGTGCCATTCAGTGTCATTTACTCATGAAAAAAGAAAGACGTTCTCCTTAAAGATCACAATCTTCCTTCATTTTTTTCCTTTTGTTTTTAAAAGACAACCAAAACATTCTTCACTATTATGCTTGTAATGAGGTGTGCTAATATAAATTGGGAAACCAGGATTTTTACTAAGAATTGGGGATTGTTTTTATTGTTCAAAAACGGAAGCATCCTTGGGAGTATTACAGAAATAAACATTTTTACTAAACATCTGTATAATTAAATATTGAGCCCAGAAACTTTCCACATGCCTGTGACCCAAACATCCTTAGATTTTTTCCATAAAACAAATTGGTGCCAGCATAGAATGTAACCTGCTTCTTGTCTAGCATATCTATGAAAATGCAAAGCACATCATTGCACCAGACACACTATGTAGGAAGATTTTTATCCATCAGAAACTCACATTTTACCATTTCTTCCAGTCCATATTACAGCATTACCAGCTCAGAGATTGATTGTGAGATAAGAATGCAGGTGGCTGCAGACCCTTTTTTGTACTGTTTTTAGGGGGAGGAGGAGAAACGGCAAGCACAACGTCTAGTTGTAAAATCATTTTTATTTTGGTTACCTGAAGAAAAGGGAAATAAGACAAAACATTATTTAAGAGATTTTATATCCATATATATGTGAAACCCTCTGCAGCCCTTAGCCTGTCTTTACTAATTATTTGTTTTACCCAGCTGAGTGTAAGGTGCAAATGTTCAAGGCATTTGTCCACATGCTCTGTGACTCTACAAGTTAAGAGAAAGTGAGAGCATTTTAGCAAACAAGGTCTGTTTCCAAATCAGTACCCACCTTGATCAGTGAAGGACTTGAAGCTCCATGTCTCATTGTTGAATCAACAAGGGCACATAACTTGGAAAAAAAATAAAGAATTATGTTAATGAAGAGAATGCTGGCCTCTCTTTTTATACAGTCAAACGTCTTTTACAACAAATGTGCAATTGCCTTAAGTTGTATTGAATGTACCGTACAATAGGGATCAGGTTCAGCTTTGTTACACTGGAGTACAAGCGGTCTTTGGATTGTGTTCTATATGTGACACTCTGGGCATTTGACTCCACACATTTCCAGTTGCACTGAGTGGGAGAATAGGACCACACTTGTCCATGTGCTGCAAATTAGAATGCAGCACAGTCTGAACTTTAAGACACAGGGAAAGCTTACACCTCTAGAGCAGACCCCCCCACCCCACCCTCAGACTTTTTCTCCTCAGCAAACAACACATTGCAAAATCTTTTTAAAAGTTTGCATTCTTTACATATGATTAACTAGGCCAGCTCCTGCCTAATGTCAACTTGGAGATCAGGCATGCCAGACCCTAGTTACTGCTGAAGGCTTGAAAACGCAAATGACATTGGCTCCCCACTGAGCTAGATGTACATGTAGGTCGCAACTGATGGTCCAAAACAGAGGCTCACAAGTTCCTTTAAATATAGTAGGCAGGTGCGTCACCATACATACCGGTACCTTGCACATCTAACCTGTGCATCTTCAGCTTCAGCAAGATGAGCACACATGGAAATCTCCAACACTCATTACCATTGCTGGAGTGCAAAGCAGTGAGAACTAGTATAATTACATTTTTCCCGGATTAGGTCAGAGGACATTCTGTAGTGAGGATGATCCTTACCATTGGACTTGGTAGGGAGGGTCCTTGGAACTGTTCATCTATAGCTCAGTTGGTAGAGCATGAGACTCTTAATCTCAGGGTCGTGGGTTTGAGCCCCACATTGGGTGAAAGATTCCTGCATTGCAGGGGGCTGGACTAAATGATCCTCATGATCCCTTCCAATTCTATAATTCAAGGTATTGAGTCCTTTTCCAGGTGGAATTGTCCTTCCCTCCAGACTTACCCTTTTCTTTCTTGTCTTGGGGGCGGGGGTCTATCTGATTGAGCCTTTCCTGCAACTTATCAGTTCTTTTTTCCTTATGTTATCTCCCCTTCTCTAGTTTGTTGTCCTCTGCTCCCTACTAGAATGTTTTTCTGATTCTTTGCCTTGGTTATTTGTCATATATCACATGATATTTAGTGTCTTTGCTTGTCCTGAGGTTGTTTTCTTCACCCCACACCTTGTTACAATTTTCTACATGGTTCTTGAGGTTCCAGGGGTGGGGTGGACATGTTCATCATGGGGTTGAGGAGCTTATTTTGGCTCTGCTGGTTTGGTCTCAGGTGCCACTCTTCTCTCTGGAGACCCTGCCTACCAAGTATAGTGGGAGGCACCCTCTCTCCAGAGTGTCCTGCAACATAACCTGTAAATAGAAATGCACAGTAAGAACAAAGCTCTATTTTCATTGAGTTATGCACACTATTGCATCGCTAGGTAAGTAACCAGTAAAACTCAGACCCTGGAATATCTCACTGCTGAGAAGATTGGGATAGTGCGTAACAATACATAGACATGTTGTATATCTATTGATAAAATGGCATGCTTACCTTCCACAGATTGGAGTGAAAATAAGTAATAAAACTCAAGAAATTGAAAGTGTGCTCATTTTTTCAGGAAAATAAGGTCTGCTCACTTTTTCAGAACTCTATTATCAAACCTAATAAGTGACTCATAAAAACAGATACCTCATCTTTTCTTTATGCCCCTTCCACGGGAAGAAACTTGATCTTCCCATTGAAAGGGTTTACAAGTTGTTAGGGAAAAAATCCAGGTCTGAGGCTGCTCAGTCACCCAGCTCGTCGGGCAGAGCCAACCGGAGCAAATTAGCATAGGCCAAAGTTTATTGCGCAACAGGTTCAAGACAAGATTGAACCCCGAAGATGGGGTGACAAGAGCTTTTAAAACTTCCCTCATTCTCCCAGAACACAGTTTATTAAGCATCATCACTACATCACTGTTACATGGGTAAAGTCAGGGAAGGGGAGGGTTACACAGGATTAACATAGAGAAAATGAAATGCAAATGTAAGATAAGTATCAGGAGGAACATCTTGAGTGTCCATCAGGACAAAACAATGAAACCTTGCTTGAATAATCTGTCACCTGGATGGGCTCCGGAGGGAAGCCTCTGACTAGTGATTACCCCTTGGCGTGCCTTTCCTGTGCGTACCTAGTCTCTCAGGAACCGAGCAGTTCTGAAGTCCTTGACCAAAGAAGTAAAATGGCAGTGGAACAAAGAAAATCCGGAAAGGCATTGATTTTATACGAATTTCCAAACATTTGAGGCTTTTTACTGTAGCCAGTACCGTTCGGAAATTGACCTGGCCTGATCTTGCTACATTGTACAGTATCTAGTTTGGATTAAGTTAACACGATTACAAGGTTTTGATGTGCTGCAGTTCATTGTCCGGAGGGGCTCCCTTGAGGGCATTGCTCCTTTCCCTACAGGTTTACTCGAAAGGAGACTTCGCTTAGGTGTTCCCCCCCCCATCCCGTTCCGTAACAAAGTGAGAGATGCTTTCCTACACAGTCTCCTCCTCTAAGCACCTGAGTTTAAACACTCTTGACCACACAACAGCTTCATCTTCCTGAATTTTGATAACTTAAAGGACCCATGATGGATATAACAGAAGTAGAAAGTGGCCATTTCACAAGGGCAGTATGGGTTGTCAATCTTTTATACTAGATTTCCACGACTAATGAATAGCCACCCTAACTGGGGGCGTCTTGAGGCACAAGGCTGCCTCTCTGAGGATCTAATGACTGGTTATGGATTTGCTGTTACTGGTCACCACCTTTGTATATTTATAAATAAATATTACAGAAACGCCATAGGACAAACCCCGAAAGTTCTGCTACTATTCAGAGAAGCCAGAAGCACATAACAATATAGGACTCCAGGGAAGCATGGTGCCTCCCTATCTTGGAAAATCCAATGCTTGCAAATTTCTAGAAATGTGAAGAATTCTTCCCCAACACCACCAACCCCAGATTAAACTATGAGGCTGCAGAGCAGCCAAAAGTGGTGAAGGGGAAATGTAGTCAACACTTCTGGAATCCTCCAGGTGGCGGCTGGATCCTATTTTAAGTGCAGCTGTGATATAAGCAGAAAAGACAAATACTCACATCTAAAAGCTGGACCGAGCACCTCTACTCAACCTGCAAGAGCTAAATCCATGAGGAATAACAATATTAAAAAAAAAATCAAAGTCAGGGAAAGGTCATTAGCAATGTGGATAAATTCTAATGTGTAGATTTTGTTTTTGGCTTTGCCCTTTGCCCTCTGTACAAAGATTACAGTTAAAGACACCAGGAAGGTGGGGGGGAGGTTGGTCTTTTTCAAAAAGAGGGTTGAAGTTTGGGATTCTTCTGCCATATCTAGTTGAAGGTGGCCTGAAAAGGGATTTCCCGCCCTCCATCCTCACCCCACTGATAAAGAATGAAAGACATCTTACAGGCGTCAAAGGTGACCATTTTTTCCTAATACATTCATAGTTGAACTTGTTGTGCATTTGTTGGGAGTCGGTGTGAGAGAGGAGTGTTCAGCTTGCTTATACACCTAAAAGTGCTCACCACCACCTCTTCCTTCCCTGGTTCCCCAGCAAGATCCCCCCATCTCACCTCATTTAATTCATGCTTTAAAAAAAAAAAAAGTCTTCTTTTGAATTCAACTCTTGTCGGCATGCTTCGGTCTTGTGTTGTGGGCATCCGATGCATAAAAAACAGTAAGAAAAGGTAAGTGGGGAATGTGGAAGTTTTGAATAATCTGATAAGAGCGTTTATGTTCCTAGCTGCACAGGGAAAGAGATGTGGGTTTTTTGGCACAAGAGGGCACCATTCTAAAAGGACTGCTTTGGCTCTATATCGGAACAGAAGACATAACTCCGATGAAGACAACAGCCAAGTGAATATTAAGGAGCTCCTTATTTCCCATGCACTCGAGATGAGAAAGATTCATGCAACCAAGTCCGAGAGAGAAAAGGCTGAAGTTTAAAACACACACTCATAATCCTTCCAGAGGCTTAAGCAACCAGAATGATCTGGTTGCAGTGAAAAGCTCCCCGACGCCACTGAGTCATACAATTTAGCAATGGAAATATTAATTAAAGAGATCTGGTCAGGAAAGGTCTGTCCTCCTATGCAATATATTCCTCAGGCAATTGTCCTGTGGATTTCACCCCATCCATGCCCACATTTACCAACCGGTCTTCTGCCTTTGTCCCTGATAATAGTTTTCAGCTACAGCCCAGGTAGTGAATGTGGTGCCCACCATAATCCCTGATCATTGGCCATGCCAGCTGGCACTGATGGAGGCTGGGGTCCAATAACGTCAAGAGGGCATTGCATTGGCTACCCTAAACTAGTGATTCCTGTCCTTGAAACAACGTGTTGCTCTATACATAAAGGTAAAGGGACCCCTGACCATTAGGTCCAGTCGCGGACGACTCTGGGGTGTAGGAGCTCATCTAGCTTTATTGGCCGAGGGAGCCGGCGTACAGTTTCCGGGTCATGTGGCCAGCATGACTAAGCCACTTCTGGCGAACCAGAGCAGCGCACAGAAACGCCGTTTACCTTCCCGCCAGAGCGGTACCTATTTATCTACTTGCACTTTGATGTGCTTTTGAACTGCTAGATTGGCAGGAGCAGGGACCAAGCAACGGGAGCTCACCCCGTTGTGGGATTCGAACTACCGACCTTCTGATCGGCAAGCCCTAGGCTCCGTGGTTTAACCCACAGCGCCACCCTTGCTCTATGCATAACCATACCCAACTATCCCCCATTTCACACCTGGTACCAAGATGACTAGGCATTAATGGAAGTAAAGCTACACAGCTAGCTACAAAGGCAGGTTTTTCTGCACTGAATGAGACAATTGAAACAGACAGGCCTCTTCACACATTACATAGCAGCAAGTGTGTGTTTTCCACTGTGTCTACACAAGGTGTAGAGTTGCAGTCACTTCCAGCCTCCTGTTGTGTGGTTCACCTGCACAGCTGGAAAAAAAGACACCTGTCATGCACACACGTTATATGATTAGGTGTATACATAAAACTTTTTAGATGCGCAGTATGCCTTAAAAGCCTAATGTGAGGAGTGACCCTAAATCTGCATAGCCCGTGTATCTCTTAGAGCTGCACCGTGTGTCGTATCAACATCTAAATGCTGCTTTGGACATTTGGAAGAAGTGTAAGTGAATGTGAGGTATCATCTGGAGCAACCACAGGACTGAAATCCCATTCAGAAGTCACCCTTTGCAGTTAACTAGTATAGAAACTATAGAACCTGTGTGATACAATATTAGTTCCTTTTTCAGTCACTCTGAAGATTACAAACGCCATGATTCTCCCACTTTTGGTTTTTTTCCTTATCTGGAATACATTGGTTCATTTTTATTTTTTTAAATCGTTTCTCTCTTTTTAGTTAAAATAAAATGTAAATGGGAGGGAAAGGTGTGGTCTTTTCTGCAGGCTGTGATGATAACACTGTAATGCGTAAGGAGTGGAGAACCAAGGCTGGTGGTGACTTGCCTTCCCTATGTATACTAAGTACCTGCTCATTGGAAAAAGAAGACAGCAGTAAATCTAACCTCTGTTGCCATGCTTTAAAGTGTGGTTCTTATAAAAAAGGAAGGGAGGTGAACCCACACCACTAAATGCAAAGAAATCATGAAAAATAACAAGGAACAAAAGCTCTCAATCCAAGCTGAGCGCTGCACAGACAGGAACCTGCTCTGACGTACATGAAAACCCCACAGGGATTAACTCTTTCTTACCCAGGAAAGCCAGCCTTGACGTATCTGCTTTGCCGTGTGTTTCGTGTTCCTTCTGTTATAACCACAAATACATTTGATCTTGCTACCTAGATTCTTTGCATTTATATTTTTGTATGCAACATTAAGGGATGTGTTTGGGGGGAGGGAATCACTCTCTATCCATTAATTCTTTTTGCACATGTGTTTATTGATGCATTGTTTTAAAAGTAAGGGAGAGGAATTTAGTGCCTAAAATTGGTGTGCTAAATAAGCAAGAGCTCCAACACACACCCAACAAAATGGAGAACAGTCTTTTCAACTACCGGTACTTCCCCAATCCTTTTTCTCCCATCGCAGGAACACATGTTGCAATCCTGTCGGTGGCATCCTTCATCAGAGAATTTTAAAGCATATAACAGAGATGCGATTAATGAATACTTGTATAATCTCAGATCTACATCTGCCAAATAAGACATTAAATTAGGATGAAAAGTTCTTCCCAGACTGGTGCAGCTAATTGACCATAATGGTTGCAACATATCACAGGAGATAGAATCCAACATCATCTAGTTGCCACTCCCTCTTACAAAACTGCAGCACAGAGGTTGCAACTATGCTAACAGCTTTCTGGAATCTTCTTTGTGGCAACAAGGGATGAGGAGGAGGAAAAGAAAAAGAGAACTTGCATAAACCTTAAGAACATAAGAAAGGCCTGCTGAATCAAGCCAAAGGTCGATCGAGTCCATAAACATTTTTCTCACCATGGGCAACCAGATGGCACTGGGAAACCCACAATGAAGGCCTGAGGGCAACAGTAGCCTGCTGCTTGTGTTCCCCCGTGACTGAAATTACCACCATGAACCCATGTGGCCTTCTAAGGGGAGTTTTATGATATGGACAATACCTATTCCTGGCAGCATATAATAACCATCTATGTCAACAAAGCAGCCTCTGTTGAAATCATTATCCAGTGGCACAATCATGATCCTCCACAGGTATTTGATTAAATGGAAATTACACAGGAGAAATTTCAAGTACATACTGCCCCAAATGACTCTGCCCTACCCACACACAAAACACAGAAACAAAATTAGTCAATGTACTTACCAGTACTACCTACCCACTTTGCAGTGTATGGATGTTGCAAAATGAAATTCAGACAGAGTGCATTTTGGACTCATCTCTGGCCAATTGTATGATAGGTGAAGATGAAGAACTGCCATGACATCTGCAAAAGGAGATAGGAGTTATATTTTTCCGTACCTAAGATGTTGAGGGCTGATTATACAAACTCCAGATCTTGCACCAATACAGATTCTAGGATCACATGGAACGTGTGAACATTTGTGTAGATTCACTTGATCTATTCTACACCATTCATTAGAAGCTTGTTATCTATTCCACAGTGATCTGCCCTTTCTTAAGATCTCTTATCTCACCCACCTGCTTTTACCTCAGGTTCATGTATATTACTCTTTTCTCTCATCCTTTTCTTCAACCACTAAATTCAATTCCATTCATTTGAGTGTGAACAGAGACAATGATTTTCCCCATTCACTACATCACTGTTGCTGTGAAGGGTCATTTTGCACACATTTAAGTTCAAATTAAATTGTCACAGAATCATAGAATTCTAAAATTGGAAGGGACCCCAGGGCTCATCTAGTCACAGATTGTACTTTTTGTATTCTGTTGTCTCTCCACTTGATCTTGACTCTGCAGTTGATTCAGCTCAAGTTGAAGTACCCAATGACAGATTCGGTGATTGTGGGATCAGTTTCAGTTTACGCTGTCTGCTGATGGGGACAAGGTGCCGATGGCAACATATCCCACCATGTGCCCTCTTAACCCCTGTCCCTCCTGGCTTATTAAATCCAACAGAGGAGGTCTGACTGGTTGAGCCCAGAGCATGGTTAATGCTTCATTGTGCAAGGGGATGGTCACTGCTGCCTTGAGAGATGCAGTTGTGTGGCAACTCCTAAAGAAACCAGCTCTGGACTGGAACAACTATTGACCAGTTGCAAATACTCTTCGTGGGGAAGGTGGTGGAGAGGGGTGTGGTGGGGCAGCTGCAAATAATCTTAGATAGCACAGATTTAGATCCATTCCAATCTGATACAGGTCTGACTATGGTACTGAGTCATCTTTGGTTGCCTTGTTGGATGACCTCTGCAGAGAGTGGGACAAGAGGAATACGACTGATTGGACTGCCTGAATTTCAGCCCTACAAGGAAGGCTCCCACTCCATCTGTTGCTATGAGAGTTATCCAGCACAGCCACGATAGCAGATATAGGAGGGGTTAGGGCTGCTTCGAGAATAGCCCCATGTGCTAGCACTAGAATATATCAGAATCATGCATTGGTTCTGCACATGCTCAGTGATTTCCTTAAAGACCAGATCTCTTCATAAGTAACCAGAGAAGCAACAGGGAGGGTTTCCTACTTTGCTAAAGAAAAGAAAAAAGATGCAAAGAAAGAAGTTCTACAGCATTTTCAAACCTTCAGCTCTGAACTTAAATTTTAAGAAAACTATAAGATAACTAGCACCCCTCTCTTCTCTCTCTCTCTCTCTCTCTCTCTCTCTCCCTCTCTCTGTGTGTGTGTGTGTGTGTGTGTGTGTGTGTGTGAGAGAGAGAGAGAGAGAGAGAGAGAGAGAGAGAGAGAGAGAGAGAGAGAGAGCTTGTCCTGTTTAGCTTCCGAGAGAAAGAAAGGCTGGGGAAAGAGCCACCACTGCTCCCACCCTACCCCAAGCTGAGCCCTATGTGAGATAGTTGGGTTTTTTCCCTTGGATACAGGGGTCAGATCTACTGCTAGTGATCGGCCAGGCAGAGGAGGTGAATGGAAGCATCTAGAACAGGCATCCCCAACCTTTGGCCCTCCAGATGTTTTGGACTACAATTCCCATCATCCCTGACCACTGGTCCTGTTAGCTAGGGATCATGGGAGTTGTAGGCCAAAACATCTGGAGGGCCGCAGGTTGGGGGTGCCTGATCTAGAAAGTCTGTCTGCCACTGAAAATTTATTAATGTTACTAGCGGACCCGGCCACGCGTTGCTGTGGTTTTTGAATGTTTTTGTAATGCTTAGGTCTAATGTTGAGTTTAGGTTAGGTTAGGTTTTGTTGTTTGTATCATAAGACTTGACGATGTCCTCCCTCCTTCCCTTTCTCTGTTCTTCCTTCACTATTTCCTTTCTTCCTCCCTCCCTCCCTCCCTCCCTCTGTTCTTCCTTCCTTCCTCTCTCCCTACATTTTTCCATTCTTCCTTCCCTGTTTCCTTCCTCCCTTCCTTCCTCCCTCCCTCCCTCCCTCCTATCTGTACTGGTTCTGTAAGGCTTCTATCTGTACTGCGTATAAAATCGAAAGCCTGACTTAGGGCACCTCTCCCCCCCCCCCCTCGCCGCGTGACTTTCACTTTCCCGCTCGGCTTCTTTATCCTGGACTGACTCCGGAGAGGCGAGTCTGTTGCCCATCGTGCCCCCGATGCCTCTGCAGCGCCAGCCAGCCAGTCTTGCCTAGAGACGGCAGCGAGTACGTTGGCGAAGGCTTCTATCTGTACTGCATATACAATCGAAAGCCTGACTTAGGGCACCTCTCCCCCCTCCCCCGCCGCCTGAGCGGCGTCACTTTCACTTTCCCGTTTGGCTTCTTTATCCTGGACTGACTCCGGAGAGGTGAGTCTGCTGCCCATTGTGCCCCCGATGCTGGAAGGCCGGTGGATCTCTCTGCCTCCTCCTCAGTGCCGTGGCGGCTCCCGTAAAGGCGGCAGCAGCACCAGCAGTAGCGCGGAGTCCCCTCCCCTCACAACACGGCCTGTGAAACGGCTCTTGCCTCAGGCCCAGCCAGGGAGGTGTTTAGCGGCAGGCCGTGGTCCGCGCAAGGTCTGTGATACTGCCCTGCAATGTGGTTTTCTATTGGTAGTTGTTGGAGTCTTCAGTGCTGCTGTTGGTGACATCTAATGCAAGCGCCATTTTTTCCCCTTTATTCTATATTTTTAGTATGTCAGGTGTGGTCTCTAATGGTCATGGAACACTGTGTCCAAATTTGATGCTATTTGGTCCAGCGGTTACGGAGCAAGGCTGTGACTGCCACACACGCAATGGGAACATTTATATATATATAGATTGTGTGACAGGAGAAAGATTGAACCATGGCTTTGGAAGTTTTGGTGAATTCTGAATCTTGGCAGGGCTTTGCCCCACTTTGCTTATAAGAGGGGCTTACCCGTGAGGTCTTGCATTATGGGAAGGTTGAGAAAGGCTGGCATTGTTTCTCACCGGAACTTTTCTACTGGAAGTTCAGTATCGAAGATTGCTTTTTCAAACCTTGCACAATTGGGGGACGGGACAAGACAAAAGTTTGATAAAGCTACTGTTTTTTATGGAGCTGATGGGACTAGCACAGCCAGGGAGTCAAACAGCACTGTGCCTGACCCAGCAAAGAAGTATGTTCAGCCACGGGAACATCTACTGGGGTGGCCAGTAATGATGATGGATAGATCCATAAGAGCCAGCAGAAAAGCAGCAGCTGGGGAACTTGCAAAAGTGAAAGGGTACTAAGAACCAGAGAAGGAGCCATGAAACAATCTCTGAGTTCTGGTTAGTGCTGTCAGGCAGCAGTAAAGAAAGACTTCCAGGGATGCCAGTGGCAGCAACAAAGGACTGCCAAAAAAATTGAGGATTGGTGCCAACTTCAGCATCAGCATTTGAAGCAATTGCTTCATTTACTCAGGGGAAGGCCCTGCACCTATTCACAGTTACTACTGCCTGGGCCAATCAGAGTAGGGGCAGGAGGCCATTTGGCCTAAGCCTGAAACTCAAAGAGGGCCTCAAATTTGGACACTTGGTTTTTTTACCATGTTTGCCAATTTAATGCCAATTCTCCCAGTTCGGAGAGATCCTTTTGGAGTTCCTCCCTCGTCCCTTTTTTGTCTGCAACACTTTAAATAATTTGGTGTCATCAGCAGACCTGGCAGCCACTTGTTCTCACTGCTCATCCCTCACTCTAGACCATTTAAAAAGCACCTGTCCCAATCCCAGTCCTTGGAGAACTCTGGTTTTTACATTCCTCCATTGGGAGAACAGTCCATTCATTCCTACTCTCTGCTTCCTGTTTTTTAAGCAGTTCCCAATCCATATGATGACTTTGCTTATCCCCTGAGTGCTAAGATTACTTGGGAGTTTCTGGTAAGTGATTTTTATCTAAAGCTTTTTGATACAATGCAGGTAAGCAAGTTTTTTAGATCACCCCCACCCCCCGCAAACAGTAGACAATATTTACCAGGACTTTCAAAAATGTTTTTGAGGGTTGATGGTCTGCTTAGGTGCAAATAGAATCTGACAATCTCATCACTGATTCAAGACTTGGGTACTGCTACCGTGTATTATTAGATCAACATACACTGACACAAGGGCTTCAGAAAAGTCCACGTTGAACTGTGGAGCCTTGAATGTTCAACAACAGGGCACAAAGTGAATGGTTTAAAATATCCGCACAATGCACCAAATTATTTGTTCTGCAAAACACTTTAGAGAACAGGTTGGATGGCCATCTGTCATAGATGCTTTAGCTCAGATTCCTGTGTTGCAGGGGGCAGGACTAGATGGCCCTTGGGTCCCTTCCAACTCCAAGATTCTATGATTCTTGAGGTTGATGGTCCTAACCACTAAGACAGAAGACCATGCAGCACCTCAGCCAAGAAGCTTAAAACCCCTGCTTTCCTGGGCCATAATCTTTGGGCTGCTGCCATGACCACGATATCAGAGATTCCCCTTAGCTGATTTCCTTCAGCCCCTATTCATCTTGCTCTCTCCATTTGTTAATTGTGAATACAAAAACATGATACCTGGTAACCTAATGCTAAAACCTCACAACTCTCCAGCCAGCAACATAATTAAATTGCAAGAGATGTCGTTTACCACTCACCATCTAATTCCTGGAAATGGGTTTAAATGCATGGCATATGTCCAGTAACATGAGTCACTATTTATTTATTTTTAATCTATCTAGATGAAAATAACAAATGATAGTCAGCATGGTGCCAATGTGACACCAGATCAGCGTGCCAATTTGTGGGCACAGCAGAGGTTCACTCCCATGAACATCTGTAGAAATGCCTAACCATGGTTTATATAGGACTTACACATCACCTCAGTTATCTGGAAATCACACCCTCCATTGCTGCATTCTCACTACCATTCTATTCACCTCATTCAGCAGTGCTTCAACTGTAAAAAGCATATCTAGACAGAGTTTGTGTGCATCACTTTCATGGTGAGGGCTCCTAGCAGTGCACCTACAGCTTCCTACAGCAGATTAACTGTGGTTCCTGTTGTGCTGTAGAACTGTGCCAGCTTATCCCGACTTTGTATTATTGTATTTAAAAGATGATTCTTTTCTGATGCAGAGGACCCTCAATGTATTCCAAATGCTTAGTTCCTTTTACAAAGGGCAACTGCATAAAGCTCTTGGGTTTCATAAAGCTATTATGGCTAACTGACATTAATAAACCCTCCATGAATGTATCTAATTGACACTGAAAGTCATCTAAGCCATCGCCATCACATTTTGTGGCACTGAATATCAATTTAAAGAATTTATATCCCACCCATTTCTCAAAAAACGCTACACTATTTTGTCTGTTCTAAATCTACAGTCAATCTAGTATTAGGAAGAAGAACATTTCACTATCCACTTTCTTTACAACAGGGATGGGCAGCCTGCAGTCCTCCAGCAGTTGGACCAAAGCTCCCAACATTTGTGACCATTGGCCATGCTGGCTGGGGTTGATGGGAATTGAACTCCAACAACTTAAGGAGTCCTCCATCACTTGTCTACACCATGAATCATCTTCTAACATGTGGTCATCATTCCACCCTTCCTTAGTTGTATCTTATCTGTACTAAGCTCCAAATGCTTTAGTCTTTCTTCATCTAAAAGATGCTGCATGCAATCCTCTGGTCCAAAGAAAGAAGCACAGGAAGCTTCTGTGAATGCAGCACGATGTCAACCTTCCAACACTGGCTCCACTGACCAACAAGTCACTCTTGAAATTTGAGGGACTCCCAGGAACAGTCTCTGATGAGCTGTGCCTAGAGAAAACTAAGGAAGTCATGACACACATAGAAAAGTCACCCATATGCAGCTGTTTGGTAGGCTGCCATACGTCCAGAATTTCTGGGTGGGATTGAGGACTTGTATTGACATACCTCCGGCTGAGCTGGGATGAGGGACTAAGTTTAGCAAAAGACCTGCCTATTCCAAATTCCTCTTATTCCAACTGATCTTCGATTTTTATTGCTCTGTAAATTGGAATACTGGACTGCCCAATATAACAGCACGATGCCACATTTTATGCTGATTAATTAGAATGGTTACAAGTGACAGCTAAAAGGGCAAATGACCAATGAGGGAAATCACCTTAAGGAAGAAGTACAATGAAGACCAGACATCAATGCGAAGTCAAAGGAATACTGGTTTGATACCTGGCTAGCAGAACATGGTGATATGGCGCCTGCTATTCCCAACTATACAGATGTTTTATTATGTCAGGCTTCTCAAGTTCAGTGATTCTTAGCACAATGTTTTTTTTAAAAAAAAAATCAACGGTCACTTTCCTTCCAACGCCTGCAAATGTACTTATTTTCCTTCTTTCCAGTCTTCACATCACTGGCAGACTTCTGGTGGCTTTGCACGTAATGCACCAAACGTTCATGTTTCAGTTGTTTGCTTTTAATGTATGGGACTGCTCACCACACACAACTGCCTATGTAAAACACTTGCTTCCAAAAATGAGTACATGCCACTTAAAAGCTCCACAAATCCCACCAAAACGAATAGGACTTGCTTTCAAGCAAATGAAGGTGTTCCCTTCCAAATGCAAATAGCCTGTGTGTGTGTTTTTAAAAGAAATATAACCCCATGATTGCTATGTTGAAGGTAGTCGCTATCTGAGTTTCAAAATATTTGTTCTCTCTCCTGCCTTGTCCTTTATCTCTCAGGTCTCCATACGTCACTAAAGCAACATTCACTACTCACAGCCTTGGTGAATGTGCTCCACTGTTATTAATGGAAGCAAACTCTGTTTCCCCGTATTAAAAATACACCTTCCTCTAAATATAGGCAATCTCTGTGTGTCTAACTACTACAATGGGAGAACTGAAAGGGACCAAAATATTGACATCCACTGGGTGTTGATAATTTGTTTTGGTTCATGCTCTCTTCCTGGGTATTATCCACACCTTCGTGGAAAATCTGTTATTATTTAGCAGGAGGAATGTGCAAGGCGTTGTTTAGATGTGGGGTGGTTAGATGGAGTTTCCTCTGTTTGTTTTTCCATGCTCTGTCCAAGCCATGTCAATGAGAAAAGCGTTTACTGAGCTATTTATAACCTCACTTCTCTCCCTCTCTCCCTCCTTCCTTCCCTTTCCCCCTGCGTGGCTGTACCTTTTTCATCCACATTGCAGAAAGATGGCATCGCTAGCCTGTGAGGGGAGGGCTTCTGGGGACATGGTTTGCCTAGTGTGCAGTATGGGGAGAAGGGGGGGAGGGCGGATGAGGACAGACTGTACCTGACAGAAGAAATTGGGGAGAAGCAGGCACTTGGTAGTCAGGGAAATAATGAAGAATCAGGGAAAGAGAAAATCTGGGGAAAGAGAGAATAGCAGAGAGAAAAGCATGATGACCTAGCATTAAAAGGATGTGGAAGTTCCATGTTCATTCAAACATTGTCATGAATGACTCCGTATCTCATTCACAGCCAGCTCTCCACTCTTCTCTCTGCTCCTAGTTTGCAATTTCTGTCAATTTCCTAGCATGTTTTGTGCGATTGTATGAATGGGTGTGGTAGCGGGAAGAGGGATACTTGATTCACTGATTTGCTTGCACTGTTGTCAGGGTTGTTGTTTTTAAACCAGCCTCTGAAGATTTAGAGAGGAGACCTTAGTGCAGTTTGCAGGGCGCATAGTGTTAAGTAAGACACATGTTAAATTAGATCTATGTCCGCCTCACCTGCTCTATGCAGGGTATATATATATTGTTGCATGCCACCCAAATTTCCGAGCGGTGTGAGATTCCAGTGGTTCTAGGTGCTTACCCAGGGTTCAGTTTCCTCAGACTGACATATGGTTTATTTACACATATGTACCACCTAGGTCTAAGATGGAGGGGCTCACAATGTTACCATCCCAAGAAGGTTTTGTTTCTCCCACAGCCACAGCCTCGGCAGAAATCAGGCATGGCTGTCTCTCAACTGCCCAGCCTGCAGCCTGCTTCTAGCTTCTAGCTTCCATACACCACTATTCTCTGGTCTTTGTCCTTTTAACTATCAGAAAGTTGAGGGAGGGGGGCCCCCATCCATTTGACGTCTGGCACAGAGCCACTTCTTTTGTTATCTTAGGACCTATACATAGGAGGCATTATGGCCCTTGCCTGGCTAATTCAACAATTGAATCCTTGCTGAATTGAATCCAGGAATTAGAAGGGACTCAAATATCCCCCCCAACCCAACCCACCCCCACCTCACAGCAATATGCCTTGTCTTGTGCACGTACGTCAAAATAAAGAGGCTAGTGTATGAATATGTCTTTCTGATTTCATACATGCAGATCTTATTTTAAAGCACAGGGGAAGGACCTATAATATTCATGCATGAATGCTGTCAATCTGACTGGGTTGCCCCAACCACTCTGGGGGGCTTCCAACGATTTATAAAACCACATCAAACATTAAAAACTTCCTTATATAGGGAGGGTAGTACCTATGACCCTCTAGATGTTGTTGGGCTCCAAATCCCATCAGCACCAGGCAGGATGACCAATGGATGATGAGAGCTGTAGTCCAACAACATCTGGAGAACCACAGGTTCACCACCCATGGCTTATAGGGACAGATGAAGCTACTGTTACTGTCTACTTCTGCATGGGTTCTTTTTATAAATGAGCTATACCTGAATCATAAGCAACCCCAAGGGTCATCAAGTCCAACCCCCTGCAATGCAAGAATCTTTTGCCCAACATGGGGCTCAAACCCACAACCTTGAGATTAAGAATCTCATGCTCTACCAACTGAGCTACCAAGGCAACCTCAAATGTTCTACATGTGCTCTGTCATTATGGTTTTGAGCCAGGACCTACCTCAGCAACCTGTTTTCAGCAGCAGAGTTTAGCTCTTGGACATGTGAAGCTGTCATAGTGTGCCTCTGACCATATGCAGAGTGCCCTTCTTTCACCACAGAGCAACCTAACGACAAATAGCCACACGATAGAAATCAGTCAGATAACAAGACTCCTAAACAGGATTGACCCTGGCCCCACCACTTCCTCATTTTAGAAATTATAATGTGGAGGATGTAGACATCACAGAGTGATATATACAGGCATGTGTTTATCTATAAACAAACAAACACCTACATCTATATATTATATATTACCAATTGTTTCCTGGTCATGCTTCATAATCAGCAACAACGCCGGGCACCTTCTCTATGGCTACTCCCTCCATTTGCAGATAGTGTTGAGAGCAGTGGAAGAGAACCATCTCATTGGTTGCTATTCCATCCTCCTCCTAGGACATCAGGTTTTGGCAAGTGCTGTCAGGTATTGCCTACTTGTTCTGTTTGGAGGCGGTGGTAAGCTGTGTGTGTAAACAAAAATATGGGGGCTCACACCCTGTATCCTAATATAATGTAGCCATCGCCCTTCTGGGTTATATTGACAGAAATCATAATGAGCCCATTCTGAGTCAAACACAGCTGAGAATTACAGAATTATAAGGGGGAAAGCGGCTTGTTCTCCCAGCCCAACATGCCCCCTTGATCCCTGTGCCCATCTTCCTCATGGAACAGAAAGGTATTTACTATTACGGCTGCAAGGCTGTTCCACCCCAAATTTCCACCCACCTCTATGAATGCTTTCCCCACCCCCTGTGCACAGAAGGCCACACTCCAGAATATCCCAAGGCTGAGTGACCTTGTCTCTAGGTCCAAATGGTGGGTCACCACCAGTATTGCACTCTGGGCACGGACTTGACCCTCCCTAGCTTCAAGGGTGTCTTGTCTATGGGGCACATCTCTTAGCAATGAAGTGCACAAACCAACCCTGCAGTTTGTTCCTGGCCACAAGTGATCCTTCTTTCAAATCATTAGGTCTGAGGAGGTATAAACCAACCCCGTCACAACAAACGCTTTTAAAATTCCGTTGTGAGGTTTGGCGAGGGTTAATATTTGCTTTTCCAGCAGAAGCTTTGTTTTTGCCATTTAAGCTTTGCCATATCCCAGAGCGTGGCCTTTAGCCATTGCTTCCCCCTCCCCGGAAACTTCAAAGGGCACGTCTGCGTGTCCCGCGATGTGCTTAAAACTCGACATCGTGAGGGAAGCGCATAGATGTGCATCAATCTCTCTCACTCTCTCTCGCACGGCGGCTCTCGGCTTGCGCGGGAAGTGGGCAATTTTGGCGGGGTCCCCCGTCTTCCTGCCACTGCTGCAGGCCGAGGGATTCTGCCGGGCTGAATAAGAGAGCTGGCAGAGAGGAGGCGGCGAGCACGGGGGGGGGGGAGAGGGGGGGACGGCCAGATGGAGGGCCGAAGGGAGGGGGGAGCGCTCGAGGCAGCCGCGGGAGGGAGGGAGCGAGCGGAGGAAGCGAGACACCTACGCAACCACCGAGCGAGAGGAGATCCTTGGATGCAAACACAGGCGTCCTCCTCTCCCTCCCACCGCCTGCTGCTCACATGCCCCTGATTCATTTCCACATGCCGTACACGTGACATGCTAATTCAGGGCTACTACACAATTCCAGGGCGGTGGGAGGAGGAGGAGGGGCGTGCAAAAGCGAGGCGCACGCTGCAAAGCCAAGACTGCAGCTTCCCTCTCTCGCGCGCGCAGGGGAGCTTGGCTGGCTGGCTGGCTGGGGCGCATTTTTAAAGTAGCCCCCGCAGCAGCTTGTGCCCCCGTCCGCCCCACCTCGTCAGTGTGTCTCCCTGCGAGTGCAGGCGGCGGCGGCGGCGCCTCAGCAGCGCCCTCCCGTCTCACCCTTCGTGGGGACACGGGTGACGGCAGACGGAGGCGCCCTTCGCCTGCGCTTCCCGGCGGCGGCAGCAGCAGCAGCAGTACGAGGGGGTCGGGGGAAGGCGGGGCCAGCTGTTGCTGTTGCTGCCGCCGCCGCCGCCCGCCTCTGCCCTTCTCCTCCGAAGTTGGGAGCCTTAGAAGGGTTGAGGCTATATTTAAACACAAACAAACGCACGATCTTATTCGCTAGGGAGAGGCGGGCGGGGGAAAGGGGCGCGCGGAGCGAAATACGCAAACGGGCTCAGGCCCCTCCCCGCGCTCGCCTGCAGAAGGAGAAAGAAGGGGGGGGGATGTGGAGACTGCAAGCCTCCGGCACGTTTCCCTGGGACTTGGCTCCACGGAATTCAGTGGGGCTGCCTTGTTGCGAGGCAAAGAGAGGCGCGGCGCTGCAAAGAAAGAGAAGGCTGCGGAAGGTGGCACAGGCTGTTTGTTAAACTGAATAGATCATTTTAACCCGCGGGGAGCGGGGCTGTCTGAAAGGAAGGAGAAGGGAAATTCCTCAATGGAACGAGTCTCAGTCACCCGTAGCAACGAGTGCTTTTCATTACTATTTTAAGATCAATAAATACGCGCCTCGCTCACAAATGGCTTCGGTCCATCGGGCTGTGCCTCAGATGACAGGGGTAGGGAAAATGCAACTCTCCGCAAGAGTCCAGATACATCGCACTTATTAATTTATTATCTTTATTAGTGGCTGCATGGTGGTCAAGGGTCTCTGGGCGATGGACAATGAAAACGATATAAAGCCGCGATCCAATCAAATTGAGAACAACAGCACACAAAATCCCCAGTCAGTGACAAGAGATTAAAGGGATTCCATCCACATTCGTGTGGTCTAGTAGCAAGCAATGCCTTGGTGTGTTCACAATACATCACTAATCGGTTGAAAATTGCAGAATCCAGTGATGACTTTGCGTATGTGAGGTGGCCTTCACAAGTTTAACACCGCAGAACTCTGGCATCAGGTCAAATGCAATGTTCAATAAATCTAAAGTGCAGAAACACCAAATAATATGCATGCAGGTGTGAGTCAGCCTTGTACACAACATATACCTGTACTGGGAAGCAGCAGCCAGGTTTTGCAGCACATGGTGAATATAGGAATTGTTTCACACTTTTGTTTTTTGCATGATTTCCAGTTATAATACATATTTTGGGTGTTAATCCAAGACACATGAACCCTGCTAGAGTGACTAGCATGTGTATTTCTCACCCATCCTAGAAAAAACTTTTGATACTGCCGCATTCATTGTTTCTTTGTTGCTAAGGCATGACAGAAGGTGTTCCCTTTGTCCCAACCTATCTGGCCTCAGGTAGCCTCCGGAAGAGGTTGGAGAGCTTGGTGCATCCAAGCTCAGTCCAGATCCCCAGATCTGCTCAGTCCAGATCCCCAGACTATGAGGTGACAGTTGTCTCAGGTTGCTGGAATAGGGATAGCTCCTGCTATTAGTGTCTGAGTTAGTCAATTGCATGGAGCAGACGGAGGGGTAATGGGAGGCTTGCTGCGATGATACCAGGCAGGGATGGCCCATCAGACAAGAGGCAGATGCCCACATGGGTTGTCAGGGGGAAGGGTGGGCTGAAGGGTTGATTGGCAAATGCAGGAGCCAGTCTCTTGATGCACACAACACTACTCCTGGAGTGGCTTAGAGAGGCTCATTGTGGGGCTTTCCTCTCCTAATGTAGGGCTTTATCCTGGATTCAAACCAGTCCCCTCCACCATGTAAAATTTTAGCTGTTCCACCATACCAGAGTTCTTCCTGTAGCTTTCCTGGTGTCTATGACTGAGGTGCCTCTCTCTTTTTGGTCATTATTGTATTTCCTTGTGTGTTTTCCTCTTTCCTTCCCAAGTTCAGCATGCCTTGGATACAGTTATCCCCCACTCTGCATTGCTGAATATAGGATGACTCTGCCCATTTTGGGGGTTTGTTTTAAAATGCAGTAATTTATTACGGTTTTTGAGTGATACAATTAAAGTAACATTGAAATATAAATGGAAAATTAATGTGTATACTAAGAAGCCATCATCTGTGTTGTATTAGGGAAAGATAAAGCTAGTGCATATAATGGACACTGCATACATTTGCCAGATGTGAGGCTCTGACTCAAATATCTATGTTTATGCTTCTTTTTTTACTAGAGCGTACAGGCCATGAATTAGGGTTTAATGCTAGCACAGTCAGAAAACTTATCCAGGTCAAGAAACAACTGCTCTCTGAGCCTCACTAAGGATAGACTGAAAAAGTGGGTGGTATAGCCATTAAAAAAACAAAGACTAGTTTTAAGATATGCTTTTCTATTTTTTTTTTTTTAAAGTATTGTGCTGAAAATCTAGCATATTAGCAGGCAGGTAGACTTGTACTTGGGGGGACCCAGGTGGCACTGTGGGTTAAACCACAGAGCCTAGAGCTTGCTGATCAGAAGGTCGGCGGTTCGAATCCCTGCGACGGGGTGAGCTCCCATTGCTCGGTCCCAGCTCCTGCCCACCTAGCAGTTTGAAAGCACGTCAAAGTGCAAGTAGATAAGGCGGGAAGGTAAACGGTGTTTCCGTGTGCCGCTCTGGTTCGCCAGAAGCAGCTTAGTCATGCTGGCCACATGACCTGGAAGCTGTACGCCGGCTCCCTCGGCCAATAAAGCGAGATGAGCGCCGCAACCCCAGAGTCGGACACGACTGGACCTAATCGTCAGGGGTCCCTTTACCTTTTAGACTTGTACCTGTGTTCCTAATATGCAATATTTCAACTGAAGGAAGCATTATGTTCAAGGAAAGCATTATAATATATGACCTTCCACCGTCAGTTGCATCTTCTGCATATTTGAACTGGTCCTGAATGCAATGTAGACATGATGCAAAGCCTGCCCCCCCCCCACAAAAATCCTGGCTACGACCATGGGGGGCAGGCTTTTGTTAGGAGGGGGGAAACCTCAGATTTGTATTGATTTTGATTGATTGGGTGGCAGCTGCCCCCCTGCCTCCCCTTGACTATGCCCATGACCACGAGCTTAGCAGTAATAGATTCAGAAAATGCAAAAATAACTTTGCAGTCAGAACTTCTATCTTGGACATGGAGCCAGGCAGGTAATCAATGGAAAGGGGAGAGAAAAGGGATACATATGTCCATGACATGATTCAAATATCTGTTAAACGGAGGGCAGAAAGGCAAAGCCACATTACAAAAAGAAAGGGGTTATTCAGTTGTCTCAACCATCATCAACCAATGGATTTATAGAAGTACATGCTTTAGACTGATTAGTATCTGAAAAGGTAAGAACAGCTCCATATTCTACATCCCAATCAAATCAAGATATACAAAACACTGGGAGGAAGGGAGACTTGAGAAGCAAATTCTGTTTGCTCTAGAACAGGGGTGGGGAACCCAGGCACCTCAATATAAGCTTCTTGCCGGTTTCATATACAACTTATTTCTGTTTTTTTGTTTTGACAAAATAAATTTTTTTTCCTTCCAGTAGCACCTTAGAGACCAACTAAGTTTGTTCTTGGTATGAGCTTTCGTGTGCATGCACACTTCTTCAGATACACTGAAACAGAAGTCACCAGACCCTTATATATAGTGGGAGGGTGGGGAGGGGTATTACTCAGAGGGGTGGTGGGAATGGGTAATAGGCTGATAGCTGTGGTAAACCTATTGACGACTGTTAACGACTGCAATTAGTCTTACAGGAAAAAGCAAGGGGTGAGAAGGTTAAAAAAGCTTTGTCATGTATAATGAGATAAGAAGACTAATTCCTGTAAGACTAATTGCAGTCGTTAACAGTCGTCAACAGGTTTACCACAGCTATCAGCCTATTACCCATTCCCACCACCCCTCTGAGTAATACCCCTCCCCACCCTCCCACTATATATAAGGGTCTGGTGACTTCTGTTTCAGTGTATCTGAAGAAGTGTGCATGCACACGAAAGCTCATACCAAGAACAAACTTAGTTGGTCTCTAAGGTGCTACTGGAAGGGGAAAAAAATTATTTTGTTTTGACTATGACAGACCAACACGGCTATCTACCTGTAACTTTTTTGTTTTGCTTATCCTTAAATCTGGCACAAGAAAGATACAGCCAGATCATCTTGGATTACTGAACACTAGTGTGTACTCCCATTAGGAACATAAGTGTATAAGAACTGTCCTACAGGATCAGGCCAAAAGCCCATCTAGTACTGTGTCCTATTCTCACAGTGGTCAACCAGAAGTCTATGGGAAGTTCACAAGGAGGACGGGACTGCAAGGGCATTTTCCATACTTGTGATTCCCAACAACCAGTATGCCTATGTCATGCTAGCATAGTTACTTGTAAACCCTGGACATCTGTATGCATTATTTTAAACCAAGTGCTTGGTCTTCCCTGTTGTGCAAAAGAGTCTGTGGCTTCCCAAGAGGCTGAGAAAGCAGGTTAGGTTTAAGGGCCTTACAGTGGTCACCAGATGGACCTTTGGAGGATACTTTCACACACCATGCTTAAAATCAACCTAAAACTGCACTTTAATATGAATATACCATGATACTTCAGTGCTTCTGCCATATTCAGGTTCTCGCTGTCTATTCACATGGCAAAACTAAGCATCATGTGTGATGCTCTCCCTCCTACTAAGCAAATATATCTTTTGCTCCCCATCACTCTTGCATTGCAAAAATAAAACAAACCTGCAGTATCCTCGTGTGTGTGTGTGTGTGTGTGTGTGTGTGTGTGTGTTGCTACTGATCTCATTTGTATGATGCAGAATTTCTGTAGCACCAAATGCTGATTCTCCATGGACCAGAGTTAGTGACATATGCTTTCTTGATTCTCACATCCCTTTTCTTTATGTCTTGCCTATGGAACTCCAAGTAGCATCTCTCATTAGTTCAATGAGGGGCAACTCAGGACAGCAGCTGGCTTGCTTGCTGCTCCTGAAAACTTCCCAGGCACAGAAGGTAATTTCAGTTCAGTCATCGCTCAAGGTCTTCCTGGACAAGGTGGGTGTATGTGTGCATGTGCCCGTGTGACCAGCTACACCACCTCTGCTTCCGTGACTCAAGAATGGGTGATTATTGCTTATTATCCCAGTCCAGTGAAGTGGATGTCTAGCATTCCCATTATACAGACAGTGAACCAGCTATTATTCTTATCTACAATTTAAATTAAGGCTACCCTGTTCCAGAACCAACACTCTATGCACCTTAGGACTGGCTTACCCGTGCCAGTACAACACTTGATCATTCAGTGTTTGATTAATCAGCAGTGCACTTTGAAGCAGAATATGTGGTATTGAAAAGCACATTGTTGGATATGATGAGCTCCAATAAAACACAGACCAGAACAGATAGCACTAGCCATGATCATCTGACCCAATCACAGAGAATTAAGCCATCTCATGAGGGCTAAAGCACACTCTAGCCATCAGAAAAACAGGCTAAAATACTAATAAAAAGGTAAAGGGACCCCTGACCATTAGGTCCAGTCGCGGACGACTCTGGGGTTTCGGCGCTCATCTCGTTTTACTGGCCGAGGGAGCTGGCATACAGCTTCCAGGTCATGTGGCCAGCATGACTAAGCCGCTTCTGGCGAACCAGAGCAGTGCACGGAAACGCCGTTTACCTTCCTGCTGGAGTGGTACCTATTTATTTACTTGCACTTTGATGTGGAGTGCTAGGTTGGCAGGAGCTGGGACTGAGCAACAGGAGCTCACCCCGTCACAGGGATTCGAGTCGCCAACCTTCTGATCGGCAAGCCCTAGGCTCTGTAGTTTAGACCACAGCACCACCCGTGTCCCTAAAATACTAATAGGAATATTCAAATAATATTAAAAGGCACACGGTTGATGCTAAAGGGCCTGGGAGAATAAAATAAGTATTTGGTCCTGGAAGGACATGAATGTAGGCACCAGGTGAGGCACTCTTGGGAGGGTGTGTTCCATACTGAGTGTGGAAGGCACTGCCAAAGGGCCCACTCCCTTGTAGCTGCCCTCCAGTTTGAGTGGTTCCCTCAAGAGAAGGGCATCCCTTGGTGATCGCAGGGCTCAAGTAGGTACATATGGGAAGAGGTGACCCCCAAGACGTGCAGTACTTTGAATTCGAAATACATTCCATGCTGCTCAATTCAAAATAAGTCCCAGCATCTGAACCCTAGTTCTGGTTGAATTGAAATCCTGGGTACTGAGGTTAGGAAAGGAATAGAAGGAAAGAAAGTCTATGATGGCTGAGTTTAAAAATGCTCATCCTGAGCTTCAAACAGAAATAGTTCATGAGGGAGAAATGAAGCGAATCACGGGCAGGTTAATAAGGCTTCCTAAAAGAGCAAACTATTTAGGATCTGTGAAATCATTGCCTAGCCATGCTTCATTTAAGCCTGGGACAGATCTGGGTTACATGTCAGAATTTAAATTCTCAGAAATGGGGAGCAACTAGGAGCCAGCCATAGCACCACAGGGGGACTCAGTCTTGGAACTTCTATCAGTTGATCTCTTGGTCTATCAGCCTAATTTTTGTGTTCCCCCTTCCCTCTCTCTCACCCCCTGCCTGATGTACTCTGTGGCTAGGAGTGCTTTTCGCCAGCTTCATTTGGTTCATCAGTTCCACCTGTTCCTGGATGGGTGCAACCTGACCACTGTAGTCCATGCATTGCTAACCTCAAGGCTGAATTATGACATTGCACTCTATTGGGGGGTCTGCCCTTGGGTATCATTTGGAAGCTCCAGCTGGTGCGGAATGCAGCAGCCACTGCTGATGGGGGTATTTGGCCAAGAACATTGTTAAAACAGCTTCCCCATCTATCATCCTTGTATTAGCCTACAAAGCCTTGAACAACTTGGTTCCAGGGTACCTCAGGGATTGCCTGAGCCCTTATATCCTAGATCAGTCACTGAGATCAGCAGCAGCAGCATCGTTAGTTGTTTCACAAGTTGGCAAGTCTCACTTGATAGCAACAAGAAGTAAAGCCTTTACTGGGAGAGCACAGATAGCTCAGCTGGTTAGAGCGGAGCATGATGCTGGTAACATCAAGGTTGCAGGTTCGATCCCTGTATGGGACAGCTGCACATTCCTGCATTGCAGGGGGTTGGACTAGATGATCCTCAGGGTCCCTCTCAACTCTACAATTCTCTAATTCTATGTCTAGTGTCCTCAGCCCAGTATTGTGGAAAACTCTGCTGATAGAGATTCAGCAGGTGTCTTTAGTGTAAAAGTTAAAACCCCTGCCGAAAACTTTTCTATTCCCCCAGGCGATTAAGAATACATCTTTCCACAACGGTTAATTGATGTTTGTTTTTAACTTTTTTAATATGTTTACTGTGTGGTTTTAAGTTTGTTTGTTATAGACTGCTCAGGAATATTTTTATGAAATATTTATAGAAATAAATACATATGTAACTCCATGTGCCTCATAAGTTTTGGAGAACACCACAAAAGCTTTGCTTTTGTGACATTTTGGCTGGTTCCAATAAAGGTGTTGCCCAATTGTGGATTTTAGCACATAGGAGTGCAGATCCAGGGACTGGTAACTAATCTGGAGTGCCAAGTCTGGTGTATAATGTGGGATATTTACAATGCAGTCAAACCAGCAATGCATGGTTGCTAGACAGGCACATGGCAAGATCTGAAGCTCAGAGTTTCCCTCTAAGTTTGCCTGTGTTGCTCTTTCCCCTCCCTCCCTTAGCAGCCTTTACCCGCTCCTTTGGCAGTTCCTTTCTTTCGGCTGTGCCCTTGGATTTTTGCGGGTCAGTCGCTCACGCTGGACAGTTTGTTCCAGCACGCGCTGCCCTCCTTTAAAATCCGCAGGCAATGCCCGGGGGAATCAGCAAAAGAAACCTCTCCTGCCGCCCTAGCCCCAGTGTCACCAGCTCGGGTGTGGAAGGGGCTTGCATAGCAGGCAAGGGAGCCAAGGCAAGCCACAAGGGGGCATGTGCTGTTCTAATTCATAAAATGTGCATTCATTGACAAAAAGAGAGAAACCCATCGCTGAACACTTGGTGAATGGTGTGTGCATAAGTTAATGCTGCGGTAGCCTAGACTCTCGCAAGTGATAGCTGGGGGGCTGGGGCTGGGTGAAAAACAAGAGAAAGGGAAGGGAGGGAGGGAGACGGAAACCAGCTTGCAGATGAGAAACTGAGAGCCTCTGCATGAGCCTGGCAGATTAGGGTCTGAGAGTGTACCTTGGGCTTTGAGAGATATGGTGGTGTTAGTGATTTAGTAGTGCAGTGGTACCTCGGGTTAAGTACTTAATTCGTTCCGGAGGTCCATTCTTAACCTGAAGCGTACTTAACCTGAAGCACCACTTTAGCTAATGGGACCTCCTGCTGCCGCTGCGCCACCAGAGCACGATTTCTGTTCTTAGCAGAGTTCTTAACCTGAAGCGTACTTAACCCGAGGTACCACTGTAGTATTAGTAATAGTGAATTGATGGCTTTGTAAGTCATCATCACTAGAACTACTAGTATTAAATCCATCACTTTATAAATTTGAAGCAACTAAGACTGCAGTCCTGTGCGGTTCTCCTTTCCCGGGAGTAAGCCCCACTGAAAACAATGGAACTTATTTCTCAGTAGGTATGTATAGGATTGTAGGGAGGAGAGGGGTTATCAACACCCCCTTCCACAAGGTGGGCAGGACCCTCTACAGAAAGAGGGGAGGGGGAGAGTTATGTACAGTCTACACATGCCTCCTCAGATGGAGTCTTTAGAGCCAAGCGGGGGCAACACACACACCAGAGTTGCAGACTCTCGCCCAAGATTGGGGTGGGTACAACATCATACGTGTGCAGTGCTGAGCTCCATGCTCAGCCTCCTCCTGATGCACGCGCAACGTGGCCAGCCACCACCACCACTCCCTGCCTGCAAACGCAGCCCAGACCGCTGCCGCCTGCCACTCACCCACCGCTTTGCTTCTGTTGGTTCTCTGCTGCTGCCACAGTGACTAGGCCAAGGCCTCTGACTCAGTCACAAGGCCTCCACTGAGGCCTGCTGCAGCCGCAGACATATTTCTGAAGTGTGGCCCAGCTTCTAGAAGTACATCTGTGGCTGCAGTGGACTTCAATGGAGCCTTTGCAGCAGCGGCCTTGGCCTAGTCACAGCAGCAGTGGCAGAGAGCCAGTGAAGGCAGGCAGGCTGGCAGTGGCAGCGGTTCGAGGTGGTCAGGCCTGTGTCTGTAGGCAGGGGGCAGCAGGGGTGGCAGGTCATGCTGTGCAACACATGCATCATCAGGAGAAGGCCACAGAGGAGGCCCACATCACTGTGGGGGCTCGGTCCTGCCTGCAAATATTAACTTCCCCAAAGAATCCTGAGAGTTGTAAGGGCGCTTGATGATCCTCTGTTGGAGCACCACCAGCAGTTATCTTTCCACAAGGGCTGACATTGATGCAGAAATCCAGCATCGCCTGAGCTCTGCAAGTGCAACTTTCTCCCGATTGAAGTGTTTGGGGACCAGGACATTCACAGGGAAATAAAAATGCTTGTTTACAAAGTTATTGTACTACCAACTTTACTGTACACTTGTGAAATATGGAGCACTTACAAATGCCATCTCCAACTCCTCAGAAGGTTCCATCAACGGTGTCTCCGAAATTTTTTACACAGCACTTGGGAAGACAAGTGAACTATCGCCAGTGTACTGGAAGAAGTAAGGATCACCAGTGTCGAAGCAATGATTTTTCAACGCCAACTTAGTTGGACTGGTCATGTTGTTCAGATGCCTGATTATCGTATTCCAAACCAACTACTCTATTTCCAATTCAAGAATGAAAAGCAAAATACTAGTAGACAACAAAAGAAGTTTAAAGACGCTCTCAAGGCAAATCTAAAAAAATGTAGTATAAGCACTGATAACTGAGAAACACTGACCTGTGAGCATTCCAACTAGAGAACAGTCTTTACTAAAGGTGTCGTGGACTTTGAAGAAGCATGAACTCGGGGCGAAAAGGAGAAACAAGCTAAGAGGAAGGCATGTTTGGCAAACCCTCACCGTGATTAACTCCCGCCCGGAAACCTATGTCCCTACTGTGGAAGGACGTGTGGATCCAGAATTAGCCTCCGCAGTCACCTATGGACACACTGTTAAGACTATGTTCATGGAAGACCATCTTACTCAGCTACAAGTGATAGAAGAAGGAAGGAAGGAAGGAAGGAAGGAAGGAAGGAAGGAAGGAAGGAAGGAAGGAAGGAAGGAAGGAAGGAAGGAAACTACATTTCCCAGGATTCACTGTAAAGATGGAATGCTCCACATCAACTGATTCAGAGGCATAATGATTCTGAACACTGAGTTAGTGTATAACATCATAGCTAAAAACTGCCCATAGAGCTGTAGGAATGGATTTAAGCACTAGGATATGATATATTATTCCGTTATTATTGTTCCTGAGTGAGATCAGCAGAGTACCATCTTGGAGCTTAAACTTGGAAGCTAAGACAAGGTTGAGTTAACCTTCTAGAAACAATAATCCAGAATGCTTTAAGGTAGCCTGGATTTTCCTTTGCTCTCCCTTATAAACAACAATCATATACACATTGTTTTGTGAAGAAATAAAAGTAGTATTTACTTACATAATCTAGGTCTTGAAGCAGAAGTTACAGTAGAAAAATGAAAGTAGGTTTATAACTACTAACTTACAAAATTACAAAATATAAGTTGAAAATCATGCCTGAGCTCATGCACATGTGGTCAGCTTGGAAGCATGATGAAAAAAGAGAAGACTGCCTAGGCAGAGAGGAAGTATGTAGGGTTACAGCTTCCTGCCAAGGCAGACAAAGGAAGTGATCTCACAGAGTTCTCTCTAGCAAATTTTACAGGAAAGCTCTGTGAACTTCAGTCCCTTCATATGCCTATCTAGCAAAGCATGAATTATTGGTTTGACTGCAATAATGTCCCACAAGAGCCATACTGACTAATCCCTTTAAAGCCTTCTAAATTAAGGTTTGCACAGACAACAGAATCCTGAGTGGACAGTACTAGTTTGGTCTATAGCTGGAGTTGGTCATTTTCTAATGATTTCTTATGGGGGTGGGGCGGGGCAGGGGGGACTAACACAGCAGGAAGAAAGATTCTCTCAGTTTCTTTACTGTGTTAATTTTTTTAACTTGGTGTTTTGTTTTTAAACATGGTTTAAGGAGTACCATGAGTATTTGTAGGGGCCAGGCCCTGAGCGCAGTAAGGAGTTGCAGAACCAGACCCTTGCTGTGTTTGCCTTGAGGGAGTTGGGTGCGGCCTGGCAAGTGTGGCAAGATCAGATGTGCAGCACTTGGAAGCAAGCCCAAGAGTACATAAGACCAACTTTTCCCTCTGGTTCTTTGCCACAGCAACATGGTTTATATTCTGCTGTTCCCAGTTCCTGTTTTCACTCATGATCCTGCTTCAGTTCCTGATCCTGCCTCAGTTCCTTCTCCTGTTCCAGGTTCTGTTCCTGCGTTCCAGCCTCATCAAGTTTCCGTCCTCCATTGAACTGCTACCATTGTTACCATCCATACCCTGGTCCTGGTGTGTCAGGGCTGAACTGCTGCCGCCTATGACCTGGACCGTAACACATGGGAACACTGAAAAATGTTATATCCCAGAATAGGCAGCTGGTTGGACACTGTGAGAACTGAATATTAGACTGGTACAGCAAGCTCTTAGGTACCCCCTGAGGTGGTACAGTGTATTGTATCACTTCATTATGCTGCACATGTAGTCCAAGTATACACCAGTAAGGATCAGAACATCTCATGACAGCAAATTCAATAATTGAATTGTGCATTGTGTGAAGTCTTTGCTTTTTTTTTTACTCTGAATCTACTGCCTCTCAATGTCATTGGTTGACTCAAAATTCTAGAACAGGGGTGTCAAACTCTGGCCCTCCAGATGTTTTGAGACTACAATTCCCATCATCCCTGACCACTGGTCCTGTTAGCTAGGGCTGATGGGAATTGTAGTTCCAAAACATCTGGAGGGCCGGAGTTTGACACCCCTGTTCTAGAACATAAGGAGAGCCCTGCTGTCTTCGCCCAGCATCCTGTTCTCATGGTGATCCATCCATCAAAAGTCTATGAGAAGCCCACAAGTAGGACGTGAGCACAACACCACTCTTCCCACTAGTGATTCCCAGAAACTAGCTGTCAGGGGCTGGCCGGGTTCCGAAGCAGTGCCAGAGGAAATAGCTGACCTAGACAGGGCTCAACTGATGCCTGAAGAGTTATTGAGGGTCTGGGATCAGGAACAGGCACAGCCCCTGCTGACGCCAGAGGCGATAATGAAGCAATGGGAGGAAACCCCTACCAGGGCTCTGGCACAGCCAATGGGAAGGGATCAGAACATGGAGACCGGGGAGGAGTTGGGGCTGAGAGAGCCTGCCAGAGCATCAGACACCACCAGCGTGGATGATGAAAGTGAAAGGGAAGGGGCAGGCGCCGACCCGCCCAAGTCGAGGGCACGGAAACGGAAAAAGGAGAGGCGGCGCCTAGGATTCCCGAAGCTCCTATGCTGGGGGCGGAGCCGAAAATCGGTACTTGAGGGATCTGACTTGGATGGGTCGGATGCATAGTTGTAACGTCTGAACTGCTTAATGCTGTAAATAAAGCAATTAGTTTAGCAGACGGTGTTTGTGGATGCTTACTCCCGAGGAGGCCACACATCCTTCTCACACTAGCATTCAAAAGTACTCTGACATTGGAGGGGAGGACACAGTCATCAAGGCTAGTAGCCATTGATAGTCTTATCCTCCATTTGTCTAAATACCTTTTAAATCCATTTAAATAACTTTGGGAACAAATTTGGAACAGTTTGCCATTTGGTTCCACCTTGGTCAAGAACCAAGTAAACACTTAGAATTAGCATATCACTGGTATATGTGTCCAGTCAGATTAAATAAAATCAGCTACAATATTCCAAAGCTTTGCTGGTGAGGATGCAATCTGCCTGGGTCTTTACTCCATATGTGGTGGCACTGCCTCAAAATAACCTGTTTTGGGAATCCCCCCCAGCAAATGACAACACAGTTGCTACAACTGGAGACTTAAGATGAAACTAATAAAGATCTTATTCATCACTTATTAAGAGCAACTAAATTAGTGGTAGCAGAATACCGTATCTAGCTACAAATCTTTTGAAGCCTGGCTCTCACAAGTATGGAGCATTGTTCTTAAGGACAAATTAACCGCTTTACAAAAAGAATATGATGCAGGGAAGCACCTTTTATGCAACATGGTATGCTTTTATTGACTGTCAAATAGATTGAACATGATTTCCATCTGTATCAACACATGGAAGATTGTGGAAATACACCTTTATATGATTGCTTATGTTGGAACGCAAGTGACTGCAACCTTCCACTGATACTTTTAATATTCTCCAAGTTCGGTATTCCTTTTGATGACTATTTATTATTACTTTATATGTTTATATTAATTGAAATTCAAAAATCAATTATATATATATTTAAATTGGTGGAATTAAACCCCTTTTAATCCATTTAAGTATGCATCTTGTAGGAGCAAGTTCCAGAGATTAACTATGCACTGTATGAAGTACAGTGGTACCGTACTTCAGTTTTCAAACGTAATCCATTCTGGAAGACCATTCGACTTCCGAAAAGTTCGAAAACCGAAGCATTTACTTCCGGAAGCATTTACTTATGGGAAACTCAATACGGAAGTTGCATGGCATGTTCGACTTCTGAAAAGCGTTTGGAAACTGAAGCAGTTACTTCCGGGTTTTTGGTGTTCAAAAACCGAAATGTTCGACTTCCAAGACATTTGAAAACCGAAGTACCGCTGTAGGCTACTTCTTTTTATCCACCCTGATTACACAGCATTCGGCCTCGCTGAATGACCTCAGTTCTGTTTTCCATACTATTGATAATCTTATTCGCCTCTATTGCTCTTGCTGTTTTTCTACATTAAAAAGCAACAAATATCAGGTGAGTGACAAAACCCAAAATATTAGAAGAGTAGGGAAACAATATTTTCATTCACTCTCCCCACACCATCCAAAATTTTATAAACCTCTAAATTAAGGTTACCAGATTTTTTTTCAATGAATCCGGGGACACTTTTCAACTCCCTACTAAATAGATGGATTTTGTCAGGGGACTGATTTGTAAATCCAGGGACTGTCCGCGGGAAACGGGGACGTCTGGTAACCTTACTCTAAGTAGAGTTTAGTCCATCAGTCACCTTTTTTCCCCTAAACTGGAATATGCCACATGCTTTAGCCTGTCATCGTAGGAAAGCTGCTCCACTTCCGCTGATATTTTGCATCACCATTTTCTGCGCCTGTTCCAGCTCTACAATATCCTTTTCAAGATGGAGCAACCAGAACTGTACCCACCTGTACAAGTCTGTGATACAAGGGTATGACCTTTCAGGCTGTTTTATTCTTGCCATCATGGAAAAAAGTGACAACTAGGATGCTTCAGGGTTCTGTTCTGGGCCTGGTGTTGTTCAACATCCTAACAATGACTTGGGTGAAGGAATAGAAGGGATGCTCATCAGATGACACCAGACTGGTAGGGGTAGTTAATAACTCGGAATACAGAATCAGGATTCAAGATGAACTTAATGGTTTGGAAAGCTGTGCCAAAGCTAACAAAATGAAATTCAACAGCGACAAATGTAAGGGTCTACTCTTAGGCAGGAATAATCAGAAGCACAAATGTAGGATGGGGGACACCTGGCTTGACAACAGCACATGTGAAAAGTACCTAGGTTTCTTAGTAGATCAAAAGCTTCACCTGAGTCAACAGCAAAGAAGGTGGGGGGGGGAACCATCCTAATGCAATTCTAGGTTGCAACAACGAAGAGTAGTGTCCAGATCAAGGGAATTGTTCCACTTTAGAGTAAGGCTACCAGATGTCCCCGTTTCCCGGGGACAGTCCCCGGATTTACAAATCAGTCCCCATACAAAATCCATTGAAGTTGAAAAGTGTCCCCGGATTCATTGAAAAAAATCTAGTACAGTGGTCCCTCGACTTACGAAGTACTCGACATCCGTATTTTTCGACTTACGAATGGAAAAAAGTGGCCGCACGCCTACGAATTTTTCGACATCCGAATGGAAATCGTTGCCGGTTTAGATGCGGTTTCCTCGACTTATGAATTTTAGATGCGTTTTTTTCGACTTACGGATTTTTCCGAATATTTTTCTCCCAATGCATTCCTATGGGAAATCGACTTACGATTTTTTTCGACCTACGAATGTCCATTCGGAACGGATTAAATTCGTAAGTCGAGGGACCACTGTAACCTTATTTTAGAGTCATCCAAACTTCTGCTTGTCCCACAGCATTAGTGGTAGGTTTATATTGGACCATAATAATAATAATAATAATAATAATAATAATAATAATAGTAATAATATGTTTTAACTAAAATACAATATTGAACATCTCCCACTGCATTGGTAAAAGTAGGCTCAGATCCACACATTTTGATGGAATCCCATGTACCTGGTCTGAGCTGTTGCCCAGGCAGCTCAGGCTTAACAATTGGAGAAAACAAAGAAACAAGAAAGAAAGGAAGGAAGCTCAGATGCTCTTGCTGATTACCAGCTGAAAGGCACCTGAGAATAATGGGCCAAGAAAAAGGTCACAGTGTATAGAGACATTTGTCTGTTGCTGCTCTTTTTTTTATGGCACGGAAGGTAGTTGGAAGCTTGAAACCAAATTTCACTTAAATTTAAACAAGGATGCCATTTCAAAATGAAATGTCATATGTTAAATCAAAACTGGAATTTTCCATTAAACCTGGAAAAGCCCAGGGAAAAAAGAACACTCTCTCGATTGTATGGCTGATGACACCAATTTGAAGTCATGGTAGTTCAAATTTAAGCTGGGTAACATTTAAAAGACTAGTAGCCTCACAAGTATCAGGGAAAGAATGCTATGCACAGGATTTCAGCATTAGGACTCTTTTTAAGGTAAAGGTAAAGGGACCCCTGACCATTAGGTCCAGTCGTGTCCAACTCTGGGGTTGCGGCGCTCATCTTGCTTTATTGGCCGAGAGCCGGCGTACAGCTTCCGGGTCATGTGGCCAGCATGACAAAGCCGCTTCTGGCGAACCAGAGCAGCACATGGAAACGCCGTTTACTTTCCCGCCAGAGCGGTTCCTATTTATCTACTTGCACTTTGACATGCTTTTGAACTGCTAGGTTGGCAGGAGCTGGGACCGAGCAATGGGAGCTCACCCCGTCGCAGGGATTCGAACCACCAACCTTCTGATCAGCAAGCCCTAGGCTCAGTGGTTTAACCCACAGCGCCACCTGGGTCCTTTTTAAAGGTGACTCTTTTTAAAGGTGGTATGAATTATCAATGTGCTGCATGAGATATGTGCTTTATTAGATGCGTTGCATTTGTGTTGCATTTGGGGATCTGTTGCCCTCTCTATTTGAATTAGGTGGCAGAGTTACGAAATGGTAGTCCAGGCCAATCTAGGATGTGTATCCAACTGACAAACATGCTTTGCACCTTCTCCCTTTGATCAAGTCATGGAATAGTCTCCCCAAGGACACTCACCAGACACTTTCAAAACTATTCTTTTTACTTTTGGCAGGTTGTAATTTTGTATATTGTTGTTCTACCTGTATCTGCTTTATCATTGTTTCATTTAAGGCTATTTTGTTTTGATGTTTTAACTGATTTTCAATTACTTGCATTTTTACGTGCTCCATACTGATTATTTATATGAATGGAAAGAAATGACATTGATTTGATAAGTATCTTCATTAGTAAAAATATTTATATCTCACCTTTGTGTGTAAAAAAAAACTGCCCTCCAGATGTTTTCGACTGCAGTTCAGTCATGCTCAAGTCACAGATGCTCAAGGTGGCTTGCAACCAAGTATAAGATAAATAAAAACATCTCATAAAATGTTGTGAAGATTAAAAAATAGAAGCACAGCATAAAACAATATAAATCTGTTTTCTAATGAGTCAGTAAAAATGCTTCAAAAGAATAGGAAGTCAGCCAAAAGGACAAAAGATGGTGGGAAACCATCAGGAAAGGGCAAGACTAGTTTCTCTAGACAGGGAGTCCCAAAACAAGGCAAATAAATATTGTTTTATGGTCTGGGCAGATGTGGTTTGATTGTTCCAATTAGGTTTCTCTAATTCACAGGAGAAACAAGCAGTTCTCTAAATGATCTGGTCCCAACCCATTTAGGACTTTAAAGATCAAAAGCAACACTTTAAATTGATCCCAGAAGCAAACAGGTAGCCAATGAACCTGGGATGATATTGACGTAAATGATCAATATGCTTGGCTTTCACAATCATCCTAGTGGCTATGTTCTGTACCAGTTTCCTTTTCTGAACCACAGGCTTAGTTAGGAGTTGGCAAAATCTGTCTCAGGTTTTCTGTGTAAGGTTGCAAATTTAGCCTTCATTCTGGATGCTTCAAGTACTTGAGTCGTGTAAAATGTAGTAATTTCTAATGTTACTATTGCAGTAAAGTGATTTTTTTTTCTGAAGTGGGGGCTGCCAATACAACTCCTTGCCAAGGGCACAAGGGAACCTAGGCACGCTTCTGTTCTGAACTGTCTTTAAATACAGCCCTATGCAGAGAGCATTACAGCATTCTAGTATGAATACAATCAGGATGTTCATATTGCATTCTCTTCTGTTTTCTCTGAATACAGAGTTGGCCCCAAATATTTTGGCACCTTCCACAGTGCACTCCTGGCCCTCCCCAGAACTGGTGTTGTAAACAAATCCATATATTTCCATGAAAATATATTCATTTGTTTATGCTGCATTCCATCTGCATCAACTCAACACATCAAATATTAGATTTATAACTACAAGTGATTATATTTTGCTGGACACAATTTATTTAATTATTTATAGTATTTATATACCATTGGATACCAAAGGTTATCTGGGTAGATGGCAAAAAAAATTAAACTTATCAGCTAACTAACTACTGACTGCCATTTTAAGTACCTGACATCTGCCCACCTGAGACAGCTGCCCCATTTTAGCTGATGCTAGGGATATGATGACCGCCTGAAGAAATCTTTCTCCTTGTTTAAGATTACACCTTTTGCCTTGGGCTATTCAAAACTTTTGGCCCAGAGTCATATAATCATCAATGCAAAGGACAGTGAAGTCAAAACGTCCCTGTATTTAATAAGAAGAGGATGCATTGAAGTCCCAAGAGCTCTTATTTAAAGTCTTTACCTTCTCAGTGGCAAAATCCTGACAGCAAACTCCAAGTTTAGGTGCCAGCATGAAAACTAGTCTGCCTATTCCTATAGTCCAAGTATGGGATGAGTGAGAATTTAAGAAGGGGATTGGTATTCAGCTTCTGGTCCATGATGATTGCATAATGAAATAAGCTCAGGAACTTGCACTGTGGTTACCTTAACTTGTCTGGGATTTTTTCTTGAAGTCATTCTTCCTTATAAGTAACTTCAATGGAAACCTTCTTGCAGGAAGAACACTGCCTTGGACATTTGTTTAACAACAGCAACAACATTGCATTGGCATCTGGGGGTCCTTAAGAGAGTCCTCTTCCCTCTCTGGTATCCTCTGGCAGTCACTAAGGGGGTTGTAAACTGCTTTGAGATTTTTTTCTTTAAAATATAAAGCCAAGGTTTGGGTGTGGAGTGAGATAATATAGTCTATACAGAATCCCCTTGTATCCAAACCACACATGTGGTACATTAACAAAATATGCAGAACATGGAATTGCAGTGAAATAAACAATAAAATGTTGCTTCTGGCTTCTAAACTTGCCCTACTCCCCCCCCCTAAAAAAAGAACAGGTATGTAGCTTCTCTTACTTGTTGCAGGCTTAGACGAGCCTAAAATCAATAGCATTTCCTTCTTCCCTTCTGGAAGATGACCATCATGGACTTCAGGTAGCTTCTAACTCCAGCTGAAGACTTCAGAGGACATTACTGAGCTATGTACTTATAGATCTTTGTCTATGAAACGGACACAATGGCCTACACAGCATCAGGATGTTGGCAGGGTTGAAACAAGAGTCACAAAGGCCAATTTGGGTTGCTCAAGGGTGAGGAAGGAATGCAGGATGCAGAAAAGACCACTAAGGTCTGGGGGTGCAACAGAAGGTCAATTCAAATGTTTTATGCATTTTCTACAGTACAGTCCTAACCTTCCCAACTTCCGGTGACACACAGAAAGATAAACATTATACAGTCGTACCTCGGAAGTCGAATGTAATCCGTTCCGGATGTTCGTTCGACTTCCAAAATGTTCGGAAACTAAGGCGCAGCTTCATATTGGCAGCAGGAAGGTCCTGCAACTAATCGGAAGCCGCAGAAGCCACGTCGGACGTTCAGGTTCCAAAGAACATTCACAAACCGGAACACTCACTTCCGGGTTTGCGGTGTTCAGGAGCTAAAACGTTCGAGTCGCAAAGGTGTTCATCAGCCAAGGTATGACTGTAATAAATTAAACAGGCAATTAAAAACATCAATTGTGATTACATGTTGTATGAAAGCAATTTCTAGACAGGATAAAGTGAAATCTCTGTGTAAAGTCAATTCAGCAACTCTGGGCACCTCCAGATTGTCACTATTTTCAGGTAAGATTCACAATTACAGTTGAATCTGTACACGTACAAGAGTGGACGTGAGATCAGGCAGCATCCTCTCCAAAATACCAAGGTGTGACCAGAGGTGAGCCAGACAGACAAGAAAATGATGCATGGTATGGCAGGTGCCATTTTCTCTGTAGTTTGTGGCAAGGCAAGAAGTTTGGAGTTATTGATCTGATATATCTGTGACCCACAACATAGTGACTGTTGCTATCTGCCAAGGTTCCCTGTCCCTCCCCATTTTTATTTTTTATTTAAGTTGGGGGTTTTGGTTTTGTTTGGTGCTGTGATGTCTATCTGCGGGGGGGGGGGAGTTGCCTGCTTTCCCCCTTCTTGGAATATTTGTTCTGGAATTTGTGTAGGCATCTTGGCTGTTTGGAGGGAGGGGTTCTGAGCATTTCCAGCTTTCCTTCTGTGAAACTGGTATCCTGTATTGCCCCAAGGCCTATAAAGGTTGGGGACCCCTGTGAAACACAACAGGATGCAACAGCATTTGCCATCTTTTCCCATCAGTTCCACCATATACATGCTGCAGCTCTTGAGAGTTGTAGTTTCAAGCATCAGAAGGGCACCAGCTTGGAAAAGGTTGCAGTATATACGGTAGTTCAATACAATACAGTCACTACAGCCTGTTTCTTGAAAGAAGTGGAGCAGCCCAGAAGGAAAATGTTGCTCATTGGGTCTGGTTAAAGGCAAATTCTCTGCTATAGACTATCCTCTTTTCACCACTGGTGAAGGCCACATAGGCTGGTGAGAGCTGGTGTAGAAAATCAGGAAGCCCCATTTAGCATTTCACCCCTGCCATTAATTCAATTGCTGGCTTTAGGCAAGCCACTCTGCCAGCCTCAGCTCCCCCCACCCCGCTTTACAATATGGCAGAGAACCGTTGTAAGGACTGCAACTGGATAATGCATATGATGCACCATATAAAAACATCACTCTTTTTTTCTCCAATGAAATGAACATGACTCCCCATTCCCCCACTTTTGCATTGCAATTAACTGGTGTTGCTACTGCCAACATAGACTCTGATTTAGTCTTCGGTTTTGCCCCCTCCCTATTTCAGATAGGCTATGTGCCCTTAAAAAAATGGTTAGAGAGTTGCTTATACATTGAGCTGTGTAAATAAATGTTAATACGGCAACAAATTATTTTTATTTTTATTTAATCAATATTATTAAATAAGTGGGAAAATAAGTGGGAAATAAGTGGGGAAATTGATTAAATAAGTGGGAAAAGTGGTCCAAAGAAGCTGGGTAGGGTGGGGGTAGGAGAGTGTCCTCATGGATGCTGGCCAATCAGCACTAGACACAGCTAATTTCTATTGCAAATGGGCAGAGCCAGTTGCCCCTTAAGCTTGATCTCCAAAAGAAAATGAAAAAATGGCACATCTGAACAAAATTTAGCAAGGCACTATATATGCCTGCCTGCACTTCAAAAGCCTGATGGGTGTCTTTATTCCATGCTTCTCCTTTATCCCACTATCCACAGCACCTGCTACCAGTATCTTGGCAACACACATTGTGACTTAAGCATCCCATCCCCCATCAATGGCACCTAACTTGACATAAGGAACGACTTCCTTATTGCCTGGAAAGGCTCTCTCTCTCTCTCTCTCTCTCTCTCTCTCTCTCTCTCTCTGTGTGTGTGTGTGTGTGTGTGTGTGTTTTTGCAAAACAACAGTTGTCAAAATGAAAGGGTGGGGAGGAAACAAACACACACCCCGCAACTCACTTCCCCCTCCTCCACTTTTCCAGGTTAAGATGAACCCCATGAAAGATCTAATGAGCAACTCGTAAACTTAAAAATCCACCAGGCTCCTCAAATTCCTCTGGGCTAGGATGTCCTTTCAATGAAATCAGCCTGCATGAAAGAGACTGCGTTACTGTTTGTGAATGTACCATCTCTGCACATTACCTACGCTCCGTTGCATTGTGTTTGTATGAATGGGGGTTACATGTGCTTGCCCACACGTCCACGTGAGGCTTGGGAGAGGAATGGTGGTGTGCGTGCGTGCGTGTTTCTACAAAGGAAACTGAATGGAGAGGAGGGGAGATTGAAACAAGCTGAGCTTTAAAGGAAGGCTCTATTCTGAAGGATATCCTAAAATACCCCTTCCCTCCCCCGCCCTCCACCCCGGGTCGCCCTATCCTCCCAGCTAGACACCCCTGGCCAGAAATCAAGATGCAGCGCAATTCATTGCCAATTCTTGCCCCCCCCTCTGGGGGGGGGTCTCTCTAGATCAATATCTTTTGCCTCTCTGATCTCCTGTGGACATCCTTCAATGGCTCCTGTAAAGGCTAAAAACAGAAAGATGCTACACAAAAGATACCGCAGTCAGCTCAAGCAAGGGGTTATTTTTAGATCAGAAAAGGGGGAGGAGGAAGGAGAGAGAGAGAGAGAGAGAGAGAGAGAGAGAGAGAGAGAGAGACTGGTCTGGGGTTTGCAATCTAATTTGACACCCCCCCTCCCCCTTTATTTCTATCAGTGGTATTTTCCATACAATTTTATTCTTTCTTTTTTCATTCTTTCTTTCCTCTCCCCCCTTTTTCTATTCCCCCCTTTTTGTTCCTATTAAGGAGGGGATTTGTTTTGGGGGGGTTGGGGGAAGAGAGAGCGCAGCAAAGCTTAGCTGAAGATTCTGGAGTTTTATAGCTCATTCCAGCTAGTGGCCTCTCTCTGCCAGTTGAATTAATTTGATACTATTTTTGAAAGTCAGTGTTTCTAAGGGAGACCTAATGACGCAATGACGTCAATGCAGGTCAATAGCACACACTGGAGGAACTGACTGTGCTATCGGGAGCCAAGGGTTGGGAGCCTTTTCCAAGACACACACACACACACGCTATTACACATACACACACAATTTTGCAAATAATAATGATGATAATACTAATAATCCCCGAGTGGGGCGTTGAACAGTGTGTATATATGCCCCCCATATAGTCATTATGAATATGCCCCCCCACAATTAAAAGCAACGATGCTTGCTTGCTGTTGCACGCACCTACACCCCCCCCCTTTAAAAAATCTTTTAAAACTGTGATCAGACGCACTGCAGTGCAAAAAACCAAACAAAAACATCCCTCTTTTACCTGTCAAAGCAGCGTTATTGATACACACACACACATTTGGCTTGTGAATGCAATGCACACACAGCATTAGGAGCCTATAAATAGAGCTCGCGAAGGTGCGTGCATTGGCAATTTACTCCCCAAACGGTCGCGCGGGGGGGGGGGCGGGCGGAGGAAGGGAGGGAGGCTTGCGAACGTGGGTGATGAGTTATTCTGCTCTGATCAGTTACTCAGGAGGTGCCTGGATTGGTGGTGTGGGGGTGGATGCGTGGGTGGGAGGGTGAGTGGGAGGGGGGTTTGCTTCTCTCTGTCTCCAAGTCAGGCAGAGAACACGAACTGATTTTTTTAGGGTTGGGTTTTTTTTGGTGGGGTTTTTTTTTTTTTTTTTTTTTTTTGCCTTTCTCCTGGATGAGTACAGAGACACACATTTCGCGAAATCTACACAGCCTTTTGCTAGGGTGCACACACCGCTCCAAACGCTGGAGTTTTTATTTATGTAATCTCCCCCCACACCCTTTTCTTCCCTTCGCAGTCCTCTCGCCAAAAAAAATCCCTAGAAAACCAGCTTCTAAGGCGTGTGGGGAGGAAATCGGTTGTGTGTGGGGGCTTTCCCCCCTTTTTTTCTTTTTAGGTGGGGGGTGTTGTTGTTTCATTTGATTTCTATTTCATTGTTTTGGTGGTTGTTCTTTTCTTTGGCTTTTCCGAAATGCTTTTTGTTTTGTTTATTTTGACACCCACCCAACCCCCCTCTTTCGCACACATTAAGTGGAGAAGATGTGGCAAGGTAGGTCTCTCTGCACTCTGTCTCGCTCCCTCTGTGTCTCTGTTGTGTTTGTGTGTGGTGTGTGCACTTGTGCTTTTGCTTTTTGCAAAGTTTTCTGATTTCAGTTGCCGGATGCTTTTGCAAAGAGCAGACTTTGCTGATTTGCTGTTGCTGACTGCCTTTTTGGAAAGCTGCACGATGCATTGGCCAGCAAACCCTCCCTTTAGGAAAGCAACAAGGAGGGGAAAGTTCTCTAGACTGCCATGGGTTGGATTTGCAGTGTGTTTAATTGTGGTTTTTTTGCAAGGGGAGAAATTAAAAGCGGTGGGGTGGGTGGGAGCATGCCACCTTGGGAGGATAAAGGTGATGGATCTCCCTGCCCAATCTTTTTTAAAAGCCCCTGTCAAAATTGGGGAGAGGAAATACATATATATGAATGAAGTTTCCACCCATCTGGGGCAGACCTTGCTAGTCTCAGTTTGCTATATTGGGGCAAAAGGGGAGAAGTGCTTTATTAATGAATGAAATACTGATTACATAAAAAGCTGTGCATTGTTGCTGCAGAATCAGGGCAAAGGTAAGGAAGGAAAGATATTTTGGGGGCATAGAGGGATTAGCCAGCAAACTCTCGGATGGACTGTATAGAGGCAGAATGAGACGTGGGTCTATAGGAAGAGGAAACCAGGACTCCAAGAGTCTTCTCTGATGCAAGAGTGAGAAACTGCCACAGTCTCCAACCACCTGTAGAGGGAAATCTTTATACACAATAATTCCCCCTCCCTCATAGCGGTGTCTAGAAGAAAATGAAAGAGAACACCCAATTCCAAACTTCGTTGGGAATGGAAGAGCCAGATGTATTCAGGGGTGTCTGCAAATTGCCCATACTCTTTTTGGCAATTCTCTGTTGGCTCACAGGAAGCCAATGGGAAACAACACACCGATCCTTTGGCACCCACTCGGGCTGTCTTCAGTGCCGTTCCTCTTGAAGAAGTGAATAGCAACAGATGTCTTGCCCAGGAAGTTCTGATTTATCGTTCATTTCAAGGTGCTTTCAGGATAGTGGCTATTCCAAGCCTGTGTTTTTGTTCTTTGCAAAGTCAGCCCTAGAAATTAGTACGGTAGCTATCACGACTGCAATCCTGAGCATACTTTAAACTAGGATGCAAGTCCCACCGAACTCATCTGGCACATACTTGTGAGTTAGCATGGTTAGGGGCACACGGCATTCTATCCAGGAGAATGGGGGAGAGCCTGGTTTTTGACCACCTCTTTGCCCTGGGGAGAATTTGGTTCAACTCCAGGTTGATTATGAACAGGGAGTCGGGGAGGAAGAGAGAGATAGCGAGCAAGAAAGAATTTTACTGCTACTTGTGGTGTTGACGCTACAACATCTTTTAACTCTACTTACAGTGACCCTGATTCTGACAGTTGTGTGTACACTGGGAGCTGCTTCATTAGAATCCCATGTAGAACAAACTGTGGATTCAGGGACAGGAGCTGCAGAGTGGAAGGCTACCATCGCATAGTGGTAGACTGAATATTTCAGCTTATGCCTGAAAAAGACTCGGAGAGCTGGGAGTGTTAAACCTAAAGTTCATGTCTATGGCACTGTAGGATGGAAGAGCAACAGTATACAGACCTACGTTGGTGAACCCAACATTGTAATCAAAAGACCGGTGCCTCAGTCGTGCTGTGACGTCAAAGGCTGTAACGTGCCCAGCTTTAGTCAAGGCTTTCAATCCTCTTTGGAGTCTTGTTATCAGGGCCGGTCACATATTTCTCTTGATTTGCAATGATGCATGGACTGCGCTTTAGGTTATAAACTACCAAACACCCCTTGAGTCGCAATGTTAATATAAGTATCCTTTGGTTTCTATGCCTTATCTTATATAGCCATTTTTGTCCTGAAATGGATACATGCAGGCTAAGCCACAACATCCCTCGCATCAGCAGTCAGATTCACTGTAGAACGTAAAGTCTACAATAGTCATCTTTGGCTGCTTTGAGTGGCTTAATGAATAGTGGCAAAGGGCAGAACAATGGTTGATTTCCCCCTGCTCTCTTCATTGTTGCACCAGGTGGGTTCAGTCATTACGTGCCATAAGACTTCTTCATAAGGCTTGGTGCCACTAGTTGGACAGCTGTTGCTTCTGTTAAATTGTTGATCTTCTCAGACCTACCAGAAGTGGTCCACCCTGCCACCTCACCTGGGGGCTTCAAATCGGAAAAAAACAAAACCAAATCCAAGTTTACATGAAACTTCCTGATTTGTCAGTCAAATTCTGCTCTGGGCAACTCATTTTTGCCGTATCCACAGTTAGACAATTAGACGATGCTGTCTCTAGTGAGCTATGGTTCTGCTTTTGGGTCTCAAGCTGAATGAAACCATAATGGGTCAATGGCATAACATGTTAGGGCAGCCCTTCTTAACAGGAACAATTTGTGAGCTCATTCATGGACGCTTTTAGTTGCAAACCTGGATACAGTTATGCCTGTATCAGTCCCATTCAACTTAATTGGGCTTACGTGCAGTGGAGAATTGAAGCCTTGAAGAGGAAGCTGATGCATTTGGTCCATGTTACTGACAATGAAGTGATTGATTGGTAGCCGTGGAATAAACCCGGAATCAAAAGAGTATGAACATGAAAACATACATCACTTTAGCCCAGAAGAACAGAAATAGAGAATGGTGCTCAATCTGACCAAAAGAAGAAGAGGAAAGGAAATATATGGATTAGTAAAGGGTGCTGGGAGCACTTGAGATTTTATAAAAGAAAATGAGGTAGCTACAATGGGTCATATTGGTCGTGATGTACAGAACTCTGGCTTTTCACACACATTTGCTAAAAATAGCCGAGTGGCATCTGATGGAAAGACCTGCTGGCTAAAGATTATTTCTGTATGTACAATTATGCATCAAAAACGGCGTTTCCGTGCACTGCTCTGGTTCACCTGAAGCGGCTTAGTCATGCTGGCCACATGACCCAGAACCTGTACACCGGCTCCCTCGGCCAGTAAAGCGAGATGAGCGCTGCAACCCCAGAGTCATCTGCGACTGGACCTAATGGTCAGGGGTCCCTTTACCTTTTTATAATACAATAAACCAACTGTCTCTTCTATAGGTGAATAGTAGTTTGCGCCTTTCACAGCTGGTGGTGTACTATCACAACAAGAGCCTTTTTAGGTTTTTTACTGCAAATTCCAAAAAGCAGAGCTTAACTCTTAAAACTTTTTCTCTTTCATGTTTGAAATATAAACATGAATACTCTAATATAGTGAACCTTTCATTTAAACATATAATACCGGTAACACCGTGTAGATATTTCAGGCTGCAACCCTACACTTACCTGAAAGTAAGCCTCATTGAACTCAGTGGGACTTAGTTCTAAATAGGAATGCATGTTAATATATGAAAATAAAATTATATTGTTGGCATCTGGATGTACACACCAAAGGTAGGTAACCTAACCACACATTGTTTCTCCTTTCATATACCTCACCTAATGATGACAATTACAGCTATTCCTAAGAAAATTCATTATTCAGCAATTCAGCAATTCCTCCAATACTTTATGGCTGCCAGGCCACTGTTAACTTAGAAACAAGTGATCTAAACCCACTGAGGAGCCAAAAACCCAGAAAAAGTTCTATACACCTACTTGGGTATATGACATCTTACTTTTCTTTGAGTCTGTTTTCGGATTTCCAGAAGCCATATGAAAGACATGGCAGGTCTATGATGAACCACAGTCTAGCACCTACGATTTGGAACACATCTTTCTACTGTCCCACATTGGCATGGGCAGTCTTCGTTCAGCAGTCCTGCCTGTTCTCTGACTATCAAGAGTTTAAGGAAAGTGGGTGTGAAAAATAAGAAGAAATGAAAAATATAGGATTGGATGTCCAGCACAATAAAGGATAGTGTAAAATTATAGCTGAGAACATGGCATCTGGTGGCTACCCTAGTATACAACATGGACCAAAAATTTAAAAAAAATGAAGAGGAGGAGGATGTTATGTTCTCCAAGTATAACTGAACATTTTTGTTCGGGGCTTGATGCTATGATAGCCGGGTAGTGCCCCTTCTAACAGCACAGCACATTTTTAAAGGCCAGACCACACAATAATACAACTTCCATATTTCTATTTATGCCATGTCCATTCTTTCATCAACTGATGACTTCTGTCCTAGCCACTGACACTCCCCTAATTTTTGGTACATCACCATCTGCTGCTGCTGCATCACAATGACTAGAAGGTAGAAGTTACAGGTAGTTAGCCGTGTTGGTCTGCCATAGTCAAAACAAAATAAAAAATAAAAAAATTCCTTCCAGTAGCACCTTAGAGACCAACTAAGTTTGTTCTTGGTATGAGCTTTCGTGTGCATGCACACTTCTTCAGACACCTTCTTCAGATACCTTCTTCAGAAGGTAGAAGCTTAAAGTTACCGCCTAGCTCACTGAAAATAACTGGTATGGTGCAGGAGCCATGCTCCCCCATCAAGGCTTTATCACCAGTTGCTGTACGTCAAATATGACACTGCCTATAAGCCACAGTGCGGCTTGGTCCTGATATTTTACTTACTTATTATCTATAAAATTATAGGCCACCTTTTGGGGAATAACCCACTCAGTATGCCTTACATGTCATAAAAACACAATGCAGATTCTAATTACCAAGGCAGCAGTATTAACTATCATTTTAAATGCACCGGTCAGTTAAGACTGATAATAAATATCTCAGAAGAAATAAAAAGCTATGTATTCTAATAGAATCCTCTGAAATAAGACCTTATGAGAAGGCAACCCACAATAAATGGGTTTTAAAAACCTTTTTAAAGTTTGCATTTTTAAGGCCATCTGCACCACTTGGTGGGCGGGAATACATAATCTGAAGGCCGCTACAAATTGCCTTGGACAAGCCATCAGTGCTCAGATCTGGTTTTCCTAGTGTATATTAGGAAATATATGAGTTCATAGAACATGAATTCATATGAATATGAAATGGATTACCGGTATATACTTTTCATTGGACCAGTTAATGTTCAAATAGCTGGATGTGAGAATTGAATTTAAACCAAACCTTTCAGAAATGAATATTCAAAGCAAAGTTAATACATACACTGACTAGCATGCTATATCACCAGGTTGGGGAACATTAGGCCAGTGAAACTACTAAGCTACCTTTCTTAAAAACACCCATCTTCATAAAAATAACCCTAACCCTAATAATCTAATAATTGCACTGATATCTACTAATTAAAGGGTCTACCAAGGGACATAGATATTGTTATCCATCCAAACAGTTTTTTCTGCAGATGAAACTCATTCATTGTTTTTTGCCAGGTGGACAGCCCTACTGCCGTTTCCTTTTTCTCCCCAAACACACAGCATTCACAACTATGACTAAAGATTTTGGTCCACGTAATACAGAATTAGATACCGGTACCTAGATTAAACTGCTGTCTTATGTCCAGGGCAATTTAGGCAACAATTCTGATAGTATGTATAAGCAGGTACATAGATTCATTGTTTCAGTGCCAGTACAAACGATGGACTCACAGAACTGTAGAGCTGGAAGGGACCCCGAGGGCTACCTAGTCCAACTCCCTTCAATGCAGGAATCTCAACGAAAGTACCCATGGCAGATGGCCATCCAACCTCTGCTTAAAAGGCTCCAAGATATATCCTATCTTTCAGCACAAGGTGTCCAAGGCAGCTAACAATAAAAATACACAAATAGAATATGAAAGCAAATACTGAAAAAATAATAAAAACAACAATAAACCAAAGAAAGAGCAGGTGAAAACAGCAAAGCAATTAAAAGCAACCATAAAGTCTAAATTCCCATTTAACTATGAGTGACCAGCTGAAGAGTTGAAATATTTGATTGTTGGTCAGGGGCTATGTCCTGCTTAATATTTTACCAAATACATTAGGGCTACTTGACTTGTAATGACAATAGATCATTCCTCTACTTGCTGTCAACAACAAAAATATATGGAGGTTTTTTGCCAGGTTTCACCTTTTTAAAAATTACCACTTATTTTCAGTCAAGAATTCCCTGACTGAAATCTATCCATAAAATCTTTTTATGGATCTTTCTTAAAAGTCTTCATTGAAGAAGAGTTTGTCTAGACTTCTCCGTTCCTCACATCCCATCACATCCTTTGTTGCTGGATATAGAAAATGGTACCAAATGCCATTATGCTATGTTGGAAATGGAAAAAGAATGTTGCTCAAGAAGGCCTTAACACTTACCAAATTTCATATTTACATATACTAAAGAAGCAGTTATGTTATTCTCAGTGTCTCTACAACACTGATAGTCAAATTTCCTGCCTTCAAGGAACCCTTTTGAAAGGAATCTTGTCATCTTCCAGATGTTGTTGTACTGCAACGCCGTCACTGATCATTGGCCATACTGACTGTAGGTGATGGGAGTTCGTTTGTTTCATAAAATTCATATACCACTTGATAAAAAATAAGCCTTAATGTGATTTGCAGAAACAAAAAAAATTATCACTAAAAAATTGCAACCATGATTTAAAACATACAGAAAGTTAAAACCACAATAGAATAGACTAGATCAAATTAAATTTCATACAAACTTTCTAAACATCTGGGTAAAGGTAAAGGTAAAGGGACCCCTGGCCATTAGGTCCAGTCGTGACCGACTCTGGGGTTGCGGTGCTCATCTCACTTTATTGGCCGAGGGAGCCGGCGTACAGCTTCCAGGTCATGTGGCCAGCATGACTAAGCTGCTTCTGGCGAACAAGAGCAGCACACAGAAATGCCGTTTACCTTCCCGCTGCAGCGGTACCTATTTATCTACTTGCACTTTGACGTGCTTTCGAACTGCTAGGTTGGCAGGAGCAGGGACCGAGCAACGGGAGCTCACCACGTCGTGGGGATTCAAACCGCCGACCTTCTGATCGGCAAGCCCTAGGCTCTGTAGTTTAACCCACAGCGCCACCCGCGTCCCATATAAAACATCTGGGTAGGCTTGTCTAAATAAGAGCTGGAGTCCAACTACATCTGGAAGACTACCAGTTCTCCACCTTTGTTCTAGAGTAATAGGCTGCAACTTCATATGCTCCAACATTTCTCCAGTGAAAATAGGGACGTCCCAGTCGTCCCATTCCATAATGATAATTTTACTATATATACCCCACACATCTTACTGGGTTGCCCCAGCCACTCTGGGCAGCTTCCAACATATATAAAAACATAATAAGACATTAAACATTAAAAAAACCACTTCCCTATACAGGATTACCTTCAAATGGCTCATGGGTCGGATAACTCCATACCCTCCAACATTTCCCCAATGAAAACAGGGACATCTTAAGGAAAAGTGGGACATTCTGGGATCAAATCAGAAACCAGGATGGCTTCTCTAGATCAGGGATGTCCCTGGAAAATAGGAACACTTGGAGGGTCTGCAACTTAAGTTCAGACCTAGGACTCACCCTTAGCCTGAACATGCATAATGAAACCTGCTTCTTAATTGTTTTTGCCATAAATATGCATAGTTGTAGTGATGCCACCCAGTTGTGGGTCCTGTACTATACTTTATTTGAGTACTGTTCAGCCTGCCATTAACCATTGTGAATGGAAACTAAGGCCATAAACATATCCAACACTACCCTGTGAATGAATGTTGCAGGAGGAAAAGATTGGGGATAGAGGTCAATACCGGTATATCTTTTTGGAAAATTTGTCTGCTGCTATTGATCTTCATGTTGTGGAACCCCTGATAAGTTTTTGAGGAACCTAACAGTTTCCTGGTACACCGTTGGAAAACCAGCATTTTACATTTTATATTTCTTGTGAAATAATGAAATCCTAAGCTTTCTTAACTAGGCACGGTGAAAAGTTTAATTCAGTCTGCATTTTAAAGCAAACTGGCCTCATCTGCATCTCTTGGATTTGAATGTATTATGCTTCATGTTCCACACTTTTGCAGTATGGTTATCAGTTCAAAATAAAATAAAAAAATGCATAAAAATAAGTAGGATAAAATAGTTTAATAGAGCATAAAATGCATTTAAAACATATCTTGTAATAAAACATGTATTTAGACACAAGTATTTATATAAATTTTTTAAATTTTTTTTAAAAATACAGATTTGTGTGTAAATGGGGTAGAATGGACTTATGAATAAACATATGCAAAAATTGACATGAATCGTAAATAGACTCATCCATCTATCCCTATTCATAACCCATGTTCATGGATCTAAGAGCATTTCTAGGCAAATATCCATTCAAAATGCCTTATAATCAAAAACAAAAGATAAAAAGATCATTGATACAAAAATTAAAAACTTAAATCTACAACTCAGCTACAATCCACATTTTTAAAAAACTGAGTCAGAAAAAACATAGATCAACCAGATCATCAACCCAGCTAATAAGGATCATGACTAGAAGTTTAATTGAACCAAAGATAGGTCTTTCGGGCCTCCCAAGAAGTCTGAATTATAGGCATTTGACACGGGTCCAGCGGCATGGAATTCTACAGCAGCAAGACCATCATAGAGAAACATACACTTTGCTAACTAAGATAGCTAAACACTGTCACATTCCAGCAGCTTGGTACTTTCCATAAGTTAGGACTGCATTCTGCAGTAGTGTTGACACCCAAGAACAGAGAGGCAAAAAGGATGGATACCATGCTATCTTAACTTTGGTCAAATAACCATAACAAAACTTAAACAGATACATCAAAGACCAATGATAGTGCAAGAAAATAAAGTTAAGGGTTGAATTTGAAGAATTTCATTGAGAACATCCTCCATAGAGCATTGCAGGTGGATGGGTCCTTTATGTGAGTCTTTCACATTATTTTCTCATTTGTCCTGTGTTTGTCTTTTACTTTTAAATATTTTGATACTGTGGCTTGGATCTCTAAGAAACTCTGCCTTGCAAATGCTTCATCTTCTGTTTATACACTTGTCATAAGAACATAAGTAAGAAGAGCTCTGCTGGATCAGACCAAATACTTATTTAGTTCAGCATCTTGCTTTTCGCAGTGGCCAGCCAGTTGCCTATGGAAGGCCCACAAGCAGTACACAATGATAACAATCCCTTCCTACTGTGGTTTTCCAAGCCACCTTCCTCCACTGATAAACAAAATCATGCTCTTGACACGGAAAAGTATAGGAGTTTTGTTTAAATGAAAAAAGTCAATGCTAAGTCTTGTATCCCAATCCACACCCAATTTACATGGAATAAAGTTTCATTTATCCAATGGGACTTATTGTCCTTAGGATTAGAGTGCTAGGTAAGTGAAGCAGAATCCCAGCAGACAGGTTTGTATGTTGCTAGGGAGTGTTCTGTGGGTATTATATAGTCTACCTATTGTTGATACAATCACTTATTTAGTTCTGCTTTATAAGGCAGAGATTGGTCTTAATGCTGTCAGTGCTTAAAAGATCATGCTTATTAACAATTAAAATTTAGAATCTAATGAACTGTAGAAATTTTTGATTTGTTTCTCCTTCTTCCACCAGAAAGCATCACAGTCTTCACTACGTATACTGTTAAGGCTGATTAATTTTGATTTCTATATTGATTCATAGGAACCTCCATCTCATACTCTGAATCTTTTGGTTATGGGATACTGCTAGAAAGAATGACTTACTTGCTCAACAATCATGCAGATAAATGGTAATATGTAGGGCAAAACAACCATGCCTTTAATAGTAGGCCTATATTAATAATACTCCCGTAGAGCTTAACAATTTGCAATGAGAAGTGAATAGATAAATCCATGAAGCTGCCTTATACTGTCAGGTCAGTGTTGCAAACTGTCCTGTATTGTTTCCTCTGACTAGCAACAACTCATCAGGGTATCAGGGATGATTTCCAGTCCTGTATCTGAATTCCTTTAATTGGATTTGCCAGGGTCTGAACCTGGAATCTTACACACACAAAGTACGAGTTTTATGACTGATGAGCACCACTTTATAAATCAGTTAAATGGCACTGGGAGTACAGTGGTACCTTGAGTTACAAACACCTCGGGCTACAAACACTTCAGGTTACAGACTCCACTAACCAGGAAGTAGTACCTCGGGTTAAGAACTTTACCTCAGGATGAGAACAGAAATCACGGGGCGGCAGGGGGGCGGCAGCAGGCAGCCCCATTAGCTAAAGTGGTACCTCAGGTTAAGAACAGTTTCAGGTTAAGAGCGGACCTCCAGAATGAATTAAGTTCATAACCAGAGGTACCACTGTACTGTATAGTTTCCTCCTTCCTTCCTATGGCGATCACTCATAGCCAAGTAAGATGTATAGTATGCTATTCTGAGAAGGAACTGTAACTGGCTCAGCTAATCCTGCTCTTGTAACTCTACATTCCTCATTTCATTCTCAGCCATGCCTTCAATGGACTGCACAGCCTTCCTCAATCTGATGTCCTTCAGATGTTTTGACTCCAATTTCCATCATCCCCAGCTGGCATGACTAATGGGATGGTATGATGGGAGTTGCAGTCCAAAACTTCTGGAGGGCATCCAATTAGGGAAGGCTAGACTACAGACATCCTTCCTATCTCCTCATGCATTTTTTCACTCTACTGAATAGCAACTATATATTGATTTGTATTCAGTGCTAGTCCTACTCAGAGTAGACCCACTAGAATTAATAGGACTAGCATTGGTGATGACCCATTTTCTGAAGGTAAATTTACTCCTGTGAACTAAGCAACACTAAGACATTTCTGAATTTTTCAAATATTGTCCATGGTTTGGTTGGTTATTTATTTATTTATTTATGCATGTTCCTTCCTTTGAATTTATATATTTACAGTTTTGGAAACAAGGGTGCCTTCCATTAACTGCCTCTCTGCTTTTCTTACTCCAAAGACTTAGAAGCAGATCTACAACTTTTACCTATCTTTTATACTTATACCTTCATCAGTATGCAATTTTCTCACGACCATGGCCAGAGGTTTGTTCATTATAAGAGCCATGGATCTTGTTTGTAGGAAGTTCAGTGTACATCAAATGTCAGCAACAATTGTAGTAAAAAAAAAAAGATCCAAGGTGAATTCACTATCAACTTATTTGAAATACAAGCTTTTGGTTATTGTTTTCTTGATGAGAAATTAAAGTGTTGTCACTTCTTTAAATAGTGTGCTCTCTTCTTGATTTCATTATGCTGATCACTTTATTTTCTAAATTCCAATTACTTTTCACTCCTTGCATTTTCTTCATGGGTTTAGAAAGGGCACGATTTGAGACAAAGTTTGCAAGGGCTCAATCACACCTGCGGTGTATTTTTGAATATATCTCAACTAGGCCCAAAACAAGTGAATTGCTATTTAAAAGATATGTTGCTCTGATCCTGTGCAGAATGCACTGCCTTCAACACTGGACAGTCATATAGCTAAAGAAACGGTGCTTCCATGATTTGTATTATTGGAAATGCAAAGGCCATTGGTCCATCTTGCCACTATTATTTACTCTGAACAGCAGCAGGTCCCCAAGGTCTCAGTCAGACATTTATCCAGCCCTACTATTTAATATCCCTGTATTAATTTTATATATATATATATATATATATATATATATATATATATATATATATATTATTTAATTACAATAAATATAGAAAATAATTCATCTTATCAGATACAAAATACAGCAGATGATGTAATATGTTGGGCTATCTTTAAAAGTTAAAACTAGCTGTAGATTATTGATGAAACACATTTTTTGCACATGTGTAATGATGACATTGATATGCAATGTCTGATCCACTTTCTTGGGGAGAAGGCCTGGTTTTTCTACTCTATTCAAACTCTATTAACAGAAGCCATATCTATTAATAACAACTATAACAGCATTTGGCCTTCTGTCATATGGTTTAATGTACGTTACACTGGTTTTCCAGTGTAACGTACATTCTCTCAAACCAATATTTGAAGGAATGGATTTCAAAGTTTTCCCCTGCCTTTATATTATGGTCTCACATGATAGGTAACTAATTTTTTAAAGATGAAGCCTATTTAGATCTGAGCAACTCATTTCTCAACAGGAAAGACTGGTGGTGAGGTCTGTTGTGCAAGGTAAGTAAAGAAAATAAGATGATAATGCTGACCCTTTGGTATTCCATAGGGTGTACACTGGATTATATCAATCACTTTCCTATAATTACAAATGGCAAAACGGTGGCTTATCTTCAGATTTGTTGACCACTCTGGAATACTTTTAGATGAAAAGCAGTATTGGGGTGTTTTTAACAAACACTTATCTTTCAGCTCAGGATATATGCACTAGCACCAGTGGATCAAGAGTCTATAATAATCTTCAGCTAAGAAAGTGTACAATGGCAAAGTACGTCTTCAGCACTCTGCAGTAGTAGGGCATAGACACAACTACCAAAAGTAAAAACCAGCAAGGGTTCGGAAGAGACTTTGGTAAAAGGTGGACCTTTGATGTTGGTCTGGCCAAAGAAAAACAAATCTAGACATCACTCTCTCTTTTCCCTGTTCCTATATTTCTTCTTCATCAATTCATTCAAAAATTCTGAGTGTTGATAAGAATAGCTCTCTATGTTTCAAAGACTAAGGGAACTTAAAACCAGGTATGGGTATGTATATTCTTTAAAGCATTCTCTTTTTTCAGACTCATTATTCAAAGGACAGGGGTATGAAATGGTGGGGGGTGCTTTGATTTGTGGAACATACCGGTACCCATTAAAAAAGCTTGAACCTATTTCAGCACCCGGGATAGCTCTAGTGGTATAATATTATTCCATTATCTGGTGGTGGCCATCACAATTCCATCTGAGTAAGAATGATAATACTCTTCAAAATGGAGGAATGAGTGGGAGGTCTGTTGATTTCATTATATCCCTGTTATCATCAAGCCTTAGTTCTTTGGAAAGCAAAAGATTGCTGATAACCATAACATATCAAATTGAAAGATAAAGTCTCCTTTTAGTGCAAATAATGATCTAGAGAAGCAAGAACAGCAGGGGTGGCTTGCTAAAAGATTCCATACTCTCAAAACAAGCATTTCTTGAGGTATGGGACTTTCACAGGTGATGTGTGCAGCACACACCAAATGAGACTGGGACTGTGGACAGTTGTGTCCACTTTACCAAGTCAAAATAGTTCCTGGTGGAAAAAGTGCTTTTTTTCATCTTTCAAAAACCTTGTAGAATAAGGAAGAGGCATGATCTCTGAATACTCATGGCAGACCTGTTTTTAATTCAAGGAGAGAAACATTATCATATTATAGCCTGGCTATCTAAACTGCAAAATAATCTAGACTGCATAGCCTGATGTATCAGGGAGATGTAATTAGTTCTGTGTTAATTCTAATGTTTGTCACCAAAACAAGTCCATCTGCATTGCTACTTTCATGTTTTGTATAACAGGACCCATCAACCTATACTGGCTGGGCCATACCATAAGAGAATGGCTCTATTAACCCTGATGACTCTGTTAAGCTCTTTGCTGGAGAAATGAAGGCCTAGCTGAGAAATGTATGTGTGTGTCTAATGTTTGTACTAACTCTGATAGTTCAGTACTGGATTTAGGTAGGTAGTCGAGTTGGTCTGACGCAGTTGAAATAAATTAAAAAATTAAAAAATTGTCCAGTAGCACCTTAGAGACCAACTAAGTTTGTTTTGGGTACAAGCTTTCGTGTGCATGCACACGTCTTCAGATACCTGGGTTTACTTTACAGTACTGAACCCAGTTCAGTACTGGGTTTACTTTAAGCTGGCCCATCCTAGGCTATTCCTCTGCATGAGTTTGCTATTTTAGAAGCATACTCCTAATATTTCACCAAGGCCATGTATTCTTGTGTGTAGCCTTTAAACAAAAAAAGATGACGGAAAGTTGGCTATTTGAGTCAGGCTAGCAAAAGGGAGAGCAAACTGCTGCTTTTGTTAGCTTACTATAGATTCATAATGCTTTATGGGGATTTTGTATTGATTTAATTGTTGCATGCCACCTAGGGTGCCTTCTGGCAGAGAGGTGAGTCATAATTGAAGGAGACAGACGGACTGACTGACTGACTGAGGTACATGGGGACATACAATGTCACTGCATCTGATCACAGCTGCCCAAAGACAAAGAGTGCAGCATGGTGTTTTTTTAAAGCCAAACAAGTCTCCCTCATGTTAGCAACATTTTATATGTAATCTCTTCATCTAGGTGTATGAAATACCCCAAAGTTGCTGCTTCAGTGGAAGTCATTGGCTACGCTGGTTCTCTTATTACTTCCACAGTGACGATGTATGGATGTTATAAAATATATTGTCTACTATAAAAAGTTGCTAATAACTGGCACAGTTATACACACAGTTATATACACAGTGTGTATGTGTGTATGCTTGTGCACAGCTGCACATAGGGGTGTGTGTGTGTGGTTCAGACTGTAAATGACTTCATGTGTCTGAGCGTCCTTTTTCATTTGGGCAGACAAAAAGTGGAGAGGACTAGTTGGAAAGAAATATCCATTTGATTGTATGGTGCAGGATGTACCTTTCAACACTTGTGGTTTCCACTCTGATCCACAGAACTTTCTGTTCCCCTTGGATGCGTATGTGCATATGTGTGTGCTTTCTTAGTACCGTATCCCACATTTTTCATTTTTGCCCAGATGCCTCGTGTCATCCTCCCACAAACACGAGATCTTTAAATATAGCAACAGCCCATTGAGTGCTTCTTTGAAGATGCTGGGGTTGGGGGGGATGTTTCAAAAAAATAAAAGGGAAGGAAATGCCCATTCTGCTTTAAAGGTCCTGATTAATCCACTTGAGGATATACAGTGGTTTTCCCTCTCCACCCACACCTATCTTTCAACCTCAGTGTTTATTTTTCCTGCCAGTGCTTGTAATCTGGGTCTTTGCAGACACATATTTGTAATGGAGATTGGGGTGGGGGGAATATATGTGAGGAGGAAATACCTCTCCCAAATAAACTCTAAATTTGTCAATATGACAATCTTCTTGGGGTTGATTGCTGTTTGATAGATGGGTACAGGTTTCGTGTGTGTGTGTGTGTGTGTGTGTGTGTGTGTGTGTGTGTGTACCTCTGTAACATCAGATTTAGTCTTGTGCTTAGAGAACTATAGCAGTATTATGATTTTTAATTGCAATTTCATTTGTTCTTTTTGCTTCTCTCTCTCTCTCTCTCTCTCTTCCCCCTCCCCTCTAATCTGGATCATTGCTCTCTGTAGCTGATTCCGTGGGAGACCAAGCAGAGTGCGTGGGTGCAGAATATAGAAAGCCAGAGCCATAGAATCTGTTATTTGCGTCACTCTAGGAGACGGGGCTGTTTGCCTGACAAATATACAGAATTAATCCCAGCTTTATCAATATATGGCTTTTGCTACTGTAGCCAAATAAAAGAGTGAGGTGTGTGTGTGTGTTGTATATGTGTCTCTGTGTGTACAGGAGGTGGGTGCTGAACATTATTCTCTCCCCCCCCTCCCCAGTTTTCAGTGTGTGGGTGTGTGAGTACAAGGGAGGGGCTGTTAAACTGCTGCTATCATTCCCCTCCTGTTTGCTTGACAAATATGCAAAATCTCAGGTTTTACATCCCTCCCCCCTGCTCTGCTACATCAAAATACAAGATACCATAGGAGAGGTCCCTGCACAATGTATCTATATAGTATGCTTTGGCTCCCTTTGCAGCTCGATTCTAGGAGGTGTTTTGAAATATATTCAGCTCCCTACACAACACTCCAAAAACACCTTTGTCTCCCCTTTCCTCCTTTCTTCCCCCTTGCATTTTTTTTGTGTGTGTAAACACACACACACACACACACACACACACACAGTGTACAAAAAGGTGCAACACACACACACACCCCAATTGTGGGGCTTGCTAATTAACTCTTTCCCCTAGATTTGAAGTGCTTTTCTGCAAGCACAAAAGCTCCAAGCACAGACATCTTTTATGATGAACTGGAGCCTCTGAAGAGGAGAATCTGAACGTGACGTCAATAGCTGATAACTGACGCAGCCTTGCAAAGGAGTCTCAGGCTGGCTTCTTGTAGCCTGCAAGCCTTAATGGTTCTATTTTTTCCCCATCTCCCTTCGTAGTGAATTACTAGAACGCAATCGCACACACACACACACACACACACGTTTTTTAAAGAGAGAGAGAGAGCGAGAGAGAGAGAGAGAGTATTTATAGATTCTTTAGTCTCAAGACAAAGGATTTTAAAAAAAAACGGGTGGAGAAAGAAGAATGTTAAAAACAACCTTTCTTTGTGCTGTGTAATTCACTCTGCAAGATTCTCTTTTTCTCAGAAAAACAAGCAAGCTTGCTTGAATGCCACATTTGTGCATGAGGGTAAAGTAGTGCATGGCTGTTGTGTGTGCTTCTGATTTTTTGTTTTTTTACGTTTACTTTATTAAAGACACAGCAAGAACGCAGACACAACAATGCTTGCAAGGCAACAGGCAGAGAGTCATATTCAACATATCTGTGAATTGGGGGGGGCAAGGTTGAGCAATAGGGCAATATGGAAAGCGATCAATATCAGCCCTTTAAATTCTCTGCAACGTTGCACCTAAAACAACTCTGAATGGTGAAGGAGAAAGAAGCTGGGTGGGGGAGTTGGGGGCAGGTGGGAGACTTAATGCACATTTAATATTTTGGACGTAACGTTCCAGCGAAATGCCTTTGTGTGGATTTTTTTTTCTCCCTAGCACTTGCTAAAAATAGCATCAGGGTTTTGATCGCGTTCCAGAAATAGACAGAGAGTTGCACTTGTATATAAACGCCAGCGCGGGTGGAAGAAAACCTGGACATCACCGCAGTATATTTTTCCCAACTACTGTCTGGAAATTAATTGTTGGATTTTCCCCTCTCTCTGTCTGTATGTTCTCCCCCCCCCCGCTCGCCCCTACCACCACCACTTTCCCTTCACTCCCTACCCCCAACTCTCTTCCCCTCCCATTCCTACCAAAGGAGTTCCCGTTTGGGTAAGTAGTAACATTTCTTGTGCATGCCGCAGAGAGAGTGACGGTGGATCTTGCCTTTATTTTATGCATGCTTGGGTTTATTTTGTCTCTCTTGCTATTTTTATATTAAAGGGGGAGGGTGGAGGAAGAGGGAGGGGAGAGTGGAACATACTCGTCTGCTTAACGAATTTGGTGCATGCACGGAACCCAGACACAGGGAATTCTTGCAGAAAGGGGAATCACCCTGTCGGTAAATCTCTGAATCAATAGCAAGCTGCAACTCTCTCTTTCCCTCTCTGTCGGCGCTATTGAGTCCCTCTTTCTCGAGCTCTCAGTCTTTTTTTTTTCCCCGGAAGGGTGGCTAGACGCAATCTAATGGCAAGGCTCCTGTGTAGCTTGAGAGAGACGGAGACCGAGACGGAACGAGCGAGAGAGAGAGATTCTCTCTGTAGATTGCATAAAGGGATCATGGAATATGCTGACACTATCAATTTGCTCTTCCTCGCGCTCTGCTAAGAAGCCACCCAAGCGGCGCTTGCTGGGAGCTGTCCGTGGATACGGGTGCTGAAACAGCAGCCCATTCTGCTTGTGGCTCTTTGCCTCTGCAGAAGCTCGACCTTGATACCTTGCTCTCGCTTAGGTCACCCTCACTGCACGTATGCCCGGGGAGGAGGACAGGTGGGTGGGTGAGGGGCTACGGTGAGATGGTGGGAGACAGAAGTTGTTCGTTAAATGCTGGGCGCTTCCCATCTAAGTCAGGTTTTCCCATCGGGTGCGTAAAAGCGCCGCTCTGGTTAGACTTGCCTGCCCCTTTCCCGCCCCTGCGTTTGAAATAGCCCGCACCTGATGATGGTGCCTCTCAAAAGAACAGTCTATAGGTTGTTTTATTTGGACTCACCCCTTCTCCTCCCACCTCGTTTATCCCCTCCAAAATGCCCACACCTTCTGCCTATCGTGTTGTGTGTGTGTGTGTGTTTCTTATTATTGCCCTTCCTTCGCCTCCTTAGAGAGATCCTCACCAGATGAGTTGGTGGAATGACTAAAAGTGGGGTGTTGAGGATTTGTTGTGGCATGTACCGAGCAGATGCTCCATTACCTTGACGAGACAAGCATCAATCATCCTCCGGTACCTTCCTGAAGCCGGGGATGTTCTTGTTAGCCAGTGATCATGCCGGTTCAGAGGCATTCTAGCTAGGCAAAAGCCATGTCATCCGAGTGCTTTGAAACAGAGACACAGCGCAACACTCACATGCATGAATCCATTTGTCTCAACAACGGGAAAAGGGTGGCTGTATTCCCAAGGGGGAGGCACTTTCAGTTGCAGCCATAAGTCAGCAAGAAGCGATGGGGGGGGGGGTTTAAAAGCGGGTAACAGTGAAGGAAGGGGATTTAAAGAAAGCAGCAGAATCAACTGTATTTATAATGGACCTACCACACGCAAAGCCCAGCAACACTTACAATTCTTGCAGACAATGAGAGAGATGCGGTAATGACCACCGGGAGAGCGTAGTAGGATGGATAAATAGGCTTGGTCACAGCAGCCTTGGCTCATATTGCATGCAATAGCTTGGACATTTCTTGCCGCTGAGACAACGCAAGCCTAAGAATCAATTGCTGAGCACACCACCCACTGATGTCCCTATGATGTATAGAGAAGCCATCCTTTTCTTAGGCTTTCGTGTCTGTATTTACAAATGGATCGTCTGAGAACAAGCAAAGTGCTTCCAAACACTTTGGCATACCGTTCCATATGAATTATATACACACACAAACCGTGAAAGTCATTACAAGCAAACCAAAAGCTGCCGGTCCTTTCCGAGTACCCACCCTCGCGTCCCCTTCCCTCAGATCTTCCTACCCTACCCTCACTTTTGCCAGATCATCCTCGCGCATCTCCTGGCACAATGCATAAGATTACCCTTAACTGGATCCTATTAAATAATTCAATGGTGGCGGTGTAATTTTGGTTGCAAACTGCACGGATTTCCAAGTCGTGACTGTAAAAGTGAGTAATGTGTGCTGGCTGCGTCATGGCTCCAGTCACAGATGGTTCCAAACTGAGGAGGAATCGTGACTTCGACTTGAGACGTCCCCTCTACATGAAAAGACCATCCAATCAAAACGGCGTCAGGGGGGCATCTGGACTCCTCCGAGGCTTGCTTGCTTGCTTGCTTTTTTGCTTCCTGATCCGCATGTGTGTGTTTCAGATACTATATATATATATATATATATATATATATATATATATATATATATATATATATATATACTATATATATATTCACACACACACACTACACACACACACACCTATATGCAACAAGTTGCAGAAGGAGAAGGAGGCCGGAGAGGAAGGGGTTAATCCTGGGAAAATCTTCTGCACTTAGCAAGATCGTGACCCTCCCACACACTACAGTAGTTTATACACGCCTGGGAGGAAGGGAAGCTTTGCCACGAGTTTCCCTTAAAAACAAAAGGAGGGGAGAGGGGGGGAAACCACCCCCAAACCCCACATACGCACAGGCACACATACTCTGGGGGAGTTGCTGCCTCCTGCACCTCCAAGCAAGGATCCTATCCTACTCCATGGCTGCTTGAGCGCCTGGCAAGCAAGGTAAGTGAAGGGGGGAAAGGGGAGGGGGCTTACAACTTTGTTGTCCTTCCTCCGCTCCTCGCTCCCCATGTCTGCGAGAGGTGCCAGTCTCAAGCAAAGCAAGTTGGGAGCGAATCCGTAGCAGCAACAGCACAGTACTTGAAGGGAAAGAGGAAGCAGGTAGGGCTCAGTAGGAGCTTGCATCTCGACGAGGCTGCGGTGCTGCTGCTGCTGCTGCTGCTGCCGGAGGGCTGGTGCTGCTGCTGCCGCTGCTGCTGCTGCTGCTGCTGCTGCTGCTTCTGGGGTGGATTTGCTTGGGGGGAAAGCAACGGAGAAGGTAGGGACTTTTGGATCTCCCGGTAGGAACTCCTGTGCTCTTGAGGCGTCATTGTAGCTGCAGGGTGCAGGCAACCAGGAAGGGAACTTCCAAGTTCTTGGGCTGACTCGTGTTGACTCTCGGTAGAGGAGGATGCCTTCTTCTCGAACTTTGCCTAGGGAACTCCGTGGCAAAGTGGCCACTCTCGAGCTGCCGCAGAGGAGAAGCACCTTCGCCAGGCTTCCCATTCCCAGCAGACCTGTGGAGTTAGTTCAGTGTCGTGCTCTCGCAACTTTTAGCTGGGGAGGCGTTTCTTTCCCCCTCCACCCGCCACCCCCGTCCCCCAGTCTGTCTGCGGGTGTTGAGCAGAGTGCTCAGAGGAGGCACTGCGGGGCAAATTAAATGGGACTCTCGCCCCCAGCGCTCCAGCAACCCCCTCCTAGTCATCCCAACGCAGTTGGATCTCATTTTGAGTTATCCAGCCGATGGATCAGCGATGGCCACTGCTTGACCTCCCCCAGTGGGCATTTCCTTGGGTGGCACGACTTGGTGACTGAAGGGATCAGGCTACCCTCAGCGGATCTGAACTTTTGACTTGTGGCTTCTTGCGCCCACATGGCGCACAACCTGGTCCTTGGGGTAAGTGTTTTGTTGTGTTGTGTTGTGAAGCCTAACTGCTCGGTTTGATGCCTTGCAAGCTGCTTGCAAGTGCCTTCTCAAACCCCTGCTCCTACCCCCCCCCAACCCTCCCCATCTCCAACCCCGGGGCAGACAGCAAGGAGAAGTCTGGCAGGCATAGCAACACTATGGAGCGTGGTCTTGTCTAGGGTTTGTTGAATAATTAGAAATGGAAATGTTTCTTTCTCTCGCTCTTCCCCCTCCCCTTTTTCTGGGGAGGGGGAGGAGGGAGAGGGAGAGAAATGTGAGGCTCCTCCTGATTGGCGAATGACGATTTTAGCCCGCACCAATGAACGGCCGGCCTCGTCTCTATTTATTTAGTGCTCAGGGGGAGAGTTTTCTCTTTACGCAGCGTCCGTGCACAGCGCTAGACCCTCTGCTCGGGAGCAGAACGATGGAGGGGTGTGGGGGGAGCGCATTCCCAACTCTGCCTTGCTCACAGAGCCCCCTGATTCTGCAAGCCCCTGCTCCCGGCCCCTTCGCGGGGAGGGGGAAGGCGATGAAGGGCTGGGCCAAGGGAAACCCCCCCTTCCCCTTCCCCACCTCCTAGACTCTCCTGAGTTGGATCTCTCGGTTTGGGCTTGCAGAGGGACTCGGTGGGGATGGAGCGTGTGTGAGTGAATGGACGATGGGGCGGATGGTGTGATCCCGATAGTGTCTGGGAAAGCAGCCGTCGGCCGTCTTGGGGTGCCTTGGATATTTGAATTTTTCCCCCGTTTTGGTGGCAGCCGGATGGATGGATGTAGGAAGCCACGGGAGACTTTGTCCTTCGCGAATCTTTTTGCGGTCTGGGCTTGCTGTATATAACTACCTAGCCGGGAAGCCCTTACCCCAAAAAGCATTCGCGGAGGGCGCTTTCGCCGAAGGAGCAGCAGCGCGACCGCCGAGCCTCGGACTTATCTAGATTTTCTGGGCTTCCCCCCCCCTCACCGCCGCCTCTCCTTTCCCTTTTCCTCTGTAACCCCACGACCCCCTTCTCCCCCACCCAGCGTGGGTGTCTCGAGAGAATTAAACTCCCCCCCACCCTCGTCCCCACTCCCACGATTCTATCTTAGCTTAACTTTCTTAATCGACTTCTGCTTGCTCTTTTCCGTGGATGATTTCATGCTACTGCCTTTTTTTTCTTTTTTAAATAAAACCTTCACAGAATAAAATACAATAAAACTTTCTCAAAAGTTCAGAGGACGCCCCCTCCCACGCCAGAAGGGTGTGTGATGTGTCCCATCCCCCTCCACCCCACCAGGGATGGAGCTGGATGTGTAAGTCCTCCACTGAATTGAGAGACAAGTGTCGACAAGTCTCTCTTTAAGATGGGGAGGGGGAGGGAGGTTTCTATCGATTTCAGAGTGGGTGGGATACTGGGGGATCACCCCATAAATAGTAGGGAGGGGGGACTCACAAATCGGCCCCGATTTAAGGGGAGACTCCTGTCATCAGGCGATGCCTCTATTCCCCACCCCCATCACTTTCAACCTCCTTTTAGGTAACTTCCAGTCCTCCGATTCCCGAGGTCTCCCCTTTTCCAACTCCAAATGGCCCCAATCGGGGTAAAAAAGGCCAGATCCGGGGGGAAACCCGGCCGAGGCGTTGCTTTTGGACGAGGTGATTGGTAGCGAGCGAAGCCGCCTCAGCCCAGCTGTCTAGCGCTATTGAAACTGCCTCGCCTTTTCCTTAGCCATGCACATAGCGCCGAGGAGAGTTAGAGGCAGCCTGCATTGCTTTGCCTTTCCCCTTTTGCTGTAATTAACAAGTCGGATTTCGTGGGCAGGAGAAGGAAGGGGCGTTAGGTGAGGAGGAAAGGTCCCCCCCCCCTCCTACGAAGACAAATGCACCTCGGCCCGGACAGACCAGACGAGGGGCGAACAGCAAGTTGCCCGTGCAATGAATGCCCGGTTGTCGCAATCTCAGGGCCTATTGGGTGCAAAAGCCTCTTTGGGAGAAGGAGGAGGAGGAGGAAGGGTGGGAAACCCAAAAAGGATCCTTCTCCAACTCTTGACAACTCTCAGGGATCCCCCACCCCCCACCCGCTCCTAGTCAACACACAGAGAAAGTGCTCAACTCCGGAAGGAGCGTCTCTTGCTTGGGAGAGAAGGCTGCAGTGGAGATACTGAGGGCGAGGGACACAGCCGAGGCTGAGGGCTGCTGTTTCTCCAGAGATAAAAGGGGGTTTGACAGGCTGGTGGTGTTGCAGAAAAGAGTAAAAGTCTGCCCAGTTGATGAGCTGGGATGCAGGGCAAAAGCAAAGGAGCGCCTCGGGTTTCTTCCCCACCTTTTCTCCCCTTCCCCACCTCCTTGGCCAGGGTTGGTGGCTGGCAGTAGAGCTGGATTGAGGGAGGCAGCACTAGGTGGGTCACTCCACCTCGGAAGCAACGGGCATTTGCCCGAGATCCCCGCTTTTCGCCTTCTTGCACAACTACCACCACCCGAATCCCCCCTCTCTGCCCATCTTCCCAGCCCTCCTCGCAGGCTCTGAGTCTGGGGAGCATCTCTGAAGGGAAAAGCGCACACAGGGCAGAGAGGGGCTCTTGAAAAGGAGGGAAGTGCACGGATGGATCAGCCACGACCAGAGGCTCTCCTTTGCTGTGCGTGTGTCTTGCCCATCCCTGTCGCAGGAGAATCCCAACCTAAGCAATCTGGGAGGGGAGGGGTGTCTGAGGAGGAACGCTTGGAAAAACCAAGCCACCGTGGGTTAGCTCCCTTCCTTTCGGCTCTTTGTATTGGCAGCCAACTGTTGCTACCAGTCTGGGGGAAACTGCTGTAGTTGCGGGAATCTGAGCTCCTTCTCTCACTTCCAAGCCGTGCTCTTCAATGCGGGTTAAAAGGGCAAAAGCAAACCATAGCGCCTGTCTTCCCCTTGCCTCACCACCACTATTGCGTATGCCTGGTATTTTATTTTATTTTGGAGGGAGGAGGGGACATTTTGAGGGGGTGGCTTTCGACTAGAGGAAAGCTCTGTCAACTCTGCAAAACCGCGACAGGCTCTCTTGCCCGACGTGGCGCGCAACAACAGCCCTTGCTGCTTCCAAATCTCAGTGATTTGGGCGTGATCCACTCAGTCTGGAAGATTTTCTGCTCTTTGGGGGGAGGTTGGGGGGATCAATGGCGTTATTCTCAGTGAAGTCATTGAGATCTTTCCTAAGGATCTAGAGACCACGTCTAGAACACGAGCAAGGCCTCATCCTCCGTTTCCATCTCTCCCAATGAAAAATCCTCACGTCCTTGCAGGCAAAGGCTGCGGGGAAGCTGGGGGTGCTTGTTTATTTTTCCCCTCCCCCTGCCCAGGAAAGGGGGAGGTGAATGGCTAACCTTTATCTGTTCTGCATGCCTCGCTTTTATGCAACCTTTTCTTATTTGTGAGCAGAGATCGTTCTCGAAAGATCCAGAAAAGTTCTATCTGTCCTCTCCAAGAAACTCCCCTACGCCATCATCCCCGAAATACTTTAAATGCCCCCACCTTTAAATTTCGAGGGCACGCTAGGAATGGCCCAAAGCCGAGACTACAGCTGTCTGAAAAGACGAGACAAGCTGAGTCAGGTGGAAGAGCCAAACCAACGCCCGTCGGAAAAGGCAAGGGATATTGTGAGAAAATGATCTTTGGGAGAAAGGTTTTTTTTAAAAAAAAAAAAAATCACCTTCCCATTCTTTCTAAAGGAGCCTTTAGCTCACTTACCCTCCCATTTCTGCGTGCCCTCCACCCCTATCCATGCAACGTGTCTCCCAAGAAGTTTCAAGGACGTCCGATGTAAGCAGAGGCGATATGCTCTTTCGACTGGAGGTTGTTGCCTCCCTCGCCTCTTTCCCACAGAAGCAGCCTCCGTGTCGTCGCCCCTTCCATGCAACAAGAATCCCGTTTGCCCTGGGAAGCGCTAACGTCGAGAACGCTGTGCTCCTTTGCAGGTGGTGGCCCCGTCTTTCCGGGCTGGCGGTCCGAGGGAGGCCTCATTCTGGAAGAGATCGGATTCCGAGGGAGAGGACGGAGAAGAGGACTCGCCTAGTTGGGAGCTGCAGGTGAGAAACACGTAAACGCACACGGAAAAGAAACCCCACAACCGCGTGAGCAGCAGTGTTAGCGCGAAAGGTCACAGCGGTCTGGAGAGACTAAACAAAAGAGTCCAAAGAGACTAAACAACGCGCGGGCCCTTGAGATCCGTCCCGCCGACCCTGGAAACCTGTGCAGTTTCCCTCCCCTCTCTTGACCAGAGCAGAAAACAGGCACGTCGTTTGTAGGGCCTGTAGTGCAGCGCTTTCCCAAGGCTGGGGCTGCATATGTCTTTTTGAGAAGGCAGGGAAGGGAAGGAAACTCCAGGCTGAGGTAACTTGCTGGTCGATATCACTTCTTAGCGCGGGGCAGCATGTGACCATATAATTTCATAGGCGCCCTTTCAAGAAAAGGAGGGAGAAAGGTGAAATAAAAGAGAGGCAGGCAGAGTCACGTTCTCCCCTCACCCTGCAGAAATCAAAGTGGTCTGTAAAGTTCGACTGAGATGTGATCATCTTTAGCACTGCTTCCTGTTTCATTGAAGTATAGCCGAATTTAAAAAGAATCACCCTCAGCAGAGACCCAGGTGTTCTGCCCACTCTTCCATCTTTGGCCCAAAGGAATTTCTTGCCTCTAGGCAGTTTCTAAAGGCCTTTGGCTAATGTTTGGGAGTGGGGTAGGCCAAAGGGGTTTCTCAAAGGGAATGACAAGATTTAAAAAATCAGGCAGGTAAGGGAGTTTATGCTGTATTTTTCCTCCTAGTTGAAATGGAAATGAAACTAGCCATTCAATTAGCTGCTAAGGCCTTTCCCCTTGAAACAGAAAATATCCAAATTATACTGTTTTACCCTTTCTCAGCTTCACATGCAATTTTAAAGCGTCGATTTCAGTATCAACGACTTGTTACATATCTGAAATAAACCCAGATTTCCCTTCATTGTAAGAAGTGCAGTTGAAGACTGTGACCCGCAACTCAGATAAGACAATGAAAGACGATTCAGCCCAACTGTAGTCCTAGGACTGCAGTTTAACTGGGCTGGTATCAACAGTTTGGCTTCCCACCTCGCAATTACGTACTTATAATGCTGCTTCATGTTATAAAGGGCCCGATTCTTATACTGCAGGAAGACCGTTCACATCTGGCAGAGGAGGGGTTTTTGAATGTGTTGACAAGGATGAGCAGACACATGCTCACTGGATAAGCTTAGGTTAAGGCAAGCACAAAGGGAGAAATCTCAGATATAAATTGAGTCAGCAACTATCACCCCCACAATGGCCATAGAGCAAGCTATGATTTCATAAAATTCCAGCCAATACTAAAAATGCTGCTCATCCTTACTAGCCTAACAAATTTTAATTTGTCATCACTTAGAAAGTGGTTTGGTCCATAACACGCAGTTCTTTTCTTTCCCGTTTACCTTTTGCATTAACCCAGAGCTCATGTGTACAGGCTGCAGGCCTCTCTGGCCCACAGTTATATCTTAATTAAACAAATGTGATGTACCTGTGGACAAGACAGCAGCCATGAAGGTTGCTGCACTAAGCGGTGCCTCCTTTATCTGCTGACCTTTATGTAGCTTCAAGTCTACCATTAAGCAGTGGTTAGAGGTGATTCACTTAAGGCAAGAAGAAACCTAACAGGGTTGACTTTGCCCTAGTGTTACCAAGAAGCGAATGAAGACCACAAAAACAACCTACCATTTGTCTTAAATTCCTGAGAATTTAAGGGGTTGGGTTGTTGTTTATGTATGGATTCATAGGGAGGATATATCCAGGGAGGAGATTCAGGCCTGTTTTCACAGTCTCTGGAGACTGAGAAATTTAAGCATTCAATTCCATCCTGTCCATCAATCTAAAATAAACAGAACGAGAAACAACAAGCTCATTATGGATTTATAAAAGTCCATAGTTGAAAAGCTGTCCCCCCCCCAAAAAAAATGTATTCCAGCCAGCTATGTTATATGTCTTAAAGTAAGCGTTTTCAAGATCTCTTTCTATTAGAAGACCATTTCTGGAAGACAATTTTGGCCTGTAATTGCATAGGAAGCCATTATCCTATAATGCACACTTTTTTGTAAGCGCGAGAATGTTCTTCAGAAAGGTGCTATTACGGTTTGGTAGCATCACAGACAGGGTGCTGTTTTTTCCATTGTCTTGGGCCAGGCCATTCTTTATGCCACACATTGCTTTACAACTCTTACATCATCCCTCATTGTGATAAAGTGTTTTAAATAAATATTTAGGTACAGAAACGCAGGAAGGGTTCAATATCATACCATATCAGTCCTGTGCATGTCTGTTTGGAAAAATTTCCTACTGATCTGAATGAGGCAAACAGTCTCAAGTACATGTGTGGAGGGCTGCAACCTTAGTATGAGACAGAAAGACAACATCTCTCAGCCAGGAGGGGTCCTAAGGATAGGAATGGGGTGTAAACTGCAGTAAGCAAATATATTTAGTTCATCCTTCTGCCCAAGTTGGGCATAAACAGTTTTAAAATGTTAATATACTAGGGTTTGACAACAGAAGTAATGTCTAAATAGTGAATATCATTAAAGCTGCAAACATGAACACACTCTCTAGTGAGGAAACCCCACTGGACACAGTAGAATTTACTTCTGAGTAAGCGTCCATAAGATATACTGAAGGCAGCCCTGTTTAGGGAAGTTTTTCATGACTGATGTTTTAATGTATTTTTAATCTTTCGTTGGAAACTGCCCAGGGTGGCTGGGGAAACCCAGCCAGATGGGCGGGGTATAAATAATAAATTATTATTATATTATTACTATTATACTAGAATCATAGACCTGTAGAGTTGGAAGGGTCCATAAGGGTCATGTAGTCCATCCCCCTGCAATACATGAATCTTTTGCCCAACGTGGGGCTCGAACCCTGAGATTAAGAGTCTCATGCTGTTCCGAATGAGCTATCCAAGCTGGCAGTATATGAGTTATTTTGCCTGTGTTTGTACTCATTGAGTCTGCATATAGGCATACCTGCAAATAGAAATGGATGTGAGTCTTTCTACTTCTGTGGAATGAGCTCCACTACTCCAACGTATCCTTCAAAATCAAATGACGATTGCCTTTTTCCCCCCTTTCCCCGTTCCCCCTTTTGGTGCTTCGCTCTCTTTGGTGTACCAACCCACCTTCCTTCATTTCTCCCCACCCCATTGTGCTTTTATCTGACAGACTGTCCATCATTTTATTTCTTTAGTTTTTGAAAACCATAACATGCTTTTGGGTTTTTCTAACGCTTGAAAAAACTGTTCAAGAAAGCAAGTTGGCTGGGGAGACTTTGAAGCTTTGTGACTGGTCATCAGAGTTCTGTACATTCGAAGAACAAGATTCTCTTGATTTTGCGCTGGGTGGGTTGTGTGTCTCCCAAATGTAATTAAATGTCCTTCTACAGCAGATACTCTGTTTCAAATATGCATATCAGTTGTCTCCCTAAATGAGGGACAGATACAATGCTGTCATCATTGCCCATGAATCTTTGCATCCCAGTTTGTCACAGCCCTCCTCAACCACCCATATCTTGTTCAGTTCCTATTTCATTAGTCCAAATATTTCCTATAGGTCAGACCTAAATCATACTCTTGTTATAGGTAGGAGTTCACTAGCAATCACCTTAAAACAGTCTTCATCTAGAGGTTAAAGTTTTCCCACATTGCGCTGTTGTGGCCTATGTCTCACATGGAAACACATTGATTATAGGCATTCATAAATTTATATTTATTATTCTTTAAATTATGGGAAATGGTTGGGAGGTCATTTTGCTCTTTGGTCATTTTCAGCACCTTTGCATCCCTACTGAATAGTTAACACACCAACTATGCATTTCTGCCCTTCCGCCCCACTCCACCAATTTCAGAAAAACCCAAAGAGTAGTAAATTTGGGGGCTGTTAAATTGCAAGTTGGCCATCTCACTTACATTCCCCCTCATCCAGTGCCAGATTTACATATAAGCTAAACAAGCTATAGCTTAGGGCCCTACTCTCTTGGGGGACCCCAAAAAATTAAAGAGAAAAAAAACCTGGATGTACATTTCCAATATATAAGATAAAAAACAAATAAAATAAAACTTACATACAGTAACAGTGGCAAAGGGCTTTCAACACAAAAAACAGTGACAATTTGTTGTTGACAAAGGACAGCTGGACATATAAAGGGCCCCATTACCTTCAGTAGCTTAGGGCCTCATCAAACCTAAATCCGGCCCTGCCCTCATCATATAAAAGCTAATTATTTTTGGTGTTTGTATGTGTGCACATTACAAATATATTTGTTCTCTATACAAAAGTGTAATTCGACAGGTTTGCAACTGCCTGTCACACAGGGACCCTCCCTATATCAAGAGCAAAAACTGTTGCTCTCTATGTAGAGGTCACTGTATAGGTAAGGAATGAAGTTCTAGACCCCCTCCATTTTGTTATAGCAGAATCGTGACCTGGGAGGAGTCAGAGAGGAGCTCAGGCTCCTTCCAGTATCTAATGCCGCCTCCTTAGGGAAGCCCAATTGCCTCTTTGTGAACGGTGGGTCTCCGTTTCCGAGCCGGTGATTCCCATCATATGGAACGTCATGCTATTCTGCTGACTCACTTGGGGAAGAGGGATGAACAAAGCTTTCTGCAAAATGAGATGAAACAACGACGACAACAAAAATCCTACTTAGCTATCTCTAGCGGCATCCAACGGTTGCCAGCATTGAAAGAGGGTCTTCTGTTTCTGTTATTACTGCAAATCGTCATGTTTTAAATACCACATCTATTCTAGGGCCAGTACTGCGGAGGCCACTTATTGGGTTCAACTAATGGTCACAGATATGAGCCATCTTTAAATGCAATTTTTTGCTGCAGGTAGCTTAATACCTGGCTACAGAGGGTTGGAAAATCAGGTCCTAGACAAGAGACTGCAGGTCTACAGAGAAATCTTACGTTGGCTTTTTATATTTCATTTTTATATGGAGACTGTAGCCCTGCCTGAGAAAGGAGAGACCTAGGGCCTCTTGCGCAAATGTAACCTAGAGTAGAAGTGAGGAAATTATACAACATATTAATTAAAGGAAACAATAGTCTTTTTCCAATCCGGATAGACAGGCAGACAGGCATATACACAGCAGGGCTTGTTGATTAAATAAATATTGTTGAGACCATTTCAGTAACTTGTTTCAACTTCAGCCTCTCAAAGTTGGCTAATGCAAGGCACTCCAAAGATTGTCTTTGTAATTACTTTGAGTGAACAGTCATAAAATAGAAATTTCAGTTATATATTTTAGGGTCACTGCCCTTGCATTCTGGAAGCCTTGTTTATATATTTAATTTCATATTAATATTCTTGAAGAAGGTGATCTAGTAGCCTGGCACAACTTTGCTCTTTTCACTTGGTTTTAGGATGGACGTAGGCTGGGATCATATTATTGCTCTAAAATGGCCATCAGATTTCTGTGCTGTCAGAAAAACTTTAAGGGTCCCGTTGATCTGTATCCACATTTCCACACACAGCGATAATTATGCAAAATCATTAGAAACTGTTGCACCCCCCCATTTCCCAGATATCTGGCGAATGAGATTTCCTTTTGTTTGTTTTTTACTTAAATTTACGTTCCAGCTTCTCACTTCATCCAGAGCTCCACGGTGTTTCGGTAGTTTTGAAGAACTCATTGTTCTCTTCATTATTTCTGTTTCAACCAATGTGGAGAGAGAAACTTTCTCCCATGAAGAGACATAATTCCTTTCCACACGCAAGTCATACTTTGCTGCTGGTCTCTTGGTGTACTTGAGGCTGGCATGGCAATGGATGTAGAAGGCCTTTCTCAAGACACAGAAGGGATAAACAACTGGTGAGCATGCTGTCTCTTTTTTTGAGGTTAAAAAAGCACACCACAAGTTTCTTATCTGAGCAGCAGGACCAAGTAACTTTAGTAATAACAGGATTGTGGTGAGACGGGGGAAATTGCCTAGATTCTGCAGCATGAAAAAAACATGTGACCATATATGTGGTGGTGGTGGTGGTGACAGGTTTTACACTGCTTAGAGCTTTCTTTTTTCAGGAGTTTAATTACTGACAAAAAGGAAAATAAGCCAAAGTGTGGGTGCGCGCTCTGTCTGTATTTGTGTTGTTCCTTTGCACAACAAGGATTTTCTTTTTCTAAGCAGAAATTAGTTGCATCTCTTTAAACACAATCATCCTGCTCCCATATCCTGCTTAAAGGGAAATCCAGGTATGAGCAGTTCTACTTAATCTGCTCAAAAAGTGTATTGCCAGTTTTATTCCTTTGTGATAGGCTGCAGCTCAGCAATCTGATACTCTAACCACTACTCCATGCCTGCTCTCAGCACACAGTCCTGGGGCCCCTAGATAAAAGAACGTTATGTTTTAAACAACCCTCTTGCTATGGGAGCTTTTTGATAGAGAGTCATTCAGAGCATGAGTCTGGTTATGACTTATAGCATAGAAAGCTAAACAACAAGAGCATAGAAGTTTGTTTTTATCCTATAGAAAGGAACCGTGCTTTGAAGCGTTAGGTGTATGATGCTTCATTCAATAGTACTGAGAGCCCCTAATGAAGTGATTGTGTCATCTGGGGAAGCAATGGAAAATGAGACCAATTAAGCAGCCAACCTGTTATTTCTCCACAATACCCAGAATATGTCAGCATTGTTAATTTCGGAGAAATATCTTGGGCATCGAACAAAAAGTGCAAATACCAACATGCTTTATTGGCATGCTAAAATTATCACATGTGGTGTCAGTCCTGTTGCCTTCTGACTGTGCCTTTAAATCCTTACAACATTACTGCTGTCTCCACTTCCTTTAAACAATGTACTGGCATCAGCTAAAGTCTATCTATACAACACTATAGACAAATAAGATGAAAGTTCCGTGACCAAACTTGTGCTAGATTAACAAATTATTTCAGGCTATTGTAGCTTGAGGCCTGGTGCTTACGTTGGACAAGCAAAATGCCCATCATTGTGCTTAATGTGTATATGGAAGAAAGACTTGTATACTGCAAGGACTCCTGGGGGTGCAGCACATCTTAGTGTGGTCTGTGCACACAAGATGAACTCCTTGTGAGGGCCAGGGCAGCCCAGTGCCAGGATGGAAGGAAGCTTTTGCCTACAACACAAGTATCAAGAGCAGTGCTTTACTGTTCCACACTACATTTGGGCACATGGTTTTAATGGAGCTAAAGCTTCTCCCTGCCCCCATATTCTCTCATATTGGAGTAGGGAATTGGGAGGATTTGCTCTGGAACACAAAATATTTAGGGAAAGAATCCTGCTTCCCTGTGAGGGCCATTGTTTTGATAACAACATTCATCTTAGCCAAGAAGAACTGAGTTCATAAACCATAGACTCATAGAGTTGGAAGGGATCCTTGTAGCCATCTCGTCCAGCCCCTGCAATGCAGGAATCTCAACTGGATCACACATGACAGGTGGCCACCCAACATCCGCTTAAAAACCTCCAAGGAAGGAGAGCCCACCACCTTTTGTGGCAGTCTGCTCCACTGCCAAGCAACTGTATAGCTTCATCCTCTGTTGTGTTTGAGTAGAACGCGACTGAACTTTGGGAACTGCCTTTCGGACAGATACAGATATGTAGATAACAATACAAGAGCTCAACCTTCAGAGGTGGCCCTATTGCAAGGGAAAATGAGGCAGCCACCTCCAAGACAGTAAGGCAGCAGAATGGGTGGTAGATTGTTCAAGCACACGGGACACAATCTGTCAGGGAAGTTCTCTCATGCAAGTGCCTCTGAAGGGAATAGGAGCTGGGCAAATGCTGCATGGTTTCTGTTCCATCTCATTGATGCCTCCACAAGGCAACTTCCCTCTTCATTGTGCCCTGTATTAAACAGTGGCTTCTTGGATCAGCCTTAGGTGTTGTAGTGTGGGAGCCTGCCCTTAAAAATATAGTTTGGGTCAAAACAGGGAGCAAGTACATTATTATTATTATTATTATTATTATTATTATTATTATTATTATTATTTTATTTATTACTTGCGCTTCCCCCTTAGGTCCTGAGGCAGATAACGACATTACAGCACAACATTACAACACAATATTAAAAAGAGATAAAAGCAACTTACAATTAGAAAAGCAATATTGGGCCTAAAAATATGATGGTTAAAAACATGTTCCTTGCCTGGATTGCTGCCCCAAATTGCTACCCGTCATGATGAAGTAACATACACAAATATACATATGCACATGTTTATAATATAATATAATATACAGATAAATTATTTATAGACAAACGTGTAGCACTCAAAATAAAGCTGCTCATTTGTACCTGCAGGTATATTTATTTGAATTCAGTTTAATTATTGCAAAAATGTTTCCAAGTTCCCCTCCTTACTAGCCTCAATATTTAGATATAGAGGACCAAACTTTTATACTGGACGTCATGTCATCCTAGTTTTCAGCTCAAGCAAATCTGCAGAAACTAAGACCAGCACATAGCACAATCAACCTATATGCAAAACATATACAACTTGGTATGCTTCTTTTTGTTTTATTTTCATTCTCCTGAAAAAGAGAGCGAGCAAGCTATATGTAAAGGTAAAGGGGACCCCTGACCATCAGGTCCAGTCGTGTCCGACTCTGGGGTTGCGTGCTCATCTCGCTCTATATGTACTATCCAACAAAAGAAATTCTTTGGGCTCTTTTAAAGTGCTGACATTAAAACCATTTTCTTTTCTCATTAACAATTTGCCCAATTTGATAGCATGCATTCACTTTCCATTGAAAAAAAAGGTACAGAAAAAGAGAAATGAACAAAAGTAAAATCAAGAAGCAAAAACCCCCACAAAAAACCCCATTCACTGGGCAAGCAGAGAGAGAGAGAGAGAGAGAGAGAGAGAGAGAGAATAAGAATCGAAATGTTGGCTGAATACATAAGATTTGCTTACCTATTGTAAATGCACATAATGGACAAAATTGTGCCCCCCTGTTTTCCCTTCTTACTTTTTAATTATCTCTCTCTCCCCATACACAATTCACACATTAGTTTTCTGTTATTCTCAAGGGCAAGATTATATAACAATTTCTCTATCAGCCCAATGACAACACATCTACCATTCATAAATATATGTTATAATAATCTAATCCGGATAATAAGGGAGAGCTGCTAATGGGTCACAGCTATACAGTAAGTGACTAGACTTTGAAACTTTATGAAAGAGGAGGCTAAACGTGATCGAGCAATCACTTCTGTGGTGCAAGCCTCAATGAAAGAGACAAGAACTGTACGAGGAGCCTTTGCATTACAAACAGGGGACACCATATGACATCACTGCAGTGATAGCAATTTTAGAATGATTGCTTCCTTAACCCAGAAAAGGTTTCCATATGTAAAAGTAGGCTCCTGGCTAAAGGTTTCACAGATGTTTGTTAGATGGGTGCTGTACGTGCAAACAGGTGCTGGGCAGGGGGGGGGATGCTTGTTTGTTGGTTTGTTTAAAAAAAACAACAACACACAACTCAGCATCCTGGTCTGTGCACATGATGAGCTTATCTATAATAATAATAATAATAATAATAATAATAATAATAATAATAATAATTTTATTATTTATACCCCGCCCATCTGGCTGGGTCTCCTCCCCAGCCATTCTGGGTGGCTCCCAACAGAGGACTAAAAACAGAATAGAATTTCAAACATTAAAAAAATCCCTAAACAGCTAACTGGATTCATGCTTTCACATCCCTCAGTAGATGGCTATTCAGTTCCAACAGTGACAGTACGTATTGGAGGAGTGAAGAGGCATTTCCCGCAAACCATGCTGCCCTCCTGCCGTAGAAAATAGGGATGGAACTGATTGCACCAACCATAGCCTGTGAGGGCGCATGGAGCAGAAGCATCTTCATGTTCTAGCCATGAGCCGATATCCAAGAGAGAGAGTTAAACATAGCTAACTCTCTCCTGGATTGTGGTCATAGTCTCTCTCTCCACCCCACCCCCTTATTTTATTTATATTTTATACATTTATTTACATTTTATACATTCTTTTTTATTTTGACGAAGTAATAATCACAAATAAATTAGAATAAAAATGTGCACCCCACCACCAAGACATTGTAACTATCCAAATCTCAAAATTTCAACACCTCTTGCGATGGTTTGACCCCTTTCCATTTTAACATTACAAATTCTACAAACACCCTCCACATCTCAAAATCATTCCTCCTGAATATTCTCCGTCTTACCTTAATGGCATGTGTTAATTTATCATGAATAGCTATATTCCACACCTCTTTATACCATTCTTCCATTTCGTATTCTGGTCATGGTCACATTTTTGCCATATTTTATCTATGTATATCATAATGGTAATGACTGTGTTAAAATCAGGCCTATTTAAAGTATACCTAATAATAATGATGATGATGATGATAATAATAATAATAATAATAATAACACCAGAGTGACAGGTCTCTTTCAGAATAGTTTACACACAACACAAAACAACAAAGAAATAAAAGTGGGCACAAAATTAAGAAAATTCAGGTACATATATGCCTACATGAACGTGGTTATGAAAAACATAATTCTCTCTGATAGGTTTAAAAATGGGGGTGCTGGAGGAATACATGTACGTTATTGTTTCAGCTCCCTGGAGTATGCAGAAAAATTATGGTGATCTCCTAAACAGGCAACTTTGAATTTTGAACATATTCAGTATTATTTTGTGGGAAGACCCTAATATATACGTTTAGTGAGGCAGCTAGCCAATGGAACTATTTCATTTCATGAGACATAATATATTTTTAAAAAGTTAATGAATGATATATATATTAAAACATATTTGAATAATACTAAAATCTCATTGTAGATGCATTTGGGGGATACTAAAGGTAGGGCCTACTTTCTGTTAATGTAGGATAATTCACAATTATACACACACACACACACACACACACACAATTAAAGCATATATTATTAGAAGGCACGCCCATCTTTAATCTTCTGTTTTACTTGAGTGGGGGGAAATTGGAATATAAGATATTGACTTTTATCTCTAAACATTTATTTCTAAAATTTCTTTGCTGCCCCTTCAATATAAATAGCCCCAGGACAGCTAAAATAGGACACTAGAGCCAAAAGGCTTAAAATGAACAGGTTCAAATCTCATCATCATTTACACACACACACACACACATTTTGGATTTCAGTTGTGCACTGTCCCCTTCAGTTGCTTTTGTTTTATTGCTGGAATGATACTGAGGAATCAGTATAAAAGGAGAGAAATCTGCTAATTTGGAGCAGTCTTCCATTTTAGCCGCACAGATTAATCAAAGGTGAAAATCTTGATAAGAGATTAACACTATAGTTGATTAATGTTGATTAACGCTGCAATCCTCTGCATTTCCAATCGGAAGTTAGTCCAATTGTATTCCATGGGATATTCTCTCAGGAAAGCATGCAAAGGACTGGAGCCTGGTGGTGCAACCCTGTGCACATTTACTTGCCAGCAAGTCCCTCTGCATTCAGTGGGACTTACTCCCAGGTAAGTGTATGTAAGATTGAAGCCTAAATAATTTAAGGCTTGCTGGTGAATATCTTAGTTACCAATAGCACATACAAATCAGCAGTCAAATACGCTTGCAGAACCATGACATCTGAACTGAGCTTAACCATGTTTATCCAGAGCTATTAACTTCCATTCTTTGGTTTTTTTGGGGGGGGGGGATTACTTCCTACTAAATGCCCCTAAGTCTAAGACGGCAGCCTATGGCAGTGGGCCAGAGAGCCATACAGTAGCCATTTATTATTATTATTATTATTATTATTATTATTATTATTGTTGTTGTTATTATTGTTATTATTATACCTCCCTATACCCTGAGGTCTCAGGGCGGTTCGCAGAATAAAATCAAAATATAAAACCACAAAATACGTAATCGAAATAAAAGTAACAACCCAATAATCCTCCCACTAAAAATACCCTCCCATATTTTAAAAGGGCATAGGATATATACAGTAGGATCTTTTGCATCTTTTACAGCAGGCCACCATGCCATCTCACAAACAGATCTGGAAGGTCCCATCCTGTTTCACAATTGATTTGCCATGTGGCATGGAGTGTCAAGATGGCCTTGGAAATGTGGAACAAGTGGTGTGGTTCTTTGGATCTCAGCCCTTACAGGCTTTTAACCCCTCGTACATCAAGAGACTTATTTTATTTTTTTGGTCATATGCTATTATAAAGTTGTAGAGATGGGAGATGAAGGCTTATATTTAGTTGCCTTCCAGGGAACTTTTGTTATGGGGTGGCTATATGAATGCAAATAAATAAAGACTTGCTCATTGTTACAGCCAAATTAGCTCGGTGGCACTGGCTACTATATTCTTAAGGGACTTCTCTTCCACTATATCCTATTGCAAACTTAGTATCAACTGAGGAAGCGTCTATGCACATCATTTCTCATGAGCAAAATAGCAAGAGTGCCTAGAGACATGCTCAGTGGTTGCTTCTCCCTCCTGTTGTGGAATTCCCAGACCCTTGTTATGAGGTCAGGCAAAAAATGAATTGTTAGTGACAGGTAAATATTAATATTATTAGTTTTTTATGTTATTTAATTTCAACATATGTTATTACCTTTTCTTCTTGCAACATAGCTGAATGATATAGATTTAATTAGCAATCTTTTCTGCTTATACAATTATAACCTATCCTCATCCCTTCTAGGAAAGGCAGCTTATGCTATGATATGAATATCTTTACGGAGCGGGACGGTTACATGCTCAGGAAACTAACAAAACAATTATTCTGTGGCTTAACCGATATTTAGGCTCACGATATTTAGGCTCTCGTTCAAATAATACAAGCACTGTATTATTTGAACGAGATCAGCTCTCTCATTTTAAAAAATGCCAAATGGAATTAATGTTCATTATATATATGTATATATGTGTGTGTACACACACACACACACACACACACACACACAGCTATCTACTGATATTCGGAAAATTTCTAGATTTCTCCGGGCTAGTGCCAAGCATCAGACCACCAAGCCAGGTAATTCTTTTAGCTAATCTGCAGCAGGAAAAAGAAAGCAAACTTCTTTGTGTCTGGCTGCCCCTTGGCAGTGTATCTGAACCCTGGTGGGTTCCAGAAGGGACTTGCTCCACAGTTGAGAGGGCAGTTTCACGGAGCCGAACTGCTGAGAGAACCTAATGAGTTGTTTTTAAGTTTATTTATATGCCACTTTCCCACCCATAATGCCCCCAAAGGAGCTCGCAAGAGCAGCAAAACGCAAACATCAATATTACCATACAGCAAAGATATTTAAAATGCGGCAATATGTTAACAAAGGAGAATAGGGAACATGCAAGTTTCTGAAACTGGCCTGGAACCACCCTTCTGTGTCGAGCCACCTACACGTTACTTGTATCTGTGATTCTCGCTGTGATTCTCGTGATAGCCGTTGCTGCTGCCCTGTTACAAAATAGTATTTAAGCCCTGTCTCAGTATCTGAATTGTCTCCCCTGCCCTGAAGACTGATTCAGTTTGCATTGTTTCAGCAAGGAAAGAATAGTCATTCAGATTCATTTTAAGCAAACTGGATTAGGAATGGAGGCTTAGGTTAGAGAATTAGGTTTGGTTCTACCCCTTAGTTTGGATTTTGTTGTGTCTTTCCATGCAATTAATTTATAATATGTTTCTAATAACAATGTAAAAGGAGGTGACAAAGCACAGAAAGAAAAGAAAGCTAGCTGGTGGGGGGGGGTTCTCTAAAAAGCTTCCCAGCATTTATGCAAATATAGCAATTACAAATTATGTTGATAAATAAAAATATCACTATCGAAGAACAACATTACACTTGACTATACTGCTAAATTTTCCATTTTTGTCACCGTAACAACAGTCCATTTACTTTTAAATTTAATTAATTTTCTCTGATTCTGATACTGTTAGTTTTACCATTCCAGCCCTGTATCATACAGAACATAGAACTCAAGATTTAATCCATGAAAAAAAATCCCACAAATTTCCTCCCATTAGTCTTGCATAAGCCATAACAGCCAATATAAGTTTTCAATACTTCTATTCAATAAAGATTTTTGGGGTGCCCATAGGGACCACAGACCCAGTCATTATTTTATTAATATGCAAGCAAGCACTTTTGACCAAAAATGATGAATCAGATAGGGTTGCTACCAGATATCACAATAATTGGCTTTCGGGCTTCTACATCTCCATCAGGTCTCTATTTCAGATATTATCCAACTACAGTATATCAGATTAAATATGTTGTATGCATATGAAATATCTACATGCATTTAGTGTATTGTCCAGCTTAGCTCTTAGTTTTAGCTTTGACCTTGATCTGCAAAATTCTATACAGTACAGTATTTTCTAGGCTGACCTACTGGGCTATGCCCTGTGTCTAGCTATAAATCTATCAAGGTCTGATCTCTCTCTTCCTTCTCGGGATCTACAGGTTCACTCAGGAAACTTGTATTTTTAAGAATCAGATATTAGTAACCCTAGATGGGAGATTCGCACACATCAATATGTATGTAGCTCCTCGTGAAGAGTGAATGCGACATGCAGTTCATTAATTATTTTTATAAAAAGGTATGTGTGTGGTATGAAGTGGTATACCATAGGTCTTAAGAATAGCATACTAACTAAAGAACTTTTAAAAATATGCTTATGATAATGTCCCTAATCTGAAGCCCTTTCCACATGTTATATTTGTGTAAGAACATAAGAAGATCCCTGTGGGATCAGACCAATGGCCAATCTAGTCCAGCATCCTGTTCTCACAGTGGCCAGCCAGGTGCTTATGAGAAGCCTGCCTTCTTCCAGGGGACAATGCCACCACACACTCATCATGCTACACAACTCGTATGCTTCTGAATAACAGAAACCACACTTGTGGTTTCTGTTATTCAGAAGCATACGAGTTGTGTAGCACGATGAGTGTGTGGTGGCATTGTCCCCTCAACAACGGGTCTTCGTTAGAATGCATGAGAAGAGCCCATCCTGTACACTCAAGGGCTTTGTTCAGACATCCTAAGGAACACGTACAGGCTGGGGGTGGAATCTTCACTATATAACAAATCCACGCGTGCCTTCATACACATAACATCTGAAAAGTGCTTGGAAGAAATTCAGATCAGTGTGAATACTGGACACGCCATTAAAAAAACCACACAACTCCTTTATGAATTACCACATCTGGTTGCTATTATTTAACGTGACACATCTTCATCTCCAGGGTAGGCCTGAGACCTACCATACTTTAGTCCCAGGAGTCTCCAACATGAAAACAATATTCACTTATGAGATGCCATTTATTTGTGTTCGAAAGGGTTTTGATTGGTGTTGAACTCTGAAGAAGTCTAGTTATCGTAGACAAAATTGTTCCAGACAATACATGTGCAGAGTCATATATTTAAGGATTATATTTCAAATAATGTGGAACTCTTTGGAACTCCTTCCCTAGAGAAGTTAGACTGGCATGCTCCTTCTTGTCCTCCCACTGGCAGCTGAAGACCTCCTTGTTCCAACAGGCTCTGGGGAAATGACTGTTTTTAATGAGGGGGCTGGTGCCATGCTGTTTTTGTTGTGATTGACTATATTTACATGCACACACACACACACACACACACAAACACACAAAGTTTTAATTCTGTTAATGTTTCATTGTTTTTAATGATTGTTTCCCTCCCTATGGCTTTAACAGTTCTTATTTTATCTGTAAGCTTCTTTGAATCCCTGTCATGGAAAAAGATGTGGTATAATAATAATAATAATAATAATAATAATAATAATAATAATAGTTGTTGTTGCTGCTTGCTGCTGCTGCTGCTGCTGCTGCTATTATTTTCTGACTGCTGCTCAGTCAACAGAAAATCATATTTCCACTGAACAATCTTAGGAATACGACCTCTTCAGAGATACAATAACATAGAGGCTGGGGAGGGGGTTGCTTTGTTTTTGTATTTAAAAAGCATCTCTGAAGCTGAGACATTATGTTTCAGCACTCAGGAAAATTAATATGGCTGAGCTGTAATAATCCTTCGGAAACCAGGGTCTGTCATGGATACCCTAACAGATGTGAGCACTAAACCCCCTGCAACATGCTACAGTATATCTCTGTGCATAATACGTGCATTTTAACCTCACATGTTGTTCAGGACCGATACACCTTATTTCATGTTTTGAAGCTCGGGTTCTGTAGGCCTCTAATAGAGCAAAATGGGTTATACGTTGCAATCACTTCTTATGGAAAATTAAATTACATTTATTTGCAGTTACAAAGAGTTTAGTTAAAATATTCTTCCCTTCCCATCTTGGGTTTATGAAGAAACTGGATTGGGAGTTTTCATTTCCCTTCATAGGGCCAAGCAAGAATGCTATAAGTCTTGACCAAAAGCATCTTTACTTCGTGTTTCTCGGGCATTTAAGTTCAGTCTGCATTAGTAAAACCACCAGCATCCAAATGCAGGTGGGGACAAAGCAAATAGCACCAACAACAATTCTTATTTGCAGTGGAATCCTCCTAACCATGTCAACTCAGAAGTAAGTCCTATCGAATTCACTGGGGCATATTCCTTGTGAAATGGGGTTAGGATTATACAGCCTGGTAATGCTTAATTTTTGTAGTAGATGAAGTTGATATCATCACAAACTAACTCGGAAAAGTGACCTTGTGCCAGCATTACAGTGCCTTTTGGGGGGAAGAATTGTGCCAAAGGCATGACCTGTTGCTTCTTGATCTGTTTTTTCCAAATCTTGGTTGCAATGAGTAGCCAGCTTCCTAGGAGTTGTTAGAATGCTGGGCTTTGGCTGTGGAGCAGAGAATCCAAATCCAACCGTGAAGCCCATGGGGTGAGCTTGGGCTGATCACTTTGTGTCAGCCTAACCCAGGGGTAGGCAACCTAAGGCCCGGGGGTCGGATGCGGCCCAATCACCTTCTCAGTCCGGCTCATGGATGGTCCAGGAATCAGCGTGTTTTTACATGAGTAGAATGTGTCCTTTTATTTAAAATGCATCTCTGGGTTATTTGTGGGGCATAGGAATTTTTTCATCCCCCCCCCAAAAAAATATATAGTCTGGCCCACCACAAGGTCTGAGGGACGGTGGACTGGCCCATGGCTGAAAAAGGTTGCTGACCCCTGGCCTAACCTATTTCACGGGGCTGTTGTGAGGAGTAACTGGAGTAACCTACATACATGTATGCTATCCTTTGTAAGTGGGAGAATGATGGGTTACAGATGTTAACAATAGGTGCAGCTGCAACCAACAAACATGGGGAAGAAGTGACTGCTGCCAGATTATGCCGCTCTTTACCTAACGTGAAATGCACGACATGGCATGAAGTTTGGAGCTTTCACACCTTTGACAATCTGTAGCCAATGAATTGGAATGGGATTGCAGAAATGCTGAGCACAACGTAGTCATATCACACATTTATTTTATTTGGACATTATCAAGCAAGGGCATAGAAACACTAGTTAGCAAATACCACACATCCTCTGCAGCATTAAATTAGTCCCTGGTAAGTCCCAGGCAAAGCCACTCCATTTGAACAAACGGCAAATTTGGAGGTGTAAACTAAGCTGTGGCACTCCCTCTCCACAGAAGTGTATCTGGCACCTTCATTTTACAGCTTCCGGCAAATGCTAAACATTAGAAAGAACTTCCTGACAGTAAGAGCTGTTTGACAGTGGAATTTGCTGCCAAGGAGTGTGGTGGAGTCTCCTTCTTTGGAGGTCTTTAAGCAGAGGCTTGACAGCCACCTGTCAGGAATGCTTTGATGGTGTTTCCTGCTTGGCAGGGGGTTGGACTGGATGGCCCTTGTGGTCTCTTCCAACTCTATGATTCTATGATTCTATGAAATGCTGAAGATGTACCACTTTACTCTGGCTTTCAACACTTGAGGTGTAGATTGCTAGGCCCAACCTTATTTTTGTGATCATAAGATGTTTTAAACTGTTTTTAATGTTGTGTCTTAAAGTTGTAACCACTCTGGGGCATTAGCATGAAGGGCAGGTAAATAATAATAATAATAATAATAATAGGAGGAGGACTAAAAACACAAGCTAGATAACTGACAAGTCAAATTATTCTGAATTCCATGTCATAAAAAGAGGGGAAAAGAGGGGTGTTCTTGCATGTTAGGACCTCTCTTCCTGTGCTGTGCTCAACAGTACAATAGCTTGTAGATTCCTGAAAGAAATGGCATGATTATTGTAACCACTGCACTGTCGACCTTTTAAGTTACAGGTAGGTAGCCGTGTTGGTCTGTCATAGTAAAACAAAATAAAAAGTAAAAAAAAATTCCTTCCAGTAGCACCTTAGAGACCAACTAAGTTTGTTCTTGGTATGAGCTTTCGTGTGCATGCACACTTCTTCAGATACCTTTTAAGGTGTTGCTGCCCAGTGTAGCCACTGATTGGCATGTTTGAATTGTCCTTTTGGTGGGGAAATCCTCCCTGATATCCTAAGCCACGGGAATTTCCCCACAAGCAGCCAAGAGGCAGGGATCGAGGCTGGAGCACAGGGTACCGCAAATGTGGCCCCTTGGGAAAGCGGTGAGTGACCATGGTCACCTATGAAATCATTAATACAATCTCAAATGTTTGCTTCCTCCCTCCTCTGCCCCCAAGTCAGCCCAACTCATTGTGCCATTCATTTCAACAAAACAAAAATCAGGGCCTTTATAGGGACTATCTGTTTGAATGATAGAAAAACAAAAAATGGTCATATTTTTCTTCTTTTCCAAACCAAAACCCTTCAGCAGGTTAATTTTATAAATATAATCAGCAAATGTTCCACTTCTGAAAGCAATCCCAAATCTAACTGCAGACATGATATTGACAATCACCCAGATCCATAGGTCCAAGTGCAATAGCTAGGGTTGACATATTTCAAAAAGTGAAAATCCAGACACAAAAGTTGTTGCAAAATCTATTTTTTTAAAATGTGTGTGTGTGTGTGTGTGTGTGTGTGTGTGTGTGTGTGTGTGTTTTAAGGAAACTCACCAAAAAATAAACACTTCTGACATGGGTTGCCGTACGCCTGGGTTTTCATGGACATTCCTACATATTTCAGAAATTCCGTCTGGGTGTATGGCAGCCCTACAATAGCACCTGTAGCCCTCTGTTTAACAAATTATTAGTGACTGGTCACATTACCTGGATCTGGGATGCTTGTACCGTTGCAACAACTGTTTGCACATACGGCAGGAGCCCATCTAAACACCTCTCCAGGCATCAAGGCTAGCACGTTCATTAAACGCAATGAAATTTAAAGTAAGCAACAAACAAAACCCTATATATTTTGAAAAACATCCCATTTAAATGAAGGGATAGATGTATTTATAGTCAGGGTCATAATGATACATAACAATGAATAGGAAACATTTAATCAAAGTATCAGGTCAGGCCACCATTTTTTATCACTGTGCCAGCTGTTAATATTAGAAAAGTTAATTAAAACCCTTATGGCTGCAGTCCTGCATGCTCTTACCTAGAATAAGTTTCATTGAACTCATGGGGCTTTCTTCTGAGTAAACACGTATAGATTTGCAATGTAACAATCCTTTTTTCATTTTTTAAAAATACAAATCACATGGTTTCTTAATTTCATCATGAAGATATTGTGCTGATAACAGAATTTCTTTCCTTTTATCAGTCAGCTATGTATATTAGATTTCTCATGTTTTATAATTTGCAAAAGTTACATTTAGAACTTACCTCCATAGTATTTATTTCATTTTTTAAAAACATACCCCACTTTCCCCCTCCATATAAAGGAGTTGCTCAAAGTGGCTTGCAATTAAAAAGCAAATGATGCAAGCAGCACCAAAAGAAAGCAAACAGAAAAAGCAGCATAAACAATGCACACTGAGCAGCAACAGAATCAAAACTTTGCTTGAAAAGGAAAACTTTTTCAAATGCTGGCAGAACACACATAAATAAAGGTGATAACCTCTTGGGCCTGGGAGTTTCATATATGCAGTGGCACCAGATGAAAAACTCTAATCTCAGAAGTGAGCTGGTCCTGCTTATAAGTGCACAGCTGTAATTGTGGGTGAAAGATATGTAGTGTATGCAATGCAAGTGTGAGAGGAGTACCTGGTAATAATGTGTTGTGGGGCCTAATATCAGACAGGAAAGAGGGTGAGCAGGCCTTCAGAGCATTAATTTTTCTTTCAGATGTATGGACAAATGGGCAGGTTTTTACAGCTGTCTATCTTGAAAAATTGTCTGTTTGCTTTGCATAGACGATATGCAACTTAAGCTTGCTTTATTTGGATTTTTGTACAGTAGTTGTGTAAGGTAAAAACAGCTTCAAACTTGAGATGCCATTCATTCATATTGTTGAGATCTGGTTTGCTTGTTTTTATATAATCCTAAGGCAAATCTGCAACATCTCATTACTAGAAAGACTATATCAATGTACTGTACATAAAAATCAAAGGTAGCTTGTGTTGATCCATAAGTAAAAAAACACCTCCAAACCGCACAGTTGGACAGTATCTTTATTGAAATGCACATGCACATGCACGAATTTTGTGGCATGCTTTCTACTTCTCTTCATCAGGCAAGACATTATATGGAATGAATGGGGGGGGAGTTAAAAATAAAAAGTACTAAAAATAAGTTGGATGTTGTAGCCATAAGGTCAGCTTGTAGACTCAGTTCCAAGATGGAGATTGCAGGTTGAACACATCTTTGTTAGGTGCTACAGATATCAGTTTACATATCTAGAATTCTGGGATAATGAAGCAATGGCTGTTCCCACTTCTGGCATGGTTCCTGTTCCAGGTATGCATCTCTGCAGATCCCTGCCCCTATTTCTGCCTTTGGGGAAATGCTTTGTTAAAATGTTGTCAGTGTAGTGTTACTTGCTAGTGTTGCAGTTCTTCTCAGTTTAGCTCAAAGTATCTAGAAGCTGTGTCTGACAGCATCATTCTACTCAGAAATAAGTCAGATTGGAGGTGTATTGTCTCTAGTGATATCCATGTAAAACATGTGTTTGAACACTTGGGCACAATATAGTGAATAGCATGACATTTCACACTCTGTGGCTCCTGAAGTTTATTTTGAATAGTTGATAATATACTGTAGAACAAACACTGTCTTGGGTTTTAAATCAGTGAAGATGTTTCTGCAAAGCAAAGCAAATATAGCATATGATGGATCATCAGCGATGTGTAATTGTGTGTGTGGTGTTTAGGTCCAGCGCAAGACATTTTGCTGCCTGTGGTGGAGCAACATACATACATACACACACAGTTAAGGTGCACCCAGTGAAGGTGGGTAAATGACCCCTGGATGGTTAAGTCCAGTCAAAGGCAACTATGGGGTTGTGGCGCTCATCTTGCTTCAGGCTGAGGGAGCCGGCATTTGTCTGCAGACAGCTTTCTGGGTCATGTGGTCAGCATGACTAAACCGCTTCTGGCGCAACGGAACACCGTGATGGAAGCCAGAGCACACGGAAACACCGCTTACCTTCCTGCCACAGCAGTACCTATTAAACTACTTGAACAAGTGTGCTTTTGAACTGCTAGGTTGGCAGGAGCTGGGATACAGCATCGGGAGCTCACCCTGTTGTGCGAATTTGAATTGCCGACCTTCTGATCAGCAAGCCCCAGAGACTCAGTGGTTTAGACTACAGTGCCACCCGCATCCCTAAGGTGCATAGTATCCAAGGCTGATCACGTTATTTTAGCATCTCAGGTAGAAAATGCCACAAGTTCCTTGTTCTTCTCCTGGCAGTAAAAATAGAACAATGCATTTGGAATTCCCTCCCTGTTGAGACGTGCCTGTTTCCCTCATTATTTATTTTAGTCAGAATCTAAAAACATTAGCATTTACACAGGCATCTGGTAGTTGAAAGACATTGTTTCTGGCAACTTTGAAATTATTAATTTGTTTTTAAAAAATAAGCAAACATTAGTTTTTGTTGTTGTTTGCCACCCTGGTATTACTATTAGTATATAAAGCCCCTACAAGATCACCTCCGTGTGCCTGCTCAACCACTTCAGTCAGCAGTATTGGCACTACTGCGGGGGCCACATAATACCTTCTCTGAATTTTAAGAACTCAATCATTTGGTGTAGCAGAGCCAACACTTTGGGACTCCCTGCACAATGCATGCAGGGACATCAGGAATGGTGCTTGCTAGCATGCCTGCCCCTACCCCTATCCACACTTTGGCCTATAGTACACATACTGTTGCTTACTGGACTGGGCTTGTCTACGTATCCCTTAATAACTGCTCAGGTCCCAGCGAAATAACCAAGGCTTTGTTTTCCATGTAACCAAGAAAAAGAAGAGTGTGTTGTGTTAATGTGTATTATGCAATAGACCACATATGTTTTGCTGTCTGCAGAGTGCATATCTCATATGGCTCTTTTCAGTGCTTTTTTCTGGGGGGGGACACACATACCCCTAAACATTTTGTGAATCTAAGTTTGGCCTCATTGAGGGGCAGTATTTCAATGAGAGTAGGAAAATGAGAGTACCCCTAAACATTTTTTTTTAAAGAAAAAAAGCACTGGCTCTTTGACTGGGAATTAGCTGTTCTTGCAATACATTAAAACCCCAAAGCGATCTCCGTGCGATAGCAACAAAGATTGGTGGAAATTATGATGTTATTACCACCACAGGAGTACATTATGGCAAACCTTTAGAGGACAAAAATGCTTCAAGACATCTTTTTTTGTACCTATTATATTTCTAGAGAGGGTGGGGCCAATTCATCTCATGGCTAAATGATAATCAGTCAGCCCCAAAGTGGTGCATTGGTGGCAATAAAGGCCCCTCTGATGCCAGTGCACCCCATCTTCATCCAGATGGCTCTTGATAGTCCTTCCTTTTCTCCTCATGGATCACGTTTTACACCATGGACTGTGCTACCTCTGAGGAGACAAGTGGAATGCTGATAACCCAGTGACAATGACATTCCCAGTGACAATTCTTTTACTTTGAGGTGGGTACTTGGGGCTACTTGGTATGCCATTATAATCTGATTACTTTATCATTTATTCTCTCAAAACCCTGAGGTTGTCTAGAATACTTAACCAGCCAATCTGAACATTCAAAATAGTTGCATTATGCAGCACTATGGGAAATGCATCATGCCAGAAAGCAAGTGGAGAACTCATACCCGAATGCTTTCTGTGTAAAAAAGGGGGGGAAGGGGAAAAAAACCTCTCCATATCCATAGAAATTTGGTACATCAACAAAAGGTTTGAGCCAGAAGTTCTTTTCTCTGCAGTGTGCTGAGATATATTAAGATGGCAGAGCTTTTGAACAAATTGTCCACCATCTATAGTCAGTGACACTGGCCACAAAGGGCTGTGCCACATGATATAACATCTGCTGTGATAACATTTTAGGCTGTTTCAGTCATCTGTGCTCTCTCAGGATAATTTTACTGCCTCCTGTGCTTTGCAGTGTAAGCCCTGAAAGACATTTATTAAGGAATACTAAGAGGAAAAAATGCATATGCATGTGTGTCTGGTATGAATGCATGTAGGAAAGTATAGGCTTAATTTACTGTTTTAAGTATTGATGTGCACTGAATGTTCCAGTATATGTCTAATTTGGAAAGTGCTTGTACTTTCATAATAATTTAAGTAAGAGTAGGGTCCAAATTGGCCTACCTCACACTCATCATAAATTCCCCAAATGGAAGGAAACATCTGTGGAGTTATATTCTCCAAAGATGACAAAAGGGGGGGGGGGTTCCTAGAAAAAGAGGTGCCGGAACTTGTTGACCCCTTTTTAGGGGGAGCACCCACCCAAAGTTATTGAGCTTTTAAGGGAGAAGACTTCTCTTCTTCACTTGCTTGCCACACTGCCACACCCAAAAATATACACAACCCTGAGCACCATGCCACCCCCACAACCCTGAGCACCATGCCACCCCCCACCTCTGTCCCGCAGCCACAAGCGATGTGCCGAGGAACAGCACTGCAATGCTACAGAGGTGACAGAACGCACCAAAGAGGTACCAGAACTGAGTTCAGATGAGTTCTGGCTCCGAAAAAGCCCTGCTCAATATTAGAGTGGCAGAGAGAAATTGTTCCAGATTATCTATTCTTCATGAATTGTCTTAAGCTTCTGCCCTCCTGTTATGTTTGTTAGATACAGTGTTTACTTTCTTACCATTTGTAGCACTTAGTGGGGAATACTGAATGTTCAAGTAGCAATGGAACATGACATCTTTTTGAACTGCAGTGTATCTGATTACTTGCTTTGGTACCAGATCTAACAACGATTTTTATTTTTATTTATTAAATTTGTTAATTGCTTTATCTTGCCCAAGACTACCCAAAACAATTTACAACCAAATTGAATTGGTTCAATTATTGAACATCCTGGTGAACAAGGTTTGTATGTAAACACTGAAAATATACAAATATGTAATGTCTATCTATCTAGGAAAAAATCAGTCAAAAGGCCAGTTCCCTGCACAGTCATGCACAGAATCCAATATAGGACTATGCCAATAGGTGTAGGATTGATTCTCACTAACTGGGGGTCCTTGGGAGCCAATGGCATGTTCATTCGCCATTGATAGGTTTTTCCTGACTGCCCTTTTTGTCCTCCCCCCCCCGTATGAATGGTTCCTGTTATCTCCTGTGTAAAACAATAAAATGCTATATTTGCAACATTGCTTCAATAAGAGCAAAACTTATATTTCACCCATGACATTATACAGCTTCACTGAGCTGATAATAACTGAGCAGAGGGAGGCAAGATGTCTCTACACTGCATCAATATACAAAAACATCCTCCACACACTGCTCTCATAGTATTATATGTGCAAATGTCTGTATGGGTTAGTCTATCATAAAACAGGCCTGAGGACCAAGAAAGGGAAGTTGTTGTGGTTTATGTGGATGGTATTTCCTTCTACCAGGTTTTATCTGAACAGGTTCCAATTGTGAATGTTTTTTGTCCCTGGTGTTGCCTAACAAAAGAGACTGGGAATTTTGATAGTGCCCCAAACACCATTTTAAGGACCTCCGGAATGGTGAGACTCGAGGGACCTCTATATCAATGCCAAGGCTGCCTTGTTTGAGACAGCTTAGACCTTCATAACTGCCCTGACAGTTGGCAGTCCCAGTTGGCAGTCCCCATGAGGCAGTCCCAATATGCCACCAATACATGTAGTACTCCCAACTTGATATTGTCAACTTGGAAGGAGGATTGTGGTCTGATTGTGGGTTGTTTTAAACTCCCCTGCAATGATCAGCTCACTTCCTGGTGAGATTTCATGGATATTTCTATACACAGCGATAGTAGACCTATTAAAATGGTCCCATCCCTGAAACCTAATGGGACCTGAGGATTCCTGAGTCCTTTGGGACAGCTGGTGCTTTTGTTGATGCTCTAGTTGGTCTGTGGGATTCAAAAATGACTTGAGGAATAGACGAAGTCCTATGAGGAAGAGTTGCAGTGTTCTTAACTTACACCCCCTTCACAGATACCAAGTAGACTTATCACAGCAAGCACAGGACTACTTGCAATATATCAGTATTCCTTACACACATACACACTGTGCTCATCTAGATATAAACATGTGTTTTGTATTTGGGAAGTTTTCCAAAAGAATTTAGTGGGACTTGGAGACTTTATGAAGTGGCTTGTTCACAATGCTTGCCTTCTTTATGGGCCTTGTGTATAATCAGTGTCTCAGTGAAGGTTTGCTCAGAAGCCCACATGAACTACTCTGGTTTGCTGTGGGGGTTGTTTTATTTTTGAAGAAGAGTGAGATAAAAGGATTGCAAGCAAATTGACAAATAAATAAATAAATAAATAAATAAATAAATAAATAAACAGTATTGTAAAAAGCCTCTTGAAGCCTCTCACAGCTGTGTGCACTTAAAAATGTCAACGCAAGATAAAAAGCAGAACGAAGGCCGGCCCAGCCGTTAGGCAGAATGAGACGACTGTCTCAGGTGGCAGATACTAGGGGAGGAGGGGAAATGGTGTGGGGTGGTGGGAACCGAGCTATGTATGTTATGCAACCTGACCAGGGCCCATTCTAAAGCTATCCCGAGGCCCTTTGATGCTGTGGAAGATGCTGCTACACATACATTTTGATGTAAAATTCATCCCCTCCTGCGAATGCGCCAGCCAGCTTCTGGAAATTAGGTGACACCATCTTGTCCTTTGCCTCAGGCCACAAAATGGCCAGGGCTATCCCTGAATAAGTATTTTTAAATTGAAAGCATGCTTTAATAAATGTAGGTTTTTAATTAACATGCAAGACCCAGGAAATTCAAAAGGCACCATTAGTGTCATCTGTGCACAGTGGTTGTGGTGGTGGGAATGTCCCTGTAGACTTAACAAGTTGACTTTGTAGGGTCTTACCTAAGGGCCTGTTATTGAAATCCTCCTCACAGAGCTCTAACAAACCTCAATGTAAAAAAAAAAAAAAGAGGGGGGGAATTATTCACATGCACGTGTTGTGCCTCCTAAAATGCAATTATTTAAATATTAATAATAAAATAACATAAATAATATTGTGTTGGAATTGCCAATGCTACCGCTTGGACATGGGCTGGAGACAGAGTCCTCTGAATCAGGTGCAGAGCGCAGAACAGATCTTGTGGTGGGGCAAGGGGCAAGCAGAGTCTAACACAAAAACAGGACATTCATTTAAGGTGAACAGCTAAAACAGAACAGCTGAAAGAGAAAGGACAACCCTTGCTTTTCTGGCAATTGGTGTCAAAGCAAAAAATAAATAAAAGGCAAAGTTGGGAAGGGTTTTGTTGATTTTCTGGTTGGGTGGCAACTCTGAATATGGTGACAGGTCACCTCCCTTGTATTCCTGATGGGCAAAACAAAAAAATGCTTGCCTTTCTTTTTGATCTTCTAATAGCTGAACTGCCTAGTAGCGTTACAGCAGCCCTTCCAACTGTCCCTATTTTCAGGGACGTCCCTGATTTAGAGAAGCCGTCCTGGTTTCTGATTTGATCCCGGAATGTCCCACTTTTCCTTAGGATGTCCCTATTTTCACTGGAGAAATGTTGGAGCGTGTGGTAGGATGTCCCTATTTTCATTGGAGAAATGTTGGGTGGTATGGAGTTATTCAACTCCCGAGCTGTCTGAAGGCAATCCTGTATAGGGAAGTTTTTTAAAATGTTTAATGTTTTATTATGTTTTTATATATGTTGGAAGCTGCTGGGGCAACCCAGTAAGTTGCGTGGGGTATAAATAGTCAAACTATCATTATGGAATGGGACGTCCCTATTTTCATCAGAGAAATGTTGGAGGGTATGATATAGTCAGAGAGCACATTTCCCAGGAAGGCCTGTGAGGCTACCTTCCATCCTAACTTTATCTCAAGTTGTTGTTTAGTCGTTTAGTCGTGTCCAACTCTTCGTGACCCCATGGACCAGAGCACGCCAGGCACTCCTGTCTTCCACTGCCTCCTGCAGTTTGGTCAGACTCATGTTGGTAGCTTCGAGAACACTGTCCAACCATCTTGTCCTCTGTCGTCCCCTTCTCCTTGTGCCCTCCATCTTTCCCAAATTCAGGGTCTTTTCCAGGGAGTCTTCTCTTCTCATGAGGTGGCCAAAGTATTGGAGCCTCAGCTTCAGGATCTGTCCTTCCAGTGAGCACTCTGGGCTGATTTCCTTAAGAATTGATAGGTTTGATCTTCTTGCATTCCATGGGACTCTCAAGAGTCTCCTCCAGCACCATAATTCAAAAGCATCAATTCTTCGGCGATCAGCCTTCTTTATGGTCCAGCTCTCACTTCCGTACATTACTACTGGGAAAACCATAGCTTTAACTATACAGACCTTTGTCGGCAAGGTGATGTCTCTGCTTTTTAAGATGCTGTCTAGGTTTGTCATTGCTTTTCTCCCAAGAAGCAGGCGTCTTCTAATTTTGTGACTGCTGTCACCATCTGCAGTGATCATGGAACCCAAGAAAGTGAAATCTCTCCCTGCCTCCATTTCTTCCCCTTCTATTTGCCAGGAGGTGATGGGACCAGTGGCCATGATCTTAGTTTTTTTGATGTTGAGCTTCAGACCATATTTTGCGCTCTCCTCTTTCACCCTCATTAAAAGGTTCTTTATTTCCTCCTCACTTTCTGCCATCAAAGTTGTGTCATCTGCATATCTGAGGTTGTTGATATTTCTTCCGGCAATCTTAATTCCGGTTTGGGATTCATCCAGTCCAGCCTTTCGCATGATGAATTCTGCATATAAGTTAAATAAGCAGGGAGACAATATACAGCCTTGTCGTACTCCTTTCCCAATTTTGAACCAATCAGTTATTCCATTGCCCAGGCTGTTGGCTCTTTCACAATTAAGCGTTGAGCCATTCTCTCTACTTCTGCTCTGTTCTTGATGTCAATAATTGTGTTTTATCGCTTGCTTGTTTTATGTGCTGATTTTATAATTATTTACCTTAATCATAAACCAACATCAGTACTTTTAGAAGGAATGCAGTCTAGAAATTTTGTAAAATAATTAGAAGCGTATTCTCATTATTTAATTTTATTCAGCGCTTTTAGAATGTGAGAGAATAATCAATAAAGGTACACATAGGGGGCCATTAGTCCTTCTGCCAGCTTCACAGAGGGATTCTCTCCCATGTTTATTGTTTTTTATAAACAGAGCTACTGGCTGCTGGGGCATTGTGTAAATAATAATTACCCAGCACAACACTGATTTCAACAGCCCTGTGGCTGAATCACATATTCCTCACCGTCCAATCTGCATTTGGGTTCTATTTGTAACTACTGGATTGTATGGAGTGATCATAAACTGACTTTCAATGCTTTCTACCTGTCCTTGATAGACCCACCCAGGATTTCTGAAAAAGGCGGCCACTACAGTTCTAACAACAACAACAACCATTTTTTAATCTGCTAATTGGTGCTCAGGGCATTTTGTGTAAAAAATATGACAAGCAATTCAGATTAATAAACCATGGTAAACCGATTATTAGAAAGTGAAAAAATGGACAGGAATGAGAAAATATGGACCAAGGAGAAAGAGCAGTAGATTTTCTAATAGAACCTAGAGAATAAAAGCCTTTTGTGTGCTTTTATTAATGGGGAAGGGCAAGAATCAGATGCAAGTTTCCCTCTTTGAGATAAACCACAATGGCTGGACATGCCTCTTCTGGTATGACAGTGGACCTGGTGTATGAGCATAGAAATCATCAGAGGAAGATCCCAGGAGTTGAACTCACATGGAACCACAATCTATAGCATCTTTGCTATTGTTTTTATTTAAAATACAGTTTATGAAAGCGTTAACCCAATACAAAATTGCAGGCTTCCTTTAAATTTGAATTTCATTTACCTCGTTTTACTGGTTAATAACATAGCCAGCAACTCAGTTTAGTCTGAATAATTTGAAGTTATAAGCTTCATAACCTCATTTGCCTGAATGACACTAAATGGTCCAGTTATTTTGCATGATATAGCAAATAGCTCCAGTCATAATTCCCATTGTTAGTGCTCAGGAACAAAACAATTGGTATTCAGCTAAGTTTTACTCAGAGTAGACCTGTTGAAATTAATGGCCCTAATTTAGGCGTGGGTCTACTGTGAGTAAAACATAGCAGATACCTCGCAATATTCATGTGCTGCATTTGTGTTTCTCAAAAAGCAGCTTCAGGTGCCTGCCTCAGTCTGGCTCATGGGTGGGCCAGCACTGTTCATAACCTCTATGAACTTGGTAATGTGAAAGCAGCAGCCTTTTCTACACCAGGCTACTTTGGAATGAGATACTTCCCTAGGGCTGGAATAGGTTTTCTGATTTGTCTTCCTATTAGCAGCTTTGCTGGGCTAATCACCGGTGTTGACGTGTAGCTTAAAAGAACAGTGGGTAGCTCATTCTGTATAAATATGTTCTTCTGCTCTCTGCCTCATTGCTTACTTGAAGATAGTAGTGAGGGCTAGTGGCAGTAGCAGACAGTTCTACATGCCTAAATGCTAATAACACACTCCTTTATGAGTTGTGCATAATGTTTTTCTGCTTTGGTAGGAGTTCTGGAGCAAAATGTGATTGGCATCCATTCTGAACCATGCAGCTGTAGTAACACTTCACCTATTGCATGGCTCTTCTATCAGTGCTAACTAATGGGACCTTATTGGCATCATTAAACTATATGATTGGGCCATTGACGATTATGCCCTTTATCTTTGTAAAGCCAATGTCTTGATCTGGTCCTCAAAGTCCGGCTGTGGTGGATATTGCAATGGGTTTATTGATTGCACCTTTGTTAATATATCTTGCATATATCAACCTAGACTTAGATCAAGGGTTCCCAAACTGTAGTCTTTGTACCACCAGTGGACTCCAAGCGTCATTCAGGTTGTTATCAGCCTGTCTGCAGAGCTGTGGTTGAAGACAGGCAATGGCACATCCATCGCATAGATTACTCATATTGATTTTTTAATTGTATTTTATTGCTTCTTTTATTTCTTATATTGTATATGATTGTATTACAATTTGAATTCTTTGGAATTGCAATTGCTACATCAGGCAAAGTGGTCCACCAAGACCCTCAGCAGTTTTCAAGTGGTTTGTGTGATGAACCACTGACCAAGGTAGCTCCCCATTCCTCATAAAACAGGTGGCATATGACATATGATATGACATATGTTAACAAAATTACTTTTTTTAAAAACATTTGCTGCCCTGTGTCCCTTTACAGGGCAACCCCCTCTAATGTTTCATATATTGTGCATGCTATCTGAAAACAGCATGCAGAATGCTTTCCAAATTGCTGGCTTTTCTTTTCTGGGCTTTCTTTTATGATGGCCCTGCAGAGAGACGTGAGGAATTAATTTGTCCTTTTCAAAATGGCTACTGCTACTTCTAGGGTATTGTGGTGCAGAGATTGCCTCTTCCGAGTCACTCCGACGTTGTCATTGCTCCCTGCTCTGGGTTTTGATCAACAATGATTGTCTTGCCACCACTTTGGCTTTGTGAAGAGCTAAGAGTTCTTTATTAGCTGCATTCCCCCCCCCCCCGAGCACCCTTTGTCTAAAATTCCAAGAACTGTTCTATCTCTAAGATGCTTCTCCTTTTTATCAGAAAACTCACAGTGTTCATACAAGGCTGGCCCTAACAAATGACTCAATAAGCTATCCCTTGGCTTCTGAGCTCTTTGATAGAAGCAGATCCTCTCATAAACCACATTCCCCTGGAGATGAAATGGGCCTCAGACTTGACACAAACTCTCTCAGAGTTGTGCTTGTGGCCCTCTTCTGCTTCTTTCTCATGACATAAAGGGCCAAGCTTAGTTGCATTATTCATTTTTTCCTTGTGGAGGTTTATGGCCCGGCAGAAGCAAGCAATTATTAGGTTTCAGGTGCAGGGAACTGTGCCCTTTTCTTTGTCACATTTGGAATTTGTAGCTTTATAAACTTTACTTCTGACACCAAGGCGTTCATACCATTAGAAAGCTAGACAAGAAAGTTACTGTTTCCTATAATCTAGCACATAACCTAGTGACTAAATCAGGGGTCAGCAAACTTTTTCCACGGGGGCCAGTCCACTGTCCCTCAGACCTTGTGGAGGGCCGGACTATTTTTTAAAAAACAACAACAAATTCCTATGCTGAGGTAAACCAGGCGCGGCATTTGATTGGCAAAGCTGCCGCTAGGCCTATTCCTCCCATCGCCGGGAGCCTCAGCTTCGCAGCAGGTCTGGTTTCACGGCACAGGCTGGATTTAGGATCCAGGTGGGCCTGATCTGGCCCAGGGGCCATAGTTTGCCGACCCCTGGACTAAATCATATAATGACACGATCCACACACTTTTCATGTTCATTTGAGGAAAATAAAAGAAGAGCCTAAAGTACAACCTTTAGGAATGATTTTGCACTTATTGTATACAGTGTGTGTGTGTGTGTGTGTGTGTGTGTGTGTTCTCTCATGAGATTTTCTATTAATAATAATAATATTAATAATAATTTCATTTCTATACCGCTTTGTATTTTTAAGAAAAGAATCTCAAAGCATAAAATAAAACAATCCAGAATAAAACATTACTGAAGAAAGTCAAATATAAAGTAGACATTCAATGCAATGTAATTAACAGAAAACTAAAATATTATCTTAAAAGACTTCAAAATGAAAACATTACAAAGGTGGCCAACTACAGGATGGACATTTAATTCACCAAAGTTAGTGAACAATGAAAATTTTATCTTAAAGAGTTCAAAAGAAAACATTACCAAAAGAGACCAAATAAAAATGCACATTTAAAACAGAATAATTAACAAGAGAATCAGCTATTATATCTGCTGCTGTTGCTGCCAATCCTGCCAATAGGGTTTCATGGCAGGCTGTGGCTGTGGAAGCTCAGGCTGATAGGGTCTGCACTAAGAGACAGCCAATATGGTCCCTGTTACAATAACATTTGATCACATGGGATTGTGGGCCAACTACATACATTTTGGCAAGCTGATTGGTTGTGTTGATGCCAATAGGATTCTGAACATATGCAAGATGCACAGAATTTGGCTCTACAATTTATATAATATAAATAGCTAAATATTTCATGGTTTGAATGGTGCTTGGATTTTCAAAGCCACTTTAACAATTGAGCTTTCTATTACCGGTAACACCTGTATCATTAATATGTGTATATCGTGTATATTTACTATTCTACTGGGAGCCGCCCAGAGTTGGCTTTCATCCTTATTTTGTCTTATATTGAAATTTCAAGTTATACACTGTGATTTTCCATATCAAATTTTATGATTTGATATGATATTAAAAATATTTTCAAGTTTTCTTCCCATAAAGGAATTCCAAATTAGCTGCTTTTGTAATTTAATTTTTTAAGCCAAATTTGGTTGCCAACCTGGTATATGCATAACATTAATTTCTCTGAGGGAGATTTCTATGCACATAATCAAGCTATTTTATCAACAGGTTGAGTTGTAAGCAGCTTGATGTTTTGGTAAACAAAATAATTTGACTGAAGGATGTTGCACAGATATAGGCAAATAATTCCAGAAATAAGGATCACAGAAGAACTGGTTTTCATGGTTGCTGAAACTGTGCTTATTTTTTAATCACTTTTGTTTCTCTGTGTGTATAATATTAATGTGCTGCTATATGAAATAATGTGTGGGAGATATTTAAACATACGCTGTTATGGAAAAGATGCTACATGCGCTGGAATGTAGTAGTGGTTGTAGGCTTGAGCTAGGAAATAGAAGTCCTCAGTTGGATTAGGCAATATGTTTCTGCTCTATAAAGTGTCTTCCAAGCTGGCTCATAATATTCTCAGGGTGTGTTCAGTTTAAAATATATACATTGAGAAGGAAGGAAGACAATAGGTACTTCTGTTTCAGTGTATCTGAAGAAGTGTGCATGCACACGAAAGCTCATGCCAAGAACAAACTTAGTTGGTCTCTAAGGTGCTACTGGAAGGAATTTTTTTTTAATAGGTACATAGATGCTGATAGTCCTGAAACAGGCTCCCCAAAGCAGAAAATATTTTTATTACTTGGTATTTAGTATTTAGAGTGAGAGTAGTAAACAAACTATCTTATTACCAGGCTGAGTTTTAAACAACTTTTTGTTTTTTGTAAACACAAAATTGTTTGACTGAAGGATGTTGCAGTATTAAAATGGAAACCATCCATTCTGAACTGTCTTTTTCTCACTCCCGCCCCTTCCTTTTTATTCCAGTTCTTCCTTTCCCTTCCTCGGCCCTTTACTTTCCTCCCCTTGTCCATATCCATTGACAATGTCACTAATCTACCCTGTAAAACAGGAATGAGTCTTTGTTCTCTTTGCCTTTTCTCTCTCCTAACACACACACACACACACACACACACACACAGAGAGAGAGAGAGAGAGAGAGAGAGAGAGGTTTACTTATAAGCAAGTGGTAGATAGATAGATAGATAGATAGATAGATAGATAGATAGATAGATAGATAGATGATAGATAGATATAGATAGATATTTAGTCCATGCCCAAGTCATCTAGCTTCTCTCTTTACAGCATCTGTAATCTCACACTTCGTCTATTGTCACTGTATTCTCTCTGGTTTGTACTGTCTTACCTTTGTCTAGGAGTCTACTGTTGAAGTAAACGAACCTCTTTTACTGCCCTGATCATGTGACATCCTTTCTTATGTCCTCATGCTAATGACTTTTCCAGTCACAGTTCCAGTAGAATCTTATCACCATCTCTCTGCTCTTATCCATCCCTGCCTATCACCATTGCTCTTCCAACTCTACCACCCTTAGCTATGCAGCTTACCCTTCTTTCCCAAATAACACCACTCTTTCTCTCTTGCTGCCCCTTAATCTTGGAACATATCCTAGAACATCTATGTGACGCTACCTTCCACTTCAAAACCCACCTTTTCGGTGAATCCTTTGACACAGTCCCCTCCCCTCTCTGCCCTGCTGGAACTGAGCCTAATTCACTGTAATTGAAATTGTACATATTTGCTCCTTGTTTTGCTCTACTCCCATTTACCACCTTCTTCTCTGTTGTCTCCCTTGTCAGATTATAGATTGTAAGTCCTCTGAAAAAGTGACCTATCCTGTTCTACTCTGTAAAATGCCATGCAGATGGATGGCACTGTACTACATAAATAATAGTAACTGTCTTTGTTGTGACCTGAACATGCATTTGCCCAATTGATCTGAAAGTAGGTGAAGTCACCCATTCTTACAACACTTTCTCTTTAGCCACCTCCCTGATTTATTTCTCCATCTCACGGTCATCATTTTGGTCCAAAAGCCATAGTACATCCCTTGTCCTAAATTACTTTTCATGCCTGGTATTGTTACCCGCAGCAATTCTGTGGAAGAGTTTCTTCCACTTTGTTGAACTGACACAGTCTCCAATGTGCCCTTTTCTGCCCTTTCAACAGAGTTCATAACCACAGACAACTGTGTCTCACTGTTTCTCTCCATTCCATCAGGTTTCTGATATGCCCACTATGTTGTTGTTTAGCACCAAGCACTCCAGGTTCCCCCATCTTGACTCAGAGGCTTCTAGTATTAACATATAAAACCTCTATTCGTTGTTCAATAGGGAGTTCCTGTCTCCTGAAGGCTCATGATGATGTAGTTCTACTGTTGAAGCTGAGCAAGTCTGGACTTGTAAGCTATCTGGGTATGATACATCTTGGGAACCATGTGTAAGCAACTCTGAAATTCTTAGAGGAAGAGCCAGGGTATAATAAACACCTGCACCGCTAGGTAGTCTGGCTTCTACACTGAGAACAGCAGAGGTACAATAAAACAGAATGATTAGCAGAAGCAAGCATGGGTATGTTAACAGCAAATATTGAAGAGCCAAACTAATTTCCTTATCTGTCAGCACAATTTAGAATGTGTCAGATATTTTTCTCTGTCCATCCATGGTTGAGTTTCGTTTGCTTGTAATAGTGATTTCATTTACCAATATAAAAGCTGAGCTATTGGAGGTAAGCAGACCTTCCAACAAGAGGCAGCAACTCCACCAGCACTGCATCAGAGAGAACTCCTATATCTCAAGGTCCTGCAGTTTCAGACACAACATAGCTCTCTTGCTCCCCAGTTCAAATGGCATACTCCAAACTGTTCCCAGCTGCTCTCCACATGTATAATGAGCATGTAGAAGGCAGGTAGGGGCAAGCTTCACCCTTGCCATCTGCATGTTGAAACATACATCTGCAACATACATGCAATGGCAAGGTTCCGTGTGATTGGGTATGGTGATTGTGGGGGAATACCTACCAGGTGGCTACAATCAAGAGAGCCAAATTTACAAATACACATACCAGTTTCAGCAAGGCCTTCAACAATGGCAAATTGCAAAAATGTGGCTTAGACTATGCTGTATTATTACATCACCCAGCTGCTTGAAAACCTGTATGTTCAGGTCCAGCTGTCTGAAAATCTGCATTTGCTTAACATAGGGTTGCCATATGTCTGGAATTTCCCAGACATAACTGGGATTTGGCTGTCAGAAACAGTGTCTGGACAGAAATCACTTGAATGTCTGGGGAAATACGGCTGTATGGCAATCAGTGTCAGAAGTGTAGATTTTGGCAACTTTCCTTAAAAATAGCTCAAAAACTTTTTTGAAAAAAGATTTTGCAAAAAAAAAAAAATCCCAAAAAAACTCAACAAGTTCTGTGTTTGGATTTTCACTTTTCGAAATGTGGCAACCCTAAGCTTAACACTACCAAGAGGAATGAAAGAATCAATGCAAGGTGGCTAACAAGTGGGGTTTAGCAGGATTTGTCCAGGATCTAGTGGTGTTCAACATTTTCATTAATGACTTGTTGCTAATCCTATGAGCTGCTGTGTGTCTCAGCTGCTACAATCAGCTCCCAGCACTGGCAGGAGGCCACAGTTGGCACTCTTGTGACAACTTTAGGATCCTGCAAAGCAGCAGAAGCTATCCTTGCCTCACTGCTGCTTGCATGCCTGTCCCAGCTCTACTCTGTGGTCTTGAACAATTCTTTCCCCTCAAGACATTGGGCAGTGCTGGGAATAAAGGTGTTAGGAACCTGGCTAACTACACTAAATGACATTAAAGCAGCATTACACAAATGGCTTTCCTTGTAGCAATAATAGGAGATATTCCTGGCAGGGTTAGCCATCTGCATCTTTGCGATTGCACCATTGCTACAATCCAAGTATTAAACATATATAGATGGGGAGTGGAAATCAGTGGAAAACTATTTAGGCTACAGCAACTTTGAGAAGACTATGAGATTACAGTATCTCAACAGTGTGCCACAAAAAAAGAAAATGCCTCTGTAAAATTAATGCCATCCACTTGGGGTAGCATTTAGAGAAGGAATTTAGGATTTGGAGAAGAAAAGCAGCAAGATACAGACATATACATGACATGTGTAAAAGGCAGAAGGAACTGGGAAAGTATCACAAAAGTATAATGCTTGAAACCTCATCACTTGCAACTGATCAATTGGCTCCATTGAAAAGCATTGCCTCTAAGGTGAAGTTGTGTTTGATGGCTTTTTAGCTGGATCATTCACACATGAAAAGTGGTTGATATACTAAAGAGATGAGCTATCGTCTGTATACTTATCAAAAGATGATGGGGGGGGGGGACATTAAAGATTTATCCAATACATTGAGATCTTCCATAAAGGCTTTCTTTCATAAAGTAGAGAGAAGGCAACTAGTCACAATGTCACTTGAGGCAGGGCAGGGGGAAAATGGCTTGTAATGTAGACTCACTTTCCAAAAATGGAGGGGCTTCTTCCATTTGTGGATGTGTCTTTGATTCAGAAGGGAGCTCCTGCTGTTAGAAAGGGTGAGAGACAACTTTCATCCTTTTCTCCCCACCCTAGAGCAACCTCCAATGCTCCCAACTCCACTAGAGAAGATTTTGGGGGATATAGGGGGTTGCTAGGGGGAGGGGAGATCAACAAAATTACTGCCTTCTTTCCTCCAACAGAAGCATGCCATGAACGGAACTCTATTCACAGGATGTTTAGATCCTCACCAAAAAAGATGCAGCAAAGAAGACTGAATGTGGAATATCAGAAATTACTGCCTAACTGGAAGGATAATAGGTTAACAAACTGTATTGCCCTAAAATGGCTATGCTGCTTCTCTGGGGATGATTTTAAGTTTATAGAATTCTTCTATTACAGAGATGGTGGAGTGAATTACTCTTAAGTCACATTCCAATTTTCTAGTCCCATTGTCTGGCAAATGTACAGTTTATGGATCCATTGCAGAAACTGACAGCAGACTTATTTTATATAGTCTATGCAAACTGACCCTGATTTCTGCCTTGGGCATATTTTTGCCTGTGATCTAGATAACTTAAGAGATAGAGACTCCAACTTCAGGTCAATCATTCAAGGCCAGTTATATATCCTATTATCTCAAACTGTCTGGTCTGTCCTCCACTATGCTCATGCCTTGCAACAGAGGTTAAAACAGATCTATGTTATGTCTTCTACTCCTTTCTGGTAACACTGAATTACAGAATCATATATCGGAGGGGTCTTGAAGACCATTTAATCCAACTTCCTGTTCAATGCGTTAGTCTTACTGCTACTGCTCTAGTGGTATCCACTTAACAGTGCCAGATAAGCTTGCAGTGTTCTGACATTTTAAATGTTATCATCATAGCATCTTGCAACATAGCTAAAATTTATAAGTACACTGAAGTATGACGATGGACATTATTTGTGCTTAAGTCAAATAAGGAAAACCATTTGTTACCTTTGTGCTTGGAATTGTAGCTCCGTGAGGTGTAAATTACAGTTCTCAGGATACTTTGGGGGAAGCCATGTGCTTTAAATGCACTTTAAAAGTATGGTGTGGGTGTGACTCCATAGTGGTGTGTAGGCCAGTCTCTGGAACACACAAACTTTCCTATCCATCTTAAAAGGCAGCCAATTCAATATGTGTGGGGGGGGGGGACAAGGTTTGATCTCTCTAGGAAGGTGTTTGGAGCAGGATTGGGGAAGGCAGAGCTTTATGTGCAAATTAGCTTACAAGTTCAGAGCAGGCAATAGTATCAGGCTGAGGATTGTGAAACCTGTATGGTTACCTTGTTGTTGTCATTGTTTAGTCATTTAGTCGTGTCCAACTCTTCGTGACTCCATGGACCAGAGCACGCCAGGCACTCCTGTCTTCCACTGCCTCCTGCAGTTTGGTCAAACTCATGTTGGTAGCTTCGAGAACACTGTCCAACCATCTCGTCCTCTGTTGTCCCCTTCTCCTTGTGTCCTCAATCTTTCCCAACATCAGGGTCTTTTCCAGGGAGTCTTCTCTTCTCATGAGGTGGCCAAAGTATTGGAGCCTCAGCTTCAGGATCTGTCCTTCCAGTGAGCACTCCCATTTCTTTAAGAACTTGCCATAGTTTGCTGTGGTCGACACAGTCAAAGGCTTTTGTGTAGTCAATGAAGCAGAAGTAAATGTTTTTCTGGAACTCTCTAGCTTTCTCCATAATCCAGCTCATGTTTGCAATTTGGTCTCTGGTTCCTCTGCCCCTTCGAAATCCAGCTTGCAATTCTGGGAGTTCTGGGTCCACATACTGCTTAAGCCTGCCTTGTAGAATTTTAAGTATAACCTTGCTAGCGTGTGAAATGAGGGCAATTGTGCAGTAGTTGGAGCATTCTTTGGCACTGCCCTTCTTTGGGATATGTATGGTTACCTGCATATATCTAAAACCACTCTCCATCATGTCCAGGTCTCCGTCATGAACTGTGCTTAACTAAGATCATTTTTCAAGATGCAAGACCAATATCTAGTATCATCCAAATATCAATATATCTTCTGGGGAAAGAGATGGCACTTTT